>JAGFPH010000857.1:300124-315688 GCA_018207615.1 Philaenus spumarius
TAGCGTCATGTGTGGTAGCGTCATGTGTGGTAGCGTCATGTGTGGTAGCCTCCACCTTATACAGGGTGAGTCAGAACTATACCGCAACCTCGGCAGCTTATAATATAGCTAAAAATAATAAAAAAGTACACAATACGTTTCCCAGATATCCGCCATTTTTTTTTACAAAATAATGCATATATAGATAAATGTTTGAATGATTGAGTTCAAACTTGAGATGAAGATTAACCTAATAATGATATATCTCAAGAAAAATAAGCGATTATATCAATTGATGCGTTTCAAAATGGCAGCTGTTTTAAAATTTCAAACCTAAATTACTCAAAAACCGTACATTTTGACAAAGAATTTCAATATATTTTGTAGGCCTTTTGATTTCCTGACGGATGGTGTAACTTTCAAAACGATCGGATAAAGGATAACAGCTAAGTTGAAGATAATAACAGCATAGGCCTATTTACATACAATATTGTAGTTTTTACTGTGTTGGTATAGGACGGTGGGTTAAACAAACAAATTATTATACATAACTTAACTATTATTCTTCATGCCAATTACACCATCCGCTAGGGAATCAAAAGGGCTACCAAATCGGTGTCCTGAATTTTTTTCTTTAAATGCCGCCATTTTGACAGCAGCCATTTTGAAACGCATGATTGGATATAATTGTTTATTTTTCTTGAGATAGATAGACCATTGTTAGGTTAAAATTCAGTTTGAAGTCAATCAGTCAAACGTTTCTCTAGATATAGATTATTTTGTAAATCAAAACAAAATGGAGGATATCTAGAAAACGAATCCTTTTCAGGATTATGGTTAAAAAATGGACTTTTTTCTTATTTCTAGCTATAAAATGAGCTGCCTAGATATTGCGGTATATTTCTGAATCACCCAGTATAAGGTTATTCAGGAGAAACTTTCAGGACGTGTTCTACTAGTGAAACTAATGAAAAAAGATCTTATAAACAAAGGTTTGAAAAGGCTTCGTTTTCCAGTTATCCACCATTTTGTTGTTTTGGTTTTTACCAATTTTGTATCTTGGTAGTTGTAAATAATATCCAAAAAAACTAAAATTTTTACTTTTTAACTAATAACTTGGTTATCTTTTAAGCTAGAGAAATATTTAAAAAAACATTTTCTTTGTTAGTAAAAAAGAAATTATTTTTGTAAAGTTCGTGGTTTTCGAGATATTTTATATTAAAAAACTTAAACGGCAACCATTTTGAAAACATGTGTATTAGGTTTATGTTGTTTGTACATGTTTAAAAGATATACCCAATATGTATGCGAAATTTGCGTTCAATATCTTTCCTACATCCAAAGATATTAGGTATTTAGTACAACATAAACAAAATAATTCGACCACGCAGCTGAACCGCTGACGTGAGTTGAGCAAATTTCCAAAATTAAGTTTATAGACCGATATTTTAGGGTTTCGACCAACAATTTGGGAAATAGGTCTATTCACGACGGTGCTGAATAGCTGCAAAATGGTTCGCAGGCCATTCCGCATATTGGAAGTATCTTCAATAACACAAAGCATTGCGTGCTTCGCACGCCATTCCACATATTGGGATTGTCTTCAATACACAATACATTGCGTGCTTCGCACGCCATTCCACGTATTGGGATTGTCTTCAATACACAAAGCATTGCGTGCTTCGCACGCCATTCCACATATTGGGATTGTCTTCAATACACAATGCATTGCGTGCTTCGCACGCCATTCCACATATTGGGATTGTCTTCAATACACAAAGCATTGCGTGCTTCGCACGCCATTCCACATATTGGGATTGTCTTCAATACATAATGCATTGCGTGCTTCGCACGCCATTCCACATACTGGAATTGTCTTCAATACACAATGCATTGCGTGCTTCGCACGCCAAACCTCGTATTAGGGGTATTTTCAACACACAAAGCATTGCGTGCTTCGCACGCCAGCCCCACGGTAGAATCCACCACATGGCTTTGAACCGGGTACTTCTATGGTATTTCACGTTTTGATCGATTTTGGGGGAACCAAGCGAGCTATAAGGTCGCGTAAAAAAACAAAATGTGCAGAATAACATCTTACATTTATATTTTTAGAAAAAACTCTAAAAAAAATTCATTTTCTTAGTAAAAATCTCAAAAAATAGTTACTTCCGGTCAAAAAACTTACTTCCGGTTGTTGGATTTTTTTGGCTAACGAACTCGTCCGAGCCACTTACACAACCAAGATGTGTACCAAATTTGGACCAAATCGGACTTAAAATGCGACCGCTAGAGTGCGAACATATATATATATAACTATAACTAATGTGGTTTTGAGTTTAGGTTAGAAATAGGTTGCCAGTAAGAAGCAAGCAGAAGGTTTAGCCAGTGAAACATTATTTTGCAATTCCCGCGATTCTGGGGTTTCTAGTTCTCGTATTTTTTTCTTTTCTTTACCTTTAACTGCTAAAGATTTTCTTTTAGGGGGCATTGTGTTTTATTTAGGTTAATAATGCGCAAGGTAGCTAAAAATATCGCGTAAAAGAGGGAAAACATACAATTAAATATTTACATACTTCAATAACTAAAACTTAACAATGTATTTCCATAGTTCAGTGCGAAACAGTGGGCCCACCGGACATGTTTTTAATAAATGTGATTTTTAAATTATTTAAATGTTTGTGAATTTTGTGTTAAGTGTTCCATGACAACGGAGGATTTCCTCCAAACCACTTGATAATGGCTGAATAGCCGAAACGGCCGTATACAATACGACAAATTTGACTACTGACGACGGTAAATTGTCCAAATTATATTAATGTATTTACAGTTCCATAGCTTCCATATCATATTCCATTATTAGAAGTAATGAAAACAAACGATGTTAATGCTTCGTGATAGTGATCTCAACCTAGGTACCAACACTTTCCACGGAGTCCAACGGTCCCCCTTTATCGCCGCGAGGTTTCATTTGTTTCATCTCATTTTGTAATTCAAGTAGAGCTAAGTCAAATACTTTTATGAAATTTACAGTGATAATTTACAAGTATACAGTTCAGTTCTTTTATATATTCTCTACAATTTCTTATAATAACATGTCATTTTTGGGCAAAGGACATATTTCTAAATTACTATTCAAAATAGGCCTAGTTTTGTTAGCAGTCTTGTAGCAGGAACATAAAAATTGGTGTTTTCAAAATAAGAAATTTTAAATTGATAAATATTTGTATACAGTTCTATTTAGAACTAATTACGAAACTTTTTTACATTTATGAAAAAAATTATAAAAAATTTTTACTACTTTTTACGTAGGCCTAAAGTTGAACTGTTTCTTATCGTCACTGAACATGCTTGTTTCTTGATCTAATAACTTTTTTATTTTACTTCAATCATTTTTTACTGACATATATGAATTCTTTGAACCTTTACCTACAAAAAAGCTACTCAACACTTTTGAATTGGTTTGAAAAAAACGTATAAAAACGTGGTTAAATACAAAAACTTGGACGATTTTTAATACATTTGAAGTTTACGGCCATTTTGTGAGCTTACCGTTAGAGATAACGCAAAATATTATTAGTTTTTAAATTTGACCCACGGTTAAGCCACAAACTGGCTTTGGAAAAAGCTTACACTGAGAGAAACTGTCCGGCCACCATTTATTATTTTTTATTTAATGGGTTAAAAATGAAAAATGGAAAAAACCGTATATATAATACATCGCTCGGCCTAGGAATAAGGAACATTCATGCAAAAAATTATTAAAATCGGTCAAGGCTTTTAGACGTAATCGTGAGACAGACACACAGACGAAATTCCGAACGGTCGGGCTATAACGGAGACTTCGCTTCGCTCGGTCAATGAACTTTTTTTTTTATTTTTACTAGTAGAACACGACCTGAAAGGTTTTGCGTTTCTTCCTGAATCACTCTGTATAAGAACGGCACAGTTAAAGAGTTATATTAATTCTTGATCTATATTGATAGTGGTCATCTTCTTTAGTTTCAACAAAGATTATGCTGAAGTCAGAGTTTAGATTGAAAACGGAGAGTAATTTAGTTGTTGGGATTGAGAAGTAACAAGTTTGCGAGTGACCGCGTTCACGAATTGATTAAATTTCGTGAGGAGGTGGATTATTCTCTACCATGCCTTTCACACAAGTAGTTGTATGTTCGGACCAGCAGACAAATTGTTTGCATGCTTAAAATAAACTTATATGAAGTGAAACAAAATTGTTTCGAATCGTTTCCACCGCCAACCTTCCTCTGTAGGTTATCAAGAGAGCCGAAGATACATCCGGTAAAGAGAGACGCCATCGATTAGGGAGGCGGTCAATCGAAAACCGGACTGGCAGAGGCTGACCCGTCACAATATCCATAAGGGTCACGGAAAAGTTTTTCTTTGAACCATAGAAACATCTAAAACCAAATACCGTATTGCTGACAGAACAGAGTATTATGAAAAGAATCCAGTCAGTTAAGTCTACCGTGGTTTTCGTTCGTAGTGACAGTATTTTTACGGCCGACACACTCTTTACGCAGAGTTAAATACTACCCGTTCAGCGGGACTTGCCAACAACACTTGCCATTACGACTTGGCGTTTTTTGTTTTTGTAGCATCTTTCTTGAAACTCTTGTTAGGGTTCAGAATTTAGGTTTCTCGGATTGTGCTGCAATAAATAATTAATCAATCAAGTGGTTCAATGGTAATAACAATTTATTTGCTCAGAACAATTTACAATTGGATATCTCATCGCTATTGGCACACCTTTATTGATTTTTGACCAAAAGAAAGGCCACTCTATATATCATTTCTTAAGTTCTCAAGCATACACCCTGGCCTACAGCCATGTTAAGACATTAATGTGACCACATTGAATATTAATGTACTCTGCTTGGTCACCTTATTCGTCAGCCCTCAGAAACAAGTGTCGACTTCACACAAAGTCTTCATTACGCCTCCATGTCCCGAATAACATAACGTTGTCCAGCGTTTGGCCCACTGTCGATACATAGAGACCTGTTGGTTTCCCAGTTGGCACTGGCCTTGTTTCTTCGCTCTAAGTCTTCCTAAGACCTTGGCCTGTTCGTCCGTCTGTCAAATTGCTGGCCTCCTCGATCAACCTACACCGGGCCCCTTCGTCTCTTTACTCACTAGCCTGCTCCTCCCACATTGGCCCTCATTCTACATCAGGATCAAGTATATAATAGGCTTCTGTTTGCTTAACCGACCTCTTAAATGCTTGTTTTACTGATATCAGGTATATCTACACTTTCTACTTCCGTGCTCTGACTCTTGTTCTAACAACCTTACATCAGACAGAGAGCTTAATCAACAAATTACATCATACTTGACCTAAATTTAAACTAACCATTTCCTAAATTGTTCCTAACACTCTACAGCAGCTCGTATCAAATTATTCCGAACAAGCTGAAATAATGTTCTAGGATAAAAAACCATCTATGGAGTGGTAAAATACAGCGTTAACTAACCTCAAACAAGAAAGAAATTATAAGCAACGTGGCCGGGCAACAATTAACAATGTAATCAGCTGTTTTAATGTCAGTACTGTCTATTTTGACTAATAAAGCAGATAATTTCATTTTAAATTTCCAACCTGATTATCGAGTAAAATGTATTTCTTTAATATTAACAATTCGACAAAACTAAACTATTTCGCAAGTGCAACAAAATTGAATGATTGGATTTATTAACCGTAAAGTTGGGAAACTAAAACAAAAGTTTAAATCCTTCGGAGCGATGATATTAACTGACTGATTCTAATGGAATGGATATACGGCAGCCAGTATACAGTTTATAGTCTACTCGGCAATCCCAAGTTAATAGCTTCGTAACTTTCAGCAAACAAGTTATCAATTTACGTTCAAATTATCAACCGTGTTATCTCATTTCGGTTAGTCTTGTTCGGGAATAATGGAAGATAAATTCAGGGAAACTTTGCCAGATTGGCGAGGAAACAGTGTTGCCAATTTATTTTTATCGGAACATTTCAAGATATGATATTATTTTTTTTTAATTCGACTATGTTATCCAAGACCACAAACAATCATAAAACAATTCTTTAACCATTCATACAATGAAACTTATTCAGTATTAAATTATACATGTCTTAATAAACTTAATTACTCGGATTGCATACACAATATTGTAATTAACATAATAGTTTTACAAGAAAACGACAATCTAATGATTCAATTAAAATTTTGTAATACAACTTTAAAAAGCTTGTAAAAATCTGACGTCAGTTCGTGAGATTTTGTGTGAGCTGTGAAGTGCGCAGAACTGGTTACGAGTTTCGTCCGATTCAAATGAAACATTTAATAGTTTTCTAAGCATTTACTTTAAAATAAATTACCACCTTTTAAATTAATTACAGTATAGGGCATAGCACACATTTATATTAGAGAAAATCAGGGGAAGCTTGAATTTATATTGTCGTTTAAAAATAAAACTTGTTAGTTTCGTTTTCACGAATTAATGATTTTTGGTAAAATATGGAGAGTGGTTCCTTAATTTAAAGCTGGTCAGCAAAATGTTTTCTTTTGTTTTAAGATGCCTACTTTCACAGAGTGTCTAGAAAATTCTGCCCAAAGGATTTGATTCGTTCCACCTGATATAGTTATCACACTTTAATAACGAATTTCTTCAGAGATAATGAGCCACTCCTAACGGAAACGTAAAGTAAAAAATATTGAGTTTAAACTTTAACTGGTTCTCTATACAGGGTGTTTAGATAACATTATCCCAAACCTTATCAGGCTGGTCTATAGGTGAAAATATGAAAAATAGTCCCAATAAACACGCGTACGGAAATTCATGGTTTTCGAATTATCAACCATTTTGTTTTCGTTTAGTTTTTTGTATTTTTTTATTTAACACTTTTTGAAACCGATATTTCAACAAAAAGCTATAATAGGAAACAATAAGTTACCTTTTTAATAACAAACAAAATATTTTGAAATATTTAACGCAAACCGAGTTATCGGATAAAAGCGCAAACTAATTCTTTCTTTCTGTACTATCATAGATCTTGAATCCAAATACAATGGTACTATTGTCCGCGAGAGGAAAGAAGTCCTCTGAGCCCGGACGGTATGCAGCAGTGTTTGTATGTTACTGCACGGCATTTGCAGGCGCTCCCTGTAGAACAGCCGTTAAGTGCAGGGCTATAGAATACTTGGGCTAAACCAGTCCGCCACGGAAAGCTATGTTTTATTTTTTATTTTTGTCATCAATAATTGTATTACTCTAGGTTTAAATTTTATTATAATTATTTGTATAATATACAATATACTAATGTTAGCATACTTTTAATTTGATTTTCTGAAACATTTCTGAAAAATAAATACGAAATTGAACAAAATGTGTCACATTATTGAAAGTAATTGTATTTTATTACAATAAACCCCCAAAATTTGAACGACATACTGCAGTTTAATAAAATATGTGTAATACTTATAAAATAAAACACATAAAAGTTATAAATACTTACACATAATGAGTAGCTTATATGCAGATATGCACATGACATAATAATTACTATTGACATAAAATATTTAAAAAAACTGCTTTATATAAATTTTCCTTCCCTAGGCCTTAGGGAATAGTTAATTTAATAGTTGAATTTAAACAATTGAACTATTTAAATTTAAATTAACACTGTGCAATTTAACTTATTCTACAAGTTTAACTTAAAATTATGTTTTATTTTTTATTTTTGTCATCAATAATTTTATTACTCTAGGTTTAAATTTGATTATAATTATTTGTATAATATTATATATTTATTTATATCTAATTATTCTGACAATTTTAAGTGCATTTTGCTAGTAAAGATTTTTTAAATCCAATCTTGTATGTTTTGTTGTATTTGTTAGTGTTTTGACGACGTGGGTTTTATACAATGTTATTAAATTAATTAATTATTAATTAAATTAATTAATTAATTATTCGTACAATAACTATTACAGTACAAACACTGCAATAATTTACGAATTTTACATGTACTTTATTTCTATTTAATGCAAGTATTTTTTCTTTTTTTTTAGCGACCGCTAATAATCGAAACCGCGAATACCAAGCCCGCGAATGTCGAGGGATTTACTGTATATCAGTTTTTTTAGTAAGCCTATCAACAAGCTTTGGCTAGTTATGTATATAAATTTAAAATGGTTTACAATTTAATATTGTATAGTAATTTAATAACTTGTAAACACTATGTACATAAGTGTAAATAAAATCTTACTTGTAAATACAATAACGGTTTTTCTTACTGCCTAACTGTACAGAATTTTACAGGAACAACTTTCTTTCTTAATAACAAACTTTTTTATAGTAATCCTAAACTGTAATAAAGTTAGTTTTTAAAACAGGAAGGTTTATCAAACCTTAATTTTTTTCTCAACACTATATTAACACAATTAAATAGCTACAATAAAGTAAAACCTCAATTGGCTCAATTTGATATGTTTTGCCACAGTGAATGTGACCGCAGAATGCCGTGTGCAATGTATGCTTAGCGTCGACTCAGATAAGCGCCTGAAATTTTTTGAATAGACAAGAGCTCAGGGGACTTCTTTCCTCTCGCGGACAATATTATGGTTGTGCATGTATTATAGACAATACCAAGACATTACGTTATGAGTTTTTTACTGATAACTCGGTTATCTTTTAAGCTACGGCAACAATAAAAACACCGTTCAGTTTGTTATTAAAAATCCAGTTTATTCCCTATATTTTAGCGGTTTCCGAGATATTTGACATTAACATTTTTAAATGGCCATCATTTTTAAAGTATAAAAAAATACACTCTGGCTTTTTGAACACAAGTAAAATGTTGCGTAGCAAACTTGTTCACGAAATTTAAGGTAATATTTTCTAATTAGTTAGTAAAAACGAAATGGTGGATAATTTGAAAAGCAAAAATTTCCGGACCTAAGTTAATACGAACATTTTTCTTATGTTCACCTACAGAATAGCCTGGTGAAGTTTGGAACAATATTTTTATCGACACCTGTATTATTATATGCTGTAAAACACATTTGAACTGCGGCATATTCAGAAACGTATATTTTGGAGATTTTTAATTTATGATTGTATCGAAAGAGTCAAATAAATTACACTTGTTTTGACGGATAGGTTTTCTTGAAGGTAATTTCTATGATAGAAAAGTTTTTAAATGCAAATTTAAATTTGCAAGCCATACATGGACAGTAAGAAAAACATAAGATAGTGCTATAATAAAATAAATGAAAAAAACAAAATTTTAAAACATGCTTTCCTATCCATGAATAACATAAGATAGTGCTATAATAATATAAATTAAAAAAACAAAATTTTGAAACATGCTTTCATATCCATGAATAACATAAATAGAATCGAACTAAAACATAAAAAACAACCCACATATAAAATTAATTCTTCCTCAGCGAATCTGATATTGTAATGAGACTTGATAGCTCGCAATCTTTGCACTTTTAACAAAACAAAAACCCACCCAAAAATCATGGGGCGTGATGTTTTCGGAACTTCGCAAGAGTACGCCCCATGCTTTTTGGGTGTGTTTACTTTGTGAAAAGTGAAAAGATTGCAAGCTGTGCTATCAAGTCTGATTACAATATCAGATTCGCTGAGGAAGCATTAATTTTATCCGTGGGTTATTTTTTAGTTTGAGTCAATTTATAAAATATTCATGGATATTAAAGCATGGATATTTAGCATGTTAAGCATGTTAAAGCATGTTTCATTTATTTTAGTTTTTTAATTTTTAGTTATAGTCATAAATTGGATTTTTCCAAAAATTTTTGGTCCTCAGAGCTAAAGCAACCCCCTATCTGAGGGTTAATTATTGGTTAATATACGTATGAACAAAGAGGTCCCAAGAGGTCGATACGTCCCATTGTTATAATGTTTTTTTGTAAATTGCTTTAAGAAAGTAATTCTAGAAGTGAATAGAACGGAATATTTCAGTTTTCATAGCTATATCATGAGATAATGAAGAGCTCCTGAATCCATTGTGAAACAATTACATACTACCTATCTTTATATATTTATTATAAACATTAATGTTTGCATTACAATGTGTATCCGATTTGTATGTGACATTTACGCTAAATATTATAAAAGCAATTATAAATTATAAAAAAATATTTGCACTTTTTTTAAGAACACTTGTTATTTAACTCTAAACATAATTAATCATCACGTTCACTACTACACAAATTTAGTATTTCCTATGCTAGGAGCTGATCTTTATTTTTTATATTTATAGCCTAAATGAGTAGACACTATTTTATTTTTTATTTTTGAACCTTTCTACGTAATAATCACTAGTATTTTAAAGCGGACGCACATGTGCGTCCATAGCACACAGGCTTAAAAATGGCGTGCGAAGGTGTATTGAAAATACCCCTAACATGCGGGTTGGCGTGCGAAGCACGCAATGCTACGTGTATTATTAATTCTCCCAATACGTAGGTTGGCGTGCGAAGCACGCAATTCACTGTGTATTGAAGATTATCCCAATACGGGGGTTGGCGTGCGAAGCACGCAATGCTCTGTGTATTGGAAGTTCTCCCAAAACGCACCTAATATTGTAAAACGGACGCACATGTGCGTCCGTAGCACATAGGCTTAAAAATGGCGTTCGAAGGTGTATTGAAAATACCCCTAACATGCGGTTTGGCGTGCGAAGCACGCAATGCTCCGTGTATTGAAAATTCTCCCAACACGGAGGTTGGCGTGCGAAGCACTCAATGCACTGTGTATTGAAAATACTCCCAATATGTTGCTGGCGTGCGAAGCACGCAACGGCAATGCACTGTGAGTCGGCCGCTTCTCATAGTGTTCAGTGTCAAGCTCACATGTGCGTCCTTAGCATCGAACGTTTTAAGAAACTATTGAATTTTACGTTCAACTGCTTTACGTAAAATGTATGCACTTGAAAATAAATTTGATATCGTGCCGTCGTCTAAAACAATCTTTGATTGAATATTTAATTTAGCTTAATTAATCTCCTAATATCTTGTAATCGTAATTAGTCGAGTTTAGGGTAAGACATGTATCGGAGCATACGCGGTTAGATATGTGCTGGGAGAAGGGGAATCAAGTATGTAGAAATAATTCCATTGCCGCACCGCAGGGTTTTAGTTTAATTTCGCGCTGATTCATTTCTAACGAAGGTACGGGGCTGACGGTGAACTTCCGGAAATAATTTTGCAGTTAGAATGTAATACGTAAATGGCTTCAAATGAAAATTAAACTTATGTTTACCGCGTCTGTTTGTTTAACTAATCTAAACAACAACAGACTTTTTACATTCTTCAATTCGACATAACACTTCTTTACGGAAAATTCACGTTAAGGTTTTCAAAGTCGAGCAGTAGCGATATAATTAAATATATTTTTACTATCCATTTCAAGGTAACCCATTATGTGTTTCAAATATTATCAACTACTATTGTCTAACCGTTCTTGTATTGACAACGATTTCTATTAAACACAAGTAAACTACACTCCTGGACAAAAGTTTCGCAACAACCATGTTTGTCTTAAATTGATTAGTTTCAAAGTAAATAAAAACACTAAAACCCTTTTCAATGTATTTGTTCCTTATCACAATATATTAAGGAAGCAATATATTGTATTTGTTCCTTACAACAATATTAAGGAAGCAACAAAAATATTAAGACTTTTAGAGAGTTTCATATTTTATTTTGGTAAACAAAGAAAAGCTAAAAAAAAGCCGATAAACTTCTAGTTTTTAATTTAAATGAAAATGTATACATTTAATTTATTTGGTTTATTACCAATTTCCTAGTATCTGGTATGTCTTCCTCTTGCTCGGATTACTTCTTGCAGCCTTCTCCTCATACTACTGATACACTCCTCTATCACTGCGGCTATAAGGGATGCGAGAGTGGTTACAGGGTTGGTTCTTCTCCCGATGCGATTTTTTACGCCGTCCCACATGTGTTCAATAGGGTTGAGGTCTGGACTCTTAGGTGGCCAATCGATTGAACTTGGCCGACCTCCATAAGTGGATTGGACTTATGCGGCTGCTGTGTGTGGTCGAGCATTATCATGCATCAGTTTGAAATTTGGTCCACAAACGGAGCAAACGGAACAACGTGATCTTGCAGTATATCTATACATACTTTTGTGCTGTCAGATCCGGTCTACGAAGTACCACGAGTTCTGTACGAGCGTCGTACTGTATACCACCCCAGAACATCACCGAGCCTCTACTAAAAGGCAGCCTGGGTGAGAAGCAGGCTTATGCAAATCTTTAGTGACGCATTCTCCATACACGTTCGCACCCATCTGGTGAAACTAGACTTATTCCAGTCTCATCTGAGAAGAAAACATTCTTCCAATCATACACAACCCAATGTATATTATTCTGGGAAAATCTAAGCCTCAAAGCACGTTGACGTGCAGTAAGAAGAGGACCTGTGGCAGGCCGTCTATTTCTCAAATCTACTTCTGCAAGACGTCTACGGATGGTACGGCTCGAAATATTCACATTGCGCACCTGCCTGATCAAACCTTGTAGCTGCATACTGGTAATCGTCCCCCTGCGAATGTTAAAAAACTATCATCATTTCTGTCAGTTACTCTTTGCCTGCCTTGAACTGGTCTTCTGTTATCTCGTCCAGTGTCTTGAAAACGCCTAACAGCTGTTCCAATTGTGGAACGGTGTATTTCGAAAATCCTAGCCACTTCACTTTGCGAACGCCCTTGTCGAACAAAAATTCTAGCTCTGACAGCCTCAGCAGTGTATATCTATAGTAATTAATTAAAAAAAATAATGAATTCAATTATTCTTACTAAATAAAAATGCACTGCATCACTCAAATCACTTCAGAATACTGCTAAGTTAAAAGGTAATGGCAACAAATGTCCATACAATATTGTAGTATTTACTGTGTTAGTATAGGATGCCGGGTTGAACAAACCAATTAGTATACATAACTTAACTGTTATCCTTCATCCGATTGTTTTGACAGTTACACCATCCGATAGGGAATGAAAAGGGCTACAAAAAAGGTATCTTGACATTTTTCGTTAAAATGTACTGTTTTTGTGTAATTTAGGTTTGAAATTTTCAAACAGCCGCCATTTTAAAACGCATGATTGAATATAATCGTTTATTTTTCTTGAGGTATGTCATTGTCAGGTTAAACTTCATGCCAAGTTTGAACTCAATCAGTCAAACCGTTCTCTAGATATGAATTATTTTGTACAAAAAACAAAATGGCGGATATCTAGGAAACTAATCGTTTTAGGACCCATGTTTATTGGAAGTTTTGTTCTTGTTTTGACCAAAGGAACAATTTGTGGAAGTATGGAAACATAATTTGGGAACACCCTGTATAAACAGTGATAAACGTTGTCAATTTATTTAATTTTTGTGAACATATTTATTAAAAGTGTTATTTAAAAAGTGAGACATTTCAAGATGGGTTGCGTTAGATAACATTGGAAGAAAGGGTGCAACTCCTTCATTTCTGATTTACTCTTAACCTAATTATTTCTAGACTGTAATTATATCAAGCCCAGATTATTTATATCAGGCACAGAATAGGCAATTTTACAGCGTTCTGTTCAATTAATTTCATCTCGCACGCTGCATTTAGGTAGTAATTGTACACGATTGAAAACGAACTACTACCACCCTACATATCTCTCTATTATATAAAAAATAAATCCTGTCATTCACGCAAAAACTCTTTCCCTACAGCGCATACGTCAGAAACCAGGTCACCGTTTCCCCTACCACCCCAGCCCAATCTAAGTGCCTCTGTACTTATAAAAACTCTGGCCCCACAGCGCATGCGTAAGGATCCAGGCTATCGCTAGCCCGATCCAAGTGCCTCTGTTCTTATATAAACTTTGGCCCTTCTGCGCATGCGTAAGGATTTAGGTTACCACTGCCCTCACCACCCTTCCCCGATCCCTCTGTCATAATCAATCGTTATTTCCGATAAAATATCAGAGTAAACAATAATTTGTTTCTTTGAATTTGCTTCGCCGTGAGACACAGAGGGGTTCGATTAGAAAGGCGAGCAAAAAGTGTGCCCCTCTAGAATCTGTATAATAAAGATTTAACCTGAAATATTACCCCTCGATAATTTAATTAATGTTTGGTATATGAAACTCAATACTTTTAATATACAAAATCGCTCAGCTAATGAAGATTTTGTTAAAAGAAGATAAGTTAAACAGTGGCGTAATAAAGTTTCACAGACTCTAAACCAAACTATAAATCTTATTCACTTCATTAGCACGCCTAAAGCTTAATGATTTGGATATTGATCTTATCTCTCGATTCAGGTTGCAAGAGATTAAATTATGATATAATGGCTTAATCAGCGTTGAGATGGAATGGAGCTTTAGTTAGGCTTTGTTACTTGTTCCAGATAATATACCTAGCAGTCGTGCCGGGTTCAACCGTGTTGAAAATAAGGATATAACAATTTCGAGGAAATATTAATTTGTGAAAATTATACGAACGAATTGAATGTTCTTATAATATGTATATTATATTTTAAAGTTTAAATTAATAATTATTTCAAAAATGACAGTTAAGCGTTTAAGTCTTGAAAGTGATCAGAGATAGCATTTGGGGAGTAGTTATTTTTTTTTAAATATAAAACACAATGAAAATTCTTTAAAATTCCTCCAGGTACTGTAATACAATATTAAAATTAAAATTAAATTCCTTGAAGACCAATGTAACATAATTCTCGTCACACAATACAAACAACAACACTATACAGAATCTTATTAAACAATATTTTTCATGACAGACAAACATTTTTGTAAAGAAAAACACTTCTTTTTTATAGTTGGGACAAGATCTTCGCTTTCATTTACCCTTGCGGTTCCTTAAGGAAACTTTTCGGGGAGGGGGGGGTCAGGTCAGGACCGGGATTTGATATTAAATAAGACCAAAACGCACATGTGAGCTTGACACTAAACACTTTGAGAAGCAGCATTGCATGCTAACCCCCGTATTGGGAGAATTTTCAATACACAGGACATTGCATGTTTAGCACGCCAACCCCCGTATGGGAGTATTTTTAAAATACAATGCATTACGTCTTTCGCACGCCAACCGCCATATTGGGAGTATTTTCAATACACAATGCATTGCGTGTTTCGCACGCCAACCCCGTGTTTTGAAAGTTTTCATTACACAGAGCATTGCGTGCTTCGCACGCCAAACCCCGTATTGCGAATACATTCAATACACAACCATTGAGTGTTTTGTTAGAATAAAGTATTATTGTTGAACTTTCATAGTTTTCTTATTTTAGATAAGATGAAGCTCACAAGAGAGTAAGGCTGTAACCTACTACATCCATGTGTGTTGTACGTTGTAGTTTAATCAAGTAAATCTAAATATCAGTAGGCTATGCATTCAATGCACAAAGATGTAAAATATGTTGCTGGATCCTCTGTTGTGTTGTTTATTTTATAATTTAATTTCCACTTGTTAAACCTAGTATTAATGTTTAGTACTAAATTTCGGGATTTCGATAGGGTTTTGACCTTCTAACC
>JAGFPH010000857.1:323658-336680 GCA_018207615.1 Philaenus spumarius
AGTTAGGTTAGATTATGTTGGCTTACGTTATGGTAGATTATGTTGGTTTACGTTACGTTAGGACAGATTATGTTGGGTAACGATAAGTTAGGTATAATAGGTTAGATTACGTTGGTTAACTTTAAGTTAGGTTAGATTATGTTGGTTAACTTTAAGTTAGGTTAGATTATGTTGGTCTACGTAATGTTAGGCTAGAATATGTTAGTTTACTTTAAATTAAATAAGATTAGCAAGTGTTTCGTTAGATTTTCAACAATATAGAAAATATTTTCAGTCCAAAATATCCAATTTATTATGTTTACATAAATATTTCGCTTCTACTTATTTATATCTAGCGCCTATATTTAATTAAACTTAGTTTCACTTCATGTAAATGTTCATATTTTCCTTACATTGGTTTATAACAGTACGTCATATGTTCCAATTAGCAAGTTTCAAGTAAGACATGTATTAAAGCAAACAAGGTTAGGTATCCGCTGAGAGAAGGGGAATCAAGAATGTAGAAATAATTCCATTCCAGGGCAAATACGCTTCGTTGTTAATAAACATTCATACTACCCTGACTAATAATAATAACAAAATGTTACACAATTAATTTTTATTATTGCATATTCTCTTAGGTCTAATATAGGATGCATAAAGCGATTAAAGATATGCCCGGAAGTCCCTTGTTCCTTAAACGTACCACTTAAACTTATTAAGTTGTCCCTGAAAGTTTTAAACGGCCTTATATAGGCCTATACAAAACAGTTCAATACACGTTACATTAGTGAAAGAAAAGTTATATATTGCCTACAATGTCCAAACAAATGACCCAATTTTTTAACCTACCAATACACGCGGCTTTATCTAAAATTGCATTCCCTCCGTTAGAGTCGACGAGCACAGAGCACAGAAAATGTTTTTAAACAATGCTTTTACCAAATTCATAATATAACTTACACAATACACAACATAATTATCGATATTTGGTTGAACCACTGGAAATCGATTTTGAAAAAATCAAAATGGATGTAACTCAAAAATTTTAAATACTGCCAAATATCGTTGTGTGGCATATTGTTTGAAAGAGTATTTAATTCTGAATCCAAAAAGAATAATAATTAATATTAAAACAAAAATAGTACAGCAAAATGAGCCAAAATCAGAAAACACGATTTCGTTGTTTTTTGGCCGCCATTTTTAATCGGTTAAAAATATTGATGTGCAAATTTCACAGTTGGTTTTTTCTTGAAATTCTAAATCGAAATTATGTATCACAGACCACCTTCCTATTAAAAACAAAAAACAAAGTTACATTCAAAATGGCGGATCCATGATGGCGGATAATTTTTTTGACATCTTAATAAAATAGTATTTTTACATAGAGTAGGTTCCTCAATCACATCTATCTTCAAATTTTCCTTATATACGAAATATTAAGCCGTGCCCAGACTTTTTTGACACCCTGTATATAATATAGGCAATGCGAAGTCATAATCTTAGGATCAGAAAATCCGGGTCTACAGGATTGTCTATTTGGTAACGCAATAATGAGCCTTAACTTTTTTTGCATTATAAAAACTCTCCCTGGAGGACTTTGCCCCATAGTCGTACACAATATATCAGCATTGAATGGAATGAACTGTAGTAAGTCATAAGAAGCACGAGTTAACACAATGCCTTAATTTTCTTAATTGATCAATTACCCTGGAGAATCGTATGTAAAGATTTGATCTTCAGATTCCCAAGTAAGACTACTGCCTAAATGAATACCTTTAACTGTATTGGATGATTATTAGCAGGAAACGTAATACATCTTGATCCAAGATGTAGGCGTCAACTGCATAAATCTTAATGTAAATGTGGACAATCTTAGTGTTAAGTGCCGACTTTGTTCTAAAAATGCAATCGAAATTTAAAATAATTCCACCACGCACCTGAACCGCTGACGTGAGTTGAGCAAATTTCCAAAATTAGGTTTATATTCCTATGTTTTAGTGTTTCAACCAACAATTTGGGAAATAGGTCTATTCACGACGGTGCTGAATAGCTGCAAAATGGTTCGCACGCCATTCCGCATATTGGTAGTATCTCCAATACACAATGCATTGCGTGCTTTGCACGCCATTCCTAATATTGGGCCTCAACACAGCCAGCCCCCGTATTGGGAGTTTCTTCAAAACACAATGCATTGCTTGCTTCACAAATTGTACTTGATTAATTTTAAGTTTTAAAATTAAAGCCCTTTAACCATGCATTTCTGTGTGTTAGAAAAATTAAAACGGATTACGCATTATTTTTCCTATACGTTCAAAAATGTAATTTTTAAATAATATCATATGTTTGAAAGAAAGAGATATAGAAAATCAGTTCTCGGGACAGTTGTTCATCTTTTATGAAAACGTTAGAGAAATCCATTTTTGAAAAATCCCCCACCCCACTCTAACTAACACTGTGTAGGGTTGAATGCATTATATTCTAAATACTTTAAAACAGTTTATTGCAATATTTGAAAACACCAAATTTTAAACTGTGCGTTTCTAGAATAGGTCAAATCTCATATTAAGCGAACATCCTAAAATTGAAATACAAAAACTAAATATTAAAAAAGAATCCTAAAATAGTAGAAAACATACAAGTGAAAATAATTATGTATTCATTCTCTAACCACAGATAACGTTATCAACTCCTATAAAGCGAGTGTACGTACGTGAGTAACATATAACATAAAACAGCTGATTTCACCTATCATCTGTTCAAAAACTTAGCGTAGGTTGTGCTTTCAGGTATGTTTACAACTGCAATCATTATAATTTCTTGTGAAGTTGATTTTTTTAAGTATGACTTATATATCTAATTTATGCTATAACACGTTATAATATTTGCTTTGAGATTATAAACTGTACATAAATACAACCTTTTATCATCAACTAGCTGACCCGTATGGCGTTGCCCATGGTGGTTGGTATTTTCAGTCTTTTTAACGTAATTGTATTCTTTTTAAGTGTTTAGTCAGTGAGTGGTATTTGGCTTTTATATATATAGATCTTAAATAATAAAAGCACTATTGTCATAATAATAAAAGATCTGAAATTATGATTTTAGTAACTTTGATCCCCCCCCCCCCAAACCCCTCCTAAAATTTCGAAATTTTTCATACCCTTCCTTAATGAGCACCTATGGCCCTAGAGGAAGCTACATACCAAATTTCATTCCAATCCGTTCGGTAGTTTTGAAGAAATCGTTTTTTAATTACTTTGATCCCCAAACCCCCTAAAATTTCGAATTTTTTTCAAACCCTTTCTTAGTGAGCACCTATGGCCTTAGAGGAAGCTACATACCAAATTTCATTCCAATCCATTCGGTAGTTTTGAAGAAATCGATTTTAACAACTTTGATCCCCCAAACCTCCCTAAAATTTCGAATTTTTTCAAACCCTTTCTTAGTGCGCACCTATGGCCCTAGCGGAAGCTACATACCAAATTTCATTCAAATCCATTCGGTAGTTTTGAAGAAGTCATTTTTTAATAACTTTGATCCCCCTCAAACCCCCCCTACAATTTAGAATTTTTCCAAACCCTTTTTTAGTGAGCACTATGGCCCTAGAGGAAGCTGCATACCAAATTTCATTCCAATCCGTTCGGTAGTTTTTGCGAAATCGTGATGAGTGAGTCAGTGGGTTTTGGCTTTTATATATATATAGATAAATTCCTTTTTACAAGTTTAAAGAAGAGATACCTATTCGTATAACTTCGGAAACATTCGTATAATATATAAACATATTCGATTATTAATTCCTTTACTTCACTATAATATTAATAACTTCTAAATCATTTGATCTATCATTAAGAAGATAAGACTTGTATGTTTCTTAAAGTATTCTTTAAATATATAATATCCTATGTAAATAAAAAATTTTAACAAATAGGCATATAGTTTTAAAATCCTTAAAATTTTACACATTTACCGAGTTAAAAATCCCCGTCAGCATAGTTAGGTAGGCCTAGATAAAGTCTGCTGTTTTTAAATAGTTTTGTTTTAAATGGTGCATTTCTGATATGTATCTAATTAATCTGCCTGTGATTTTTCACGGGGCTTACTAGTGTAAAAATATTCATCTATGGTTTACCACACGAGATAAGTAGTATGTCACGAACTATAATATTATAATCTATAAATAAAATCCTCCAGTGGCTACGTAGATAATAGCTAATTTTGTAATATATGAGCATATTCGACACAAGGGTTTACAATTTTTAAATCCCTTTTGGCTTGGCCTACTGACGCAAATAGATTCGAAGTTCACTTAGGGTAGATATCAAAGATATATTTATAACCGTTCCTTGCGCTAATAGCTGAATTTATTAAACAAAAAGTTTCAATCAATAGGTTTTTTTAAATATTTAAAATATTTACTAAATGTTTTATTCAGTTTGTTTTGGAATTTACCGTTTAAATGGTATGTCTCGTCTAAAATTGTTATAACAACGGTTTAGGTAATATTTCAAACGAATAGGTTACAATAACGTTGAACGAATTTGATACTGTACTTAGACACTTTTGTTTTATTAGCAACCCTTACGTTTACATCCCTTGCGCTAAGGGTTGAAGTTATAAAAAAAGTCTCAGTTACAGGATTTTGGTAATACTTAGGTGATATACGAACATTTTGAATAGATCTACTTAGTGAGTAATGAGTTTTTTGTTTTGCGACCTAATTTTGATCGCCCATCGCAGTAAGGTTTGGTTGCGTAAAAGTTAGATAATATTTAGAAGGTTTTAAATAACGTTGAATTAATTTTATACTATGTCTCCAAAAATATGTACGCTTTTATTTGTTTTCAATCGAAATTTTCATACCATGGAAAAGAGTTGCAGATATTCCAGGATATTTCATATTCAAGTTTCGGTAGTGTTGCGTAAAATTTTTTGTTCTGTGACTACAATTTTGCCACGCCAAGCTTTTAAGATAAACTAGTAAGACCCCGTGGATAAAAACAGGCAGATTAATTAGATACACATCAAAAACACATCGTTTATAAAAATACTATTTAAACACAACATACAGTACTTTATCTAGGCCTAACCTAATAGTGTAAAATTGTTCACATTTTCATATTTTGCAAAACAACAAACTTAAATTAAAATAAATGAATATATTAAAGAATTTTTAAATATTAAACAATTTACACTAAAACTTTAAAATTTACTTTAGAGCAGACAATATCTACTTGATTAAATATAAAACAAACGAGGTTTTAATTTTTCCTTGGAGCTATCCCTTTCTCAGCTGCTTTCTACCTAATGTAACAAACTTACGAAGGATAATAAATAGAATAATTAAATAATAAAATTATATAGCACTAAAATAGAATAGAATAGAACACATACTTTATTTAAACATTATATTATAACAGTAAGATTACCTGATTAACATATTAACTTATAACATTAACTGATATTAACTTATAACATATTCTTAACATAGCATTACGGCCATCTGTTAGGCTGACATTTCTAACATAATAAACATACACACAGCTACATGTAAACAGAAACACAAAATTACATCAAAATTACCATAAACTAAAATAAAACTTTTCTATATTTAACACTAGACATAAACACATCTACAAATAATAATATATGTATACACATTCACACAATTATAGAGTACCAAAATTAACAATTAATTAATAAAATTAACCTTGTCTGTATTATGCCAACAGTGTTGTAATTTCTAACACATTAACACTAAACATACTCAAATATAATAATAGCAAAATAAACATTAGGCAAAATTAAACTCTCGAATAATATTCCATCTGTACTGCCATGCATACTGAACACATTTACAAATAGTTCACCAATCAATATAATGAATTCCTCAAAGTACGAGGGAATATAGTTGGGCATACAGTAACTAGCTAGCTTCATTTGCAACTCTAGACGGATAAGAAAAATAACCAGATTGACAGATTTGTTTTTAACTTTGGTGAAAGTTAGCCAATCGGACACTTAGGCATATTCTAGATTTCTTTTAAATGCAGGTAGTAAACCATTGCTGCGATAAATACATTTTAATATACGTTAAACCCTTTTAATCTCTCTTTGAGTTCAACTAAATTTCAATAAAAAATATAACATTTAGCTTTAAAAAGAAATCTTTTTAAATTAATGAATTAAATTAATAAAAATATCTTAATTTTGAAACTAAATATAATTATGATTGAAATTTGGCCAGTAATACACTTCCAGTTCTACAAGCATACATTAATATTTAGGTTGACAACGCTTGGCAAATTAACGTTCTTATATCGTGTATTACTTTCTATGTAAAAAAAACACACAAATTATTCTAAGAAAGAGCGTAGAGTCAAAGTCATTTCTGAAAACTACTATCAAATAAGGACTGAGACCAATTTAAAAAATGATTTACTATTTGAATTATGTGTTGGCAGAAATTGGTGTATATTGCCGTTAAAATATTATTTTGGCAATACAATGTTCACTCTAATAACAAACCATCTGGAAAGGAATTAAAACCATATTGTTCTGGGAAATGATAAAAACTACTTAAACAAAAAAATGTCTAATGAATCTTGTTTGCCAACGCTGGAGTAGAATTTTAATTACGACCAGATTAATCCTAAACTTAATGAGATTACCCCACCTCCTACTGTTACCCCTTTCCCTACCTGAGTTCAACTACTTAAAGTGAATATTAAATCAAGACTATGAAGCTTAAGTACACGAAACTCCAATGTTGTTTTAAAAATACATGTAATTAAAGTAGCAAATATTTCCTTTGAGTTTTAAAAATATGAAATTTTTGAGCCAAAACATTGAGAAAAATGTTTGTTATTAAATAGGCAAACAGTAATTAACCAAACAGATCTAATAAAAACAAATAAATTAAACCCATAAGCTTAATAATTATTTAATCAATTTAACGAAATGGAAAACCCTTAATTGGATTCATTGCTTATGTCCCCAGTTGCAATAATGTAAAACTAAGTTCATTATACATACATTAATATATTATCATTATATATAATACATGAAGCAGTTTTTTGTGAACACAACTCCTGCCTTATTTCTGGACCAAATTTAATGTTAGAGTTGTCAAAAAAATCGTCTCATTTCGAAGTTCTGCAGTGAGGTTTTAGATGTCAAAAATTCTTATCCTTAATGGCGTGAGCTAATCTCAAAGGTCGGGTTATCCCCACAACATTAACATTGAACGAATTTAAAAAACATTTCTATGCAAAACAGCTGTTTATAATAAGAAACAAACTAATCCAGCTGCTTCGTGGAAGTAAATAATTATTTTTAAACAACAGATAATACAGTTGATTCGGATGCCCAGCTTTTAGTACAAAATAATATTTTAAGTTATGCCTATGTTTTCAAAACACACAAACCAATAAAAACTTGCGTTAATGAATTTAAGAATAAGAAAAAACTATGTTACAACCTAATTAAAAATAAATAAGACATGTAGTAGGCCTATTTATTGATAATATACTGTAATTGATAGTGAGTAACTTTTTGGTTAGGTTTTAGATTAAGTGCAGGTACACCTGAGCCATACTGGTTCTTTTAACCTTTATTATAACTGTTGTAATAAAATATACGAAATAATTTGATTTGAACATTTAACATGATTTACTATCTTAGTTTTGTTGTTATTATTAATCCTACACCTTTATTAAAAATAAAACATAACATGTATGTTTTTAGAAGGTTCCACCGCACGGGTCACCCCTAGTAGACCTGGATATCCATCATGCAACTTTTTTTAGCAGTTTATTAGTACGCGTTTCGGGAACAGATTTCCACCTTCTGGTTTTGTAAATATACTTCACTTAAATGTGGACAGGTCTAATATAAAGTCACACATACACAAATAAACGATTTTGCGACACAATACACAGCACTGCATAGTAAAAAAAAAAAATTATTGCACTTAATTTATTCCAAATTCGAATTGCCTTATTAATTTATGTTTATTTAACCATTTAATCTTAAAAATTTTCTTATTTATTACAACTTTATAAGCTTAAACTTCACTTTTAAAGTTGCTTAAAATATAGACTGACCCTGTAAAAACTGTTTCAAATAATATAATAAATATACTTCTGAACACAACTTATGTAACATGGTTATGTTTTAAAAAGCCCATGAAAACATTATGAAATAAAAGTCAAATGTGTTTCTTTGATAGTTGAACATCTGGGTTCAACTTTAGCTCCAAATAACCTCAATGTGTGTGCATCATACTACTAAGAAATAGGTTCACCTTTATCTACAAACTGTTATAAATAGTGTGTTCTTCTTTACGACTTAAAGATATTATATATTCCAATATTTTGTTATTATATGGGTCTAAGTGACTGTTTTTCTTGTATATAATTATACAGATTGTGCATAAAGTCCCTTTACCCCCCGCATTATTTTTGTTACTGAAAATAAGTTAACAAAACTTTGTTTATTTCTTGTGTTGCATAACAGGAATTTGTTTTGACAAATCCGACCCTCTATGAGATTTGGGAGCTTAGGGGTTAAGGGAGGTTAACAATTTCAAATACTGTATAAAGGTAGGTCATGTAATACACCATTGAAAAGCTTATAAAAGAAACACAATGACTCAAACTACGGCTTATTATCTTACTTCGTTTCAAAGTAATGGACAGTAAAAGTTCTGTAAAAAAACATATAATCTACTTATTAATAATATTAACAAATAAATTAATACCTGATTTCATTAACGATTAATAATTGTTAGCCTAGGTTATTCATAATCCATCCTTGTGGATGCTATTTGTTAATTTGAATTTCTCTTATATTATTATTTCAATACAAAATCTTTCACTGAATTCTGTTATATGTTTATTATCTAACATATTTCCTGTGTGTGTTTGAATTTGTTGTTGCTAATTAACCTTTTTTTCAGTTTGTAAATGAATGTGAACTTAAATTTTTGAAAAGCTAAAGTAATTCATTATTTGTTTTGACGTTAAGATTTTTTTTGAATATGTGCCTCTTGACAAATTCTTTGAAATCCAGCTTCTGTTAGGGACCCGGTAGCTTCCAAATCTTGTTAAATTAATACTTAACGCCCAAAAGTTTCACAGTTATCAAGCTAAACGTTTAATAATAAACAATCGTGAAGAAAACATTAGCAAAATTTAAATTAGGTTAATCTTATTAAAAATAGGGCAGGAGAACGGAAGTTAATCAAACGGTGGTTGGCCGGCTCACTAAAAAGATAATGTGTTATGATCTATTGCCTGGCCTTGAATTTGTATATATTTAGCTATGTAAATTATGTTTTAAATGAATTAAAACCTCAAGATGAGAGTAGATTCGGGGTTAATTCGAGTGGGGGGGGATCGGAGAAGGTTGTCGATTGACGAGCTCTGAACGTAACGCTTCGGTCTGAAAGTAATAAAACACAAGGCTTTCGCGACCAGGGCTCTATAACAAGGGCTAAACCGTTTCTTTGATCTCGGCACTGTGCCGCCAGTTTCACTCTGACGTCACCATACTGATACACGCTAGCTGGTAATTTTTCAGTAATGTGTGCGCAGTCGTTAACTCGCTGTTGTAACTCGATGGAAAGGCTTCAGTAAAATAAAATTTAGATATTATTAATCTACATAAAGTACGGATTCTAACAGTATAAAAAACTTTTATTTTAACACGTATTTCGAATTTTAATAATTGAAAATATTTCAGAATTATCACAGACTGACATGAAAAAGTTACTAAGCGAGGAAATTTTTTATTTTTGGGTTATAAACAAACTTCCAGCGGGAAAGTTGTAGCCAATGAATTGATCTAAACTATCCAATTCGCTGATTTATGATAAAACGATTACATCATTATGAAATCGTTTTTTAAATGAGCGCGAGGAGGTGCCGCGCCACGACTTCCGAAGTACAGTTGTTTGATACGGGAATTGTTATTTTAAGTAAATCACTTGTCCCAAGGTAATTATGCCAGCTAGAAAAAAAGTAAATATTTTATTTTAACATAAACTAATTTTAATTTATAATTAATATTTGATATTAGTGAAGAAACATTTAAGTACTCCGCAAATTAGACAACAATGAACAAATTATTTAAAAGACAGCATATATCTTTGTTATAAAGCAACTATTTTAATTAAATATGAAGCTATTTTTTTTACGTAATTACGATTTTCTTTTTCCATCATTTATCTCTAATTTTATTTCTTTGAATGTACGTAATAATGATATTATTTTTTAAACGTTAACCTCCAACTTAACTTTTTGTGTCCACTTCAATAATATCAAATTTTAATTATTAATTATAATTAGTTTATGTTAAAATAAAATGATTACTTTTTTCTAGCTGGCATAATTACCTGGGGACAAGTGATTTACTATATTACCTTAAAATAACAATATGTACATAAATAAAAGTTATTCCCGTATGAAACAAATGTACTTCAGGAGTCGCGGCGCGGCACCTCCTCGCGCTCATTTAAAAAACGATTTCATAATGATGTAATCATTTTATCACAAATCGCTGAATTGGATAGTTTAGATCAATTCAGTGGCTACAACTTTCCCGCTGAAAGTTTGTTTTTAACCCAAAAATAAAAAAAATTCCTCGTTTAGTAACTTTTCCATGTCAGTCTGTGATAATTCTCAAATATTTTCAATTATTAAAATTCGAAATACCTATTAAAATAAAAGTTTTTTATACTGTTAGAATCCGTACTTTATGTAGATTAAGAATATCTAAATTTTATTTTACTAAAGCCTTTCCATCGAGTTACAACAGCGAGTTAACGACTGCGCACACATAAATGAAATATTACCAGCTAGCGTGTATCAGCATGGTGACGTCATAGGCGATCGATACTGGGTCACGGTAAATGATCAAAATGGTATAGCCCTTGTTATAGAGCCCTGGTCGCGACAACAGTGATAGCTTTGTGTCCCTTCCCCTCCAGCGGACGGCATCCCCACTTGCTTGAATTCTTCCCTCCCGCCAGCGCAGAGGTCTTGCTAAATCTGACGAACTGTACATAGACTAAGTTTTAAATTTGTTTCTAAAATAAAATAGTAGCCCAGTACAACCTAACCAAACTTACAGAAACACGCACCCTAAACTCACCAAACCTAAGAAGCATTCTCTTGAAACACAATGTACACACTCTCCCTACCTATGTAAGTTTAAACTATCAAATGTAACTCTGCACAACTGCAGCAGTAAGTCTTACGAATTACCTTATTCTGGTTATAAATTTATGTTAATTGTCCACCCAACTTATCCGTGTCTCTTGTAAGACTATAAATCTGAAGAGACAGTTACACCCGATGTACAAGAGATGGCAAGTTTGTGCATGCACCAGGTACTCAGTTTGTTGTTCAGTACAAGTTAGACTGCTTGGTTGAAAGCTGATTGGTTCACCTCAAGAAATAAAAGTGCCGAGCCAGTATTCACGGGAAACACAATCGTAGCTATTTTGTTTATAAGACGGGTCGATAATTATACAATCTTGCTAATATAGAAAATACTTATATTTTTGGTTCAATCAAACTCTCCTTTAGGCTTACTTTGAGGTGCGAACTAAGTTTCTCTTCAATACTTCTGAATATTTTCCTTGAGTCGTTCATTAAAACCGTGGAACTGGCAGAAGGCCATGCATGGCCTTCTTTCAAGCGCAGAACGCAAAAATTTCACACAGTTGCGAAAATTTGCATATATTTGCATAATCGATAATTTAACCCACTTAGAATCATCCAATCGTTATAAAACTGGCACCATTGGAAAGGAAATGAATTAAACTTTAATTTTTGTATTTACAACTTTTTCGTAAAACGTATATTTACATACGTAATCATCGTTTTAAAATATGCACATCAGTCTACAGCGCTTTCCGTGCGCGAATCTCCATACAATTGCACTGTTATTTTCCACTTCTTCAACGTTTAAGACCGTAAGACCATCTAAACTAATATTTCTTTGGCAATTATAACGATAACATTGGATTCGTCAAGATTTTATCTTTCTGTTGGTGTCTTCCAATCAGATGTCACTATAAAATTAGTAATTTTCCTAACAATTACTGTAAACCCATGCGATTGGACGTTTCTCAACCAATGAAACAGCCCATTTGTCAAGTCATTTTACGCCTACCATATCAAATGTTTTGACAGATTTCTTTACACCATTTTGTACAGCAAAGTCTGAAGTTTGTAACCGTGTTAAAATAATCCAGAAATAACCGGTTTTTGTCTGTCTAGACGACAATTGAAATGTACAGAATTAGGACGTTCTGGTGAGAAAGTCTGGTGCGTGGGTTCCCACGGTGTTTATATGACGCATGCTGACCGACTGTCGACTCTTCATTAGATTGATGTCATTTTGTTATTCAAATAAATATAACTCAAACACTTTTGTGAACTAAGGAAAGAAAAGTATACCGTTCTTTTCTTTGATTTATCCTCTACACTTTGTTATAATAATATTTCATTTTTGGGCAAAGCATATATTAGTAAATGACGTTACAATCTAGGCCTAGGTTTGTTACCAGTCGTGTACTTGTAACATAAAAACTGTTTTTTTCAAAATAAAAAATTTGAAATTGATAAATGTTTTTACACAGTTTTATTTAGAACTAAATTACGAAACTTTTTTACTACTTTTTATGTAGGCCTAAAGTTGAACTTTTTCCTTTCGTTACTGAACATTTTTTGTTTCTTGAGCTAATAACTTTTACAATTTCAGAATAAACTGATTTTTAGTGGCATATTTGAATTCTTTAAAGTTTCTTCTACAAAAAAGCTACTGAACACTTTTGGATTGGGGTTCATTTACTATTTTTGGCGAATTTTTAAAAATATGCTTGCAAAACGCTAAAAACGGGCTGGCCAATTTTAGGGGGATGCGGAATACTACCCCCCGGAAAACTACCCCCCCAGGTGAAACGTGACGTCACGAAATCTGCCAACTAACCAATATGGGAGCCGTGTCCGCGACTGGAATACTACCCCCCCCTA
>JAGFPH010000857.1:344046-354410 GCA_018207615.1 Philaenus spumarius
TTTCTGTAATGTCTCTTCTATTTTAGTGTCCAATGATAATAATTTGTTATTATATTTTCTTGTTCGTTATTTTTTAATATGAAAACTAGAAACGTATTTCAATTTCAATGCTTCACTTACGAAGATTGTATTATATACTTCTGACTTTGGATAGCTTGGAAGGTACAAAGCAATAGCGTAATTACATTAAAATATATATTTCGTAATTATATTCACTATTTTTTATGTACTCGAATTTCAATTTAAAAAATGGGAAGCTGTTTTATTTCAAATTTGGTAATATAATTTGCTTTTCAAAATATTATTTAAAATATTTGTTGACAGTAATAAACTGCTCTATGTCCTAGTACTGTAACTAAATAAATCAGAAAATCTAATTAATGGTGTTAGAGGTTCTGAAGGTTGTGCAGGAAAACTAAAGCGGTGCTAAATACTTGTGTATGACAAATATGTTTCCTTTTATCATATCTTAAGATTAGATGACAAGAAAAAACTGGAAGCATCATAATACAAAATGGATCACAAATAAAAAGGACACAAATTAAAAACACAAAAAAGACACTCCTATTACCTACCCATAATTGAAATCGATGAAGTGACTACATAGCCATTTTAATAATTATATTAGCCATAATTTATAGATTTTTCTTATGATGAAAGTTATTGTAGGTTGATAAATAAACAAAAATTATAATTTAAAATAAATAATAGTTTAAAAAACTAAAAAAATACAGCTAAATTTCGATTCGAACACCCTATATGACACAGCGATTAGAATTCAGAAAGCCCGGATAAGTTGGCTAAAACCATGGTCTTGCTTAGTACGTGTAGTATTTAAAATTGTCTAAGCTGCTGCAGTTTCGAAAAAAAGTTGCTCATTTTAGGCACATCAAACTTTTGAACTGTTTACTCTTTAGTAAAGGTTCCCTTGATGACTAACGAATACTTTAGCAACTTGACACACTTGCTTCAGAAGTTTAATTACGTATAACGCTATTTCAAGGCGCCTTATTTTCTCCTCATTTATATAGCAAGGGCTTTTTTTGCTTATCACTTCTAACTACTTTCTTTAGGGTTTTTAATAAAACACATTTTAAGTTCACACTCCAACAATTAATAACATTACGTTTACTCAAAATATAACTTTCAGTGTTTCTAGGCCCACTGATGAAGAAATACACATAACACTCCAAAACCATAGCAGATTGAAAAAAAGGACAATACACCAATTTGAAAAAAAAATTCGTTGGATTTTCTTTTAGGATAATAATTTAATTTGAAATATTTTAAATTTATTTTTTAATAAAGAAGAGAAAGGGTTTTTTTACATTTTTTTCCTATATTTTTATATGAATTGGCAGTTTTCTCTTATTTATATTTTTATTAATATTAGCGTAAATGTTTTTAAAATTTAAATTTTTGTTTATTTAACAACACATCACCACACAGACTCAGGGGCTCACACCTTGTGAGTACGGGAACTGCCATTCCCGAGGTACCCATGCTGGATCTAACTTTCTTCTTCTTGTCTTGGGTTTGATCCCTTGTTCTTTTATCTATCCTATCTGGTCTCTCTTGACCAATTTTCTCCCAATCCCGATGCTATTAGAGTATTCGAGGGCTAGTGGTCCTTCTTTTACACTACTCTATTCTTCTTCTTAGGAAAAACCTTATGATGTGTGATAAACCAACGGATATACCCCGCGCAGATAAGCCTCTTGAGGTGAGCTCTGCAGCCAGTTCCGATCGGGTGCAAGCCCCGGTGGCCGGTGTTGGTCGCAAGGATTGTGGGGGCGACCAATCACACGACGTGATTGCAGGGGGGTGGAGTACTTGGCCTGGCAAGTTACAAGTGCAGAGGCAAATTCTTTCAAGCCGAGAGGAAAGTTAGTTAAATATGATGTAAGGCAATGATGTGAATGGAAGAGGAAGTATTCACTGTCGTCGAGACAAGAAGAGCCCGCCAGAAAAAGACGATAAATGATCGGAAGGAGAGAGAAAAGGTTGTATGAACGACCCAGAAGAGGGACGGCCCCAATAGATCGATACGATTAAGACCGAAGGCAATCCTCATAAAGCCAGCGCAGGGATAGTCATACGCGGACACACTGAAAACATTCTTACTACGGTTATGCCGGGGAATACAGGTACAGAAATAAAAACAATCCGTAAGACAAGGGATGGCAGCATACTTTTCGATTTAGGCTCAGGTACGAAGGACAGCGCAAAGTTTAGGGATGAGCTCAAGGAAATATTAGGTGAAGGCACTGAAGTTCGAGCTTTGGATCCTAAAACAAAGCTTGAAACAAGAGACCTGGACTGTTGTACTACAGAGGAAGAAGTTAAAAGCGCGTTGGAGTTAGCGTTGAAGTCTGAGACTGTCGAGGCTAATATCACCGCGACTAAGCCCAATACAAGTCAGCTGGTACTTGCCATTGTAGAACTGAGAAGTAAAGATGCGAACACCTTATTGAGAAATGGAAAAATTAAAATAGGATGGATTAACTGTAGGATCAGAGAGTGGATAACGTTGGTGAAGTGCTTCAGGTGTCTTGATTTCGGACATCTTCAAGTTGATTGCAAGGGCCCGGAAAGAAAAGGGGAAGGTGTATGCTTCAGGTGTGGAGGAAAAGGCCACAAACGAAGCGAATACAACAAAGTACCAAGATACATGCTATATGTTGCAAAACAAATGTTTGAGAAGGAAGTATCTCATGTACTGGGTTCTGGAGCATGCCATGCTTTCCGCGAGGCACTTAAGGAACAAAAGGGAAAAGTAATGCTGCGACCACCAAGCCAGACAGCACCGAGAAGAGAAACCACGTTCATACAAGTGAACTTGCGAAGAGGAAGAGTTGCCCAAAACCTGTGTTTACAGACAGTAGCTGAACACCAAGCTGACATCCTGTTGTTATCTGATCGTAGTGAGAAAATAGACATGGCAGAATGGTATGGTGATGCTAGTAGCAGGGCTGCAATTTTTGTTGCAAATTCAGCGATCCGAGTCAAAGATTTGGAAGAGACTGACAGGGGTTTCGTTTCTATCAAAAGCAATGACGTGAGAATATACAGCTGCTATTTCTCACCAAATGATAGCAGGGAGAAGTTCGAGGAGGACTTATTTTTAACTTGGAGTGTAGTGTTAGAAGAGACGAGGGTGAAGTTATCATCGCCGGTGACTTCAATGCTAAATCCCACCTTTGGAGTGAATGGCGGCACGACTGGAGAGGACAATTGACGGAAGAGATGATAGCACGTCTTGACTTAGTTGTAGTTAATGTGGGGGATCGACCCACATTCGCAAAAGGGAAAGCAGAGTCCATCATCGACCTGACCTTGGCTAGAAAAAATGTTGCTAGGAGGATCTCAAGATGGAAGGTTCTGTAGGATGAAAAGCTAAGCGATTATTCCTATATATTCTTTCATCTGGATGCGAATGCAGGAGGACAGGTAGACGTTCAAGTCCACAAAACTTCAAGATCATGGAACACCAAGAAGATAGGTCCAGTAGCTTATAAGGAAGCCCTAGAAGAGATGAAGCTCCTTGACTTTTTCAACGGCATTTGTCGGGTAACCGCAATAGAAGATAAAGTTAGAGGTGTTACAAAACATATAGTTTAGGTATGTGATAGCTGCATGCCTAAGCGCAGATCAAACACGAATAGTCACAGGGCCAAGTACTGGTGGACGGAAGACAGTGCTGCTCTGAGGACGGAATGTATGAAGGCAAAAAGAAGGGCGACACGATCCAGAGGGAACCAGATACTGATCGGGCTGTACAAAGAAGTCAGACAGAATTTTAAGAAGGCCATCAGGGATAGCAAGATGAGGAAATGGCGTGAACCCCTGGAAGAAGTTGATAACGACTCATGGGAATTCCCTTACAAATTAGTGTGCAAGAGGCTGGAAACTAACAAGAAGAGGCCACCTCTCAACGAGGAACGCAGGTTGAAGGAGATAAGTAAAGACCTATTCCCCAGAGAGGAAGTACAACGAGTAAATCGTCCAATAAGAATAGAATTGCTGGGTGAAGAACGATTTCAGCTCGAGGACCTCAAGAGGGAAGGACTACGGCTCAAAATTGGTAAGTCACCAGGCCCAGACGGGATCCCCAATGAGATGCTGAAGCGCATCATAGATGATTACCCAAACAAGATCTTAGATTTATACATATAGTGTCTCGAAAACGGTAGTTTTCCGGAGCCCTGGAAGAAACAGAAGTTAGTCCTTTTGAGGAAAACAGATAAGCCCTTGGACAAGACCTCGTCTTATCGTCCAATTTGCCTTCTGAACACGATCGGGAAAATATTAGAAGGTCTTGGACGTCTAGAAGGTCACATGGAATCTATCGGAAGCTTCTCGAGGAATCAATTTGGTTTTCGGCGGGGAATGTCAACTGTAGACGCCATAAAATAAACGTTGATGATCGCAATTGAGGGTAGAGAGAAGGGAATGGAGAGGAAAGGTTTTTGTGCTTTGATCGCCATTGACATTAGAAATGCATTCAACTCACTCAGATGGCAAGATGTGCTGGAGTCTCTACTTAGGAAGAACGTTCCACTATACCTGAGGACAATCATAGAAGACTACCTGCATCAGAGACAGATAATTTATGAGGGCGAAGGTTGGCTTATCCAAAAGAAAATGACAAGAGGAGCACCACAAGGATCACGTCTGGGGCCATTCTTTTGGAAGATTGTTTACGATGAGTTGTTGGAAACGGAATTACCAGAGGGAGTTAAAATCATAGGGTTTGCAGATGACAGCATCATCGTCGTGGATGCTCTAAAAGAACATGTCCTAGAAGTAAAGATGGAAGAGAGTATCGCCACAGTCGAAAGATGGCTGACTAGCAGAGGCCTAGAAATGGCCGTTAACAAAACGGAAGCAGTCTGGTAATAAAGAGAAGGACGTTCAGGACACCAAAGCTTGTCATTAATGGTGTGCGGATCGACTGGAAGTCACAGCTGACGTACCTTGGAGTAGAAGTGGACAGAGGACTTTCTTTCGGACCACATGTGAAGAAGGTGTGCATGAAGGCCGCCTCTGTAGCAGGTAACCTATCGCGCTTGATGCCCAATGTTAGAGGACCAAAAGAAAAAAAAGACGGTTGTATGCAAGTGTGGTTCATTCCATAATACTGTACGCAGCACCGGCCTGGAGTGAAGCAATGACAAAGTAAGTCCATAGGAGAAGGTTGCTGTCAGTCCAGAGGCAAGTGGCACTGAGAGTCACTGCTGCATATAGGACAGTCTCGCAAGTTGCGGTAATGGCTGTAGCAGGAATACCACCAGTGCATCTTTTAGTTTGTGAGAGAAGGGAGGTTTACGAGGAACATTTAAGTTAAATGAAACTAAGCCAAAAACCACAATAAGTAGGGAAGCTAGGAGAGGCTTATTGAGAGGTGGCAGGAGGAATGGGACAATGATAACAACGGAAGATGGACCCATAGAATTTTAAAAGATCCAGGACTGTGGATGAACAGGAAATATGGAGAGGTAAATTTCTACTTGACACAAGCGTTTACTGGACATGGTTGCTTTAAACATTATTTATGGAGATTTAAGAAAATTGATAGCATCATTTGTGACAGCTGTGGACAGGAAGATGATGTGGAACATACTCTGTTCAAATGTAAAGATGGAAAAAACTAAAAGAAGAGGTACAAAGCAAGATAAAAAAAGAAATTCTTCCGGAAAATCTAATAACGCTGATGCTAAGAAGCAAAGAAAAGTGGGATAGTATTACAAACTACATCGTAACGGTGATGAAGCGGAAGGAAGAAGAACTGAGGAATAAGTAAGAAGATGCCTGAACAGTAGGACAGTCATACGACTAAAAGGTGCCCGGTTGTTCAGGAAGTTATGCTACTAATGATACCGTGCATCCCCACATAAACCACCCCCCCAAAAAAAAAAAACATCACCACTTTCATCATAAAGAAATCAATAAATTATGTCTAAAACAATCATTAAAAGACGCCATATCCGCTTCATCGATATCATTTGTTTCGCCGCAAATCACATTGGGGTTTGTAAACAAAAGGAATAGGGGGCGGAGTCCGCTACTATTTAAATATTTACTTCTGTATGCTAAAAGTTAACGACATTATTTAAAGAAAGGAAGGTTTGGATGAGAAAATGGTATGAATAATACTCATCAACTTCAAAAACGTTTTCTGAAATAAATATAAAATTACTTACTGACTTTAGCAGAGTGCCCAACTTACCTGAAACAATACAAACACTATTATTAGTTTATAAATATTTATAGTTCAAATTAAACTTTGAGCTTGACCCAAAATTTTATGTTTTTATATAGTATTTTTGAAGTGTAAATTCTATAGGCGCACCACGTCTAAAAATGTGTATACATTTTTGTATAGCAGAGTATATAGTTTTCTTGTTGGTGGGCGTGAATCGGATTTTACCGTCACGTGTTTCACCATGCGTTTTGTGAAACGCTCCTAATGTGAAACACTCCTAATGTGAAACGCTCCTAAAGTGAAACGCTCTATTCGATTTGTTTGAAAAAAGTTAGAACTTGCCTATATTCGAACCAGCAGAGTCCTTAACATAGACTATCGCCTTAGCCGTTTAATCGCATTGCTAATTTAGTACATCTGAGGTGGGTATTAAGTGTAACAGATTGCCCTAAGTAATAGGCTTAATCTGTTAATGTTAATACAATGTATAGGTTAGTTAGTAATAACTCTAAAGTGGACATAGCGCATCCTCATTTCATAAGTTGTGTTAATTAAAAAATTTACATTTCTCCCATGTGGTCCTAAGCACACAATTACATTTCTTTTAAATGGTGTTTGTTTTATGTGTCTAATTAATTTCTGACTGCGATTACTAATAAAGTTATTAAAACACAAACAAAACAAAAAACAGCTATGTTTTTGTTTATAGTTTAAATATTCAAGTTCACACTAAAACCCAATCCCCGGTGCAGGCGTTAGACTATTTGTCATTATGCCATTACGATTTGCTACCTACAAGTTGCCGCCGGGAAGGCAACCATTAATTACGTGCTAATGTCACATTCATGTAGTTAGGGAAATGAATACATCTGCAACGAAGCGCTGCAATCGGTGACGTCATTTGTTATACTTACCTCGACAATACGTTGTGTAATTGCGAATGTTTCTAATTCAATGAAATAATTAATGGTGGCGAGTGAACTGGGAGTGGAAAAACGTGGCGATTGTAACCGTCTGCGAGGGTTTGTCGGTTGTTTTACAAATGTAGGTAGACTATAATTATAGAGATATGTTATGTTTGTGTCAGGTTTCCATATACAATTTGTATTTATATACATTATGTTATGAATACAACATATAATACACCAGTGAGTTTTAATGAAATTACATATAATATATGGTATTTTCAGTAAGTACAATCGCTTTCAATTAAATTATATGTTTCTAAGTAATTCATAACATATAGTCCTATTTTATTATTATTAATTATTCATACATTATTTACCATAATTTTTGTGTTAAAATCAACACATGACGTTTCGGTAATATGAATCAACTACCGTTGGTTGTCAAGTGACTAATCACTAACGGAATCTAGAGATCTAGTAAAAAAAATGTAAAACTAAAATATACAGCTAGCCTTAACCATCTACGTATAGTAAATCTCACAGCTGAAACTGAGGGGAAAACAGTCGTGAAAAACACAGAAAAACTGACAACAGAAGCTCACAACTGACGGCAAACACGTGTTGACTGACTTGAGGCAGAACAACATAAATATATATATAAAAGTTATAACAGAACGGAGTATGCGATATGTAGACATACTGCATATTATAACATATTTCAATCCAGAACTGAATATAAATTGAAACACAATTTTTTATTTTCATATTGTACACAAAGAAAAAGAAAAAAATATATTTTACTAAAACAATATAAAGTAGTGTTAGTTTAAAATTTGAATAACATACTCTATTATTATAACGGTATGAGATAACAGAGTTAAAATGTTAAATTAATAACAGATACCAGAAAAAAAAAAACTTAGTAGCCTAGCTTATTTATATAAATACCATATAGGCCTATGGGTGAACACAAAAGTCCTGCACTGGTATAATATTTCGTATATAAAGAAAATTTTAAGGTATACGTGATTGAGGAACCTACTCCATGTACAAATACTATTTTATTAAGATTTTAAAAAAATTATCCGCCATCTTGGACCCGCCATTTTGAATGTAACTTTGTTTTTTTTTTAAATGGGAAGGTGGTCATGTGTTACATCTTTTCGATGTAGAATTTCAAGAGAAAACCAACGGTGAAGTTTGCACATCCATATCTTTAACCGATTAAAAATGGCGGCCAAAAAACAACAATATGTTGTTTTCCGATTTTGCCCCATTTTGCTGAACTATTTTTTTTAATTACTAATTATTATTCTTTTTGGATTTAGAATCAAGTAAGCTTTCAAACGATATGCCACACAACGATATTTATGAGTATTTAAAATTTTTGAATAACAGCCATTTTCATTTTTCGAAATGTATTTCGGGTGGTTCAACCAAATATCGCTGTGTGGCATATCGTTTAAAAGCTTATTTAATTCTAAATCCAAAAATAATAATAATAATTAGTATTTTAAACAAAAAGAGTACAGCAAAATGGGGCAAAATCGGAAAACACGATTTTGTTGTTTTTTGCCCGCCATTTTTAATCGGTTAAATATATGGATGTCCAAATTTCACCGTTGGCTTTCTGTTGAAATTCTACATTGAAATGATGTATCACATGACCACCTTCCCATTTAAAAAAAAACAAAGTTACATTCAAAATGGCGAATCCAAGGTGGCGGATAAATGTTTTGAAATCTTAATAAAATAGTATTTTTACATAGAGTAGGTTCCTCAATCACATATACCTTCAAATTTTCTTTATATACGAAATATTAAACCATTGCGGAACTTTTTGTACATCCTGTATATGTAATATGTAACAAATTCAAACGCAGAAGTGAATATAAATTCAAAAACATATGTCCACATAATGCAGCAAACGTAAAAAAGAATGAAGTGTTTATGAAGTTTATGGTAATATTTAAACTCCATTCAAATACGACATTATTATAGACATTCTTATATACATTATTATAAGAGATTCCAGAAACGTTGATGTACCAGTTCAGACAGAATGTTCTAGAATGTTCCATAATATACTGCCAGAATATTGCATAATGTTCCAGATTGTTATAGAATCTTCCAAAAGGTACGAGAATGTTCCAAACAGTTCTGGAACATCAAAGGGACGTTCGAGAACTTTCCAGAATGTTCTAGAAAAGGAAACGGGCTATGCAGTTAGAGACATAAAACTTGCAAAGCAGTAAAAAATCTGGTACCAACTCAAGAAAGTTATTTTTGGAGGGAGAAAATTAACACATTTTTTATTATTCCACCATTTTGTTTCTGCAAGTTTTGTAATGCTAAAATTTTCACAGAACATTTATAAAGCCTCTATTGTGGGGTAAGTGAAGTTTCAAAAAGATCAATGCATTAATGGGCAAGGCATACAAAATCAAACGCTTAAACCTCTTCAAGGGACACTGTACAATTAGATTACTATATTTGCAAACAGTAGTGCATGTACACAAAACAACACAATGTGGAATATTGTTCAACATTTTATAATTAATGAATAAAATACTAACATAAATTCCCTTACTTCATCTAGTATTAATCCCCTAACACGGCCATAGCTAATATTTGAAAGTAACATTTATTAAATATTTTTTTAATTAAAATTATTTTTTGTTCATTATTGTTGGTGATGCAACTGTAGAAGACTGGGCGTCCAGACTAATCTCTGAGCTACCCTTCCTTCTAAAATTCCTCAAAGAGAAATTGCTTATAAGTAAAACCAGTTAAAAAAAGTATTAAGGAAATAATTATTTTCAAATAATAATATTGTTTAGTTGGTAGCCTATTTTGAGACTTGTACTTGTAACCTTTTTTACTGTACATATTTTATTCATTTATTGTTTTGATATATATTTATTTTGGTGTATCTATCATCAAAATATGATAAATAAAAGCATGGTTTCTACGTTTGTGCCGCTTTAATTAAAAAACCCGCAACCACAGTTCCATGAGGGTTATATTAAATGGTAGTTTTCCATCCTCCAACAATGAAAAAAGTTTCGGTACGAAACTGCACGGGTTGGGTTCGAATTATGGGTGTCAAATGAACACATCGGACCAATGGACCACTTAAGCGAAGTCGGTAAAACAGCTGGGAATCAAGTGACGAAGTGACAGAGACAGGCCAGAATGTTTCTTAAAGTTTTAGAAGCTTCCAGAAGGTTCGAGAATGTTCTATAAATTTC
>JAGFPH010000857.1:359012-375828 GCA_018207615.1 Philaenus spumarius
CTTACATTAATTAAATAAATTGATTTGTTATTCATTATGTAAAACATTTTATTCATAGCTACTAAGTATTGAACATACTACGTACAAGAAGCGTGTCTAATTTAAAAAAACAAACTGGTATTGAATTAAAGAGGATTCATAACATCATGTAAAATGCAATTTGTGTATGGAAACCTGACACTAACATCATTTATCTATATAATTTCACCCACTTTATTTCCCTACTGTAAAACAACTGACAAACCCTCGCAGACGGTTACAATCGCCACGTTTTTCCACTCCCAGTTCACTCGCCACCATTAATTATTTCATTGAATTAGAAACATTCGCAATTACACAACGTATTGTTGAGGTAAGTATAACAAATGACGTCACCGATTGCAGCGCTTCGTTGCAAATGTATCCATTTCCCTAACTACATGAATGTGACATTAACACGTAATTAATGGTCGCCTTCCCGGCGGCAACTTGTAGGTAGCAAATCGTAATGACGTAATGACAAATAGCCTGGCGCCTGGACCAAGTATTGGGTTTTAACTGTTGAAAAAGTAACATAGAGAAATAGCTTATTTAGGTCTACTGTACATAAAATAGATGGTTTATGTTTATTTAGAAAAATACCTTGTAAATCTTCATTTTATTTTTAGGTTAGGCTTAGTTTAAGTCTAATTTTAAGAGGAAAGTTTTGAAATTATCTTCAACTATATTGCTTATTTAAATGTTTATATTGTTTTTTTATGGATTATGCACTATACAGGGTGTATCGCAAATATTCTACAAAACTTTACTATGTTATTCAGCCGGCCAAAACTAGTAAATAATACAATATAAAATTACATGCTTCCTATCTTGCTTAAGTTAGAAGTTGACTGCCTGAAAGTGTGCTTTTGAAAAAAACATTAATTATATCATGAACGGTTTAAGATACATCCGTGAAACTCAGCATGAAATTTTATCACATCGATTTACCAAAAATGGCTAAATTTAATTGTGCTGCATTTATCCGCTTCAAGATGGAAGTGGTTCAAACTTTTTAATAGTTTACGAAAAAGTTTCGATACAAAAATTTAAACAATTTAAAGTCAAATCCAACTGTGTATCACTTTATATCACTGTGTCAACGATAACTAGAAACACTGCAATAGTTTTGGCTGAAAATAGTTTCTGTGATCACTTACAGTGAATGTATTACTCACCGAAAAGTACTTTCAGTCATACTGATTGCATTTTCTCAGTTATGCTCAATGATACAAATGAATATGCTACAGGAAAAGTAGATTCTCCAGTGAGAGACTTCTGCCAAGGTCGGTCTATTCAGTAAAAGTTGATTAAAAGCGAAAAGTGTGAATTTTTATTAACATTTACTAGTCAGAGTTGACCATACCAAGGGAAAGTATACTCTTACTGCCTTGAATTAGTAAAAGTTTACTTTTTGCAAGGAAACGGTCTACTACATAATAAAAACAAATAAAAAGCAAAACTTTATAATACAAAGAAAGATAAAAAATGTGTATAATTTATTACAGCAAGGTATACAGGGTGAGTTTCTACTGACACCATTAACTTCGCCAGTGTGTTCTACTCACTAAATGAAATAAAAAAATTCATACGGACCCATGTCCGATTCTCAACGTTTGGCTGTAGTCGCGTATTTTGTGTTTTTTTTCAAAATCATGCTATTTTGCCTCACTATTTGTTTGATAAAAATAAAACTAATCAACGTACCGAATTGCAATTAAAACCATTAGAACAAGAATTAAATTTGCTATAAAACCAAGGTTTTTTGTAATGATTTGTCAACAATAATGCCTTTAAAAATTGGAAATAAAATAAGAAGTTGGGTAAGTAAATGTTTTAGGTTACATTTCAAGACCCTTTTTTACTACTTAAATAAAACGTAAGGCAATATCAAATGTAATTAAAAACTTCCTCGTTTAGTAACCTTTAAAATGATGTACAAATGTTAAGTTTTACGATTAGGTATGACAGGAAAAACTCTAAGAAACTGGAATAAAACACGTTTTACTGATTCAGTTTTCACAAAGAAATGTACTGAAATGATGTACTCATTTGTTTTACGACAAGTACAAGAACTGTGGCCAGTGAATTGGGAGTTTCGCAGACATATGTATCAAAACTACTTCGTAAAGAAGGACTGCATCCGTACACATTATGTTTAAAGATGAATATCTGAAAACCAAACATGTTACAAAAATAATGTTAAGATATAGAAAATGTAGACAATTTAAAGACAAATCCAACGACGTATCACTTTTCATCCTTGGAACATGAAAATGCTCTACAATTATGGCATAAAGAAGTTTTCTTGATTATTGAAGAAATTCTTGTGAGTAGTGTTTTAGTCTAAATTAAATAAACAAAATTATAAATTTATTGTAAAATTTGAAAACAAATTTATTTATTTTAAAGTGAATGTATAACTATCACAAGAGAAAACTTGCTTTATTGCGCCATACATTTTAAATACAATTTTATTAACACTGAAACAAGTAGTTTGTAATAAATTTTGTAAATTAAAGGAGGCAAAATAAAGCTAGCTTTTAAATGTGCTATTTATTTATTTCTAAATTTTTTTTTTTTTTTTTTAAAAAACCACATAAAAACAAAAAACTTTAAAACAAGCAAGATAGGTCACATGTTATCTTGGGAACTATTCGACTGCTAGATAGTGCACTTAGTGATAGTGTGAATATTAGATGTCTCGACCACGCGAAGGTCGAACACTCGATAGTAGACGACATTCTGTCAAAGAAATTGAGCAATAACAGACAAGGAAAAGGACTCCATGATCGAAGACTACCTAGCAGTTGAAGACTACCTAACCGAACCTAGCCTAACCTCATCCCTTTGAAGGCATGCCGGGGGTGTGTCACATACGAGTTTGATTTCCTTTTGCTCCCTCCACTTCGAAATAGACTATCGAGTGTTTGCAACATCTGCGAAATGGACTATCGAGTGTTTGCAACATCTGCGAAATGGACTATCGAGTGTTTGAAGGCAATCCGTTATCTTGTATTAATTTCTAGTTCTGACCTGCTGAATGAGAAGGTCAAGTTTGAACTCTGTATACACATTAACTCATATGAAATTTACCATATACAGATGCTATTTATTTTAATGTGTTATGTAGTTTGATGAAATGGGTATTGTTTTAACTTGTGATTTTAAATAAAGGAAATTGTGATTTTAAATAAATATATTCTGGGCTAGTTAATGTGTTATTTAAATTTACGTACATAATTTAGGAATTTAGTGTCGTCACAAGATACTGTTAGGTGAAATAAAAATACAGTACGATATAAAATTTTTATTCTTATATTAGCTAGAGCAACGGAACACAACATCATTAATGAAACAATGTAACAAATTAAACAATTTTGCAATGCATATTATTAATTTACAGTAAATTACAATTAAAAATTAAACCTCAGAATAAGACATTTCAAAGTATAATTTGACACCTGTCTGTAGCAGAAAATTGCAGTCGGATCTAGGTCAAGGGGTGCAAAGATGAGTCCATCAATATTTAAGTGATTTGGTTGCAAATGAAGTTGATACGTTTTTTTTTTCATTTTGCAAATTATAATTTTATTACTCCATGCAAGAGATGGAATTTTAAATAGATTTTCACTGTACAGTATTTATGAAGTCTTGGAGATAAATGATGCGATTATTGATTATTGAGGGGAAGAGAGTTTGAAAGTTGGTTTTTACACCAGCTTTTTATTTTCCTTTCTTGGTTGGTGTTACAAATGAGTTTGTTACTTTATCATTAACCCATTTTTAGTTGAGTGTGGAAATTATAAACACCGTAGAACTGGAGCAAGACTGATGTGTGATTGAGATTATATATTTAAACGGCAATTTCATTCGCGCAAACATGTATTATCTACATCCGAAACTACATCTTCACCGTGGCAATAAATTAAAGGACATGCAGGACATCATAAGCCCGCAGTGTTTCAAAAGCAGGTTGTAGCCGACCATCATGAGTACGCAATACGATGTTACGTCTTTTAAATTTTTCATCGAATAAGACCTCCACAACTTCATCTGTAAAGCGACATTATAACTTCCACGATGTCCTGTTACAATTCTGCCCCTATGATATCCAGGCGCGTTTATGCAATGTTCATACATACTGTCAGTTTGGGTTTTGCACAAACTGCGCCGTTAGTTCAACATTTGCGGGGGAGACGTAATTTAAAGTTGACATAATTTTTTTATTTGTAAAACGATTCAAATGAAACAAACACTAAATAACATCAGCCTACGATATTATCTCAATACATCACTGTAAACCCCTCCCTCGAAAATACCCCTAATATGCGGGTTGGCGTGCGAAGCACGCAATGCACTGTATTTTGAAAGTACTCCCAACATGGGGGTTGGCGTGCGAAGCACGCTATGCTCTGTGTGTATATTGAAAATACTCCCAATATGAGGGTTGACGAACAATGCCGCTTCTCATAGTGTTCAGTGTCAAGCTCACATGTGCGTCCTTAGCAGTGAACGTGTTAAATTGTGTAGAACGATTAGTTCTATTTCTATTTACAGCCAACAGTCGTATTATTTATTAGCATTTAGCACCTGAAATTTTGTAAGTTTTTACGGTTATCCCCAACGGTAAACATCGGTATTGAGATTAGATTTTGCACATATCCGTCTGTCTTTTAAATACGAGGTGGTCTCGTACATAGGTGGTAAGCTTTCAAACATTCATCCTGTGTGTATTTAAAACTATACTTGGTCAACATAATATAAACAAGAGAAAGGGGAAGTCAGAGTAGGGGAGAGAAATCCGCCATTGGTAATCAGTGAAAGATCCATTAATTCTGATAGTGTCACAACCATGTCGTTAGAGAAATGTATACATCTGCAGTGTGTTGTTATTACTAAATCCCGTTTATTGTGTTTAGCTCTCTGACAGTAGCTGCAGAAGCCAGCATACAATGAAAACACTAATGATATGACGTTCAGGACTGTCATTTGATATATATTGTCGATCGTCCGTATGGGTTTTAGAAACAACGTGGTTTTGAAAGGGTCTGACGTACATGCTGACGTTGCGGGGACAGCTATGGGAGAAAAACGGCATGAGCTACAAAACAAATTTGGAAAACGGTTGACCCTAAAGGCCATCCATGTAACTTCCCGCTAAGTTTAATTACAACAAACACTATTTTTGGAAATTTTGAACTGCCATAACTTTTGAATGAATCTACCGATTTTTATGCGATTTGCGGCAATCGATGCAGTTTTTTAAGTCCATTGAATGAATTAACAACAAAAATTTTTCAGATGAAAAGTTTCGGAGAAATTGAGGAAAAACGCTTTTTTTTATTTTCTTTCGTTCACGATATCTCGCGAATGAATCAACCGATTTTTATGCGATTGGCGGCAATCGATGTAGTTTTTCGAGTCCATTGAAAGAATCGACAACAAAATTTTTTCTGATGAAAAATTTCGGAGAAATTGAGAAAAACATTTTTTTTATTTTCTTTTGTTCACGATATCTCACGAACGAATTAACCGATTTTGGCCGGACTGGTAGCGATCGACGTCGCTTTTCAGGGTTAAAAGCTGATTAGATTTTGGAATTGATCGGTAAAGCCGTTCAAAAGTTATTCCAAAAAAACCTGATTTGAAAATTTTTTATTTCTTAGTTTTTTCGAAATTTCTCAGAACCTAACGGTCCGAATTAGTTGAAATTTTCAGGAAATCTAAGTTTGATGGAACTCTTTAGAACGCCGTTTGGTAGTATCCAATCGGTTAAGCCGTTCAAAAGTTATAAGCGGGTCACATACATACACACACACATACATACAGACAGGGTGACACCCTCTCGGGAGTGGTCAGGGAAGATTCCTAGCACCTCAAAACGTCGAGATCTGATGAATACTCGACTTTCGAAAAACGGGGTGAAACCAATAACTTCCCAATTTTAGAAAATTTTCAATTTTCTTAGCGGGAAGTTAAAAAAAAGGAGTAAAAAACCACCGATACAATACAAGCATTATATACACCAAACGTAAGCGGTGTCCTGTTTCAAGACCGTTTTTCATTACGTCTGTTACGATCATTACGATCAAATACGTTCTTTGATTTTCTTCAAATTTACCATAAACGTTCCTCGAAATCAGAAAAACATTTATCAGTTATCAGTTAAGTGTAGGGATTTTTTTACAATATAACAATTAATTTTAATATTATTTTACACTTCTTTGTGTACTGTACAGGAAAATAATTCCATACATTAATCAGATGTTTAATTATTATAAGCAGGTAGTGAGATTTTACTAATAATGCAGCAGCTTTTGTAAATACAAAATAACCATAAAACTAACCTCAAAGGTTTCAAGGAATTTACGTATTTATATACTATTTAAACATTTAAAGAAATAATATTACGCATTTAACTGTTTTGCTGACGACTATGGGGAGGTTTAGGCTTCACATTGATATGCATGTTATGTGTGTACATTGAATGGGATCTCTCAAACTAAGTTTCTGCTCAACGTGGGGAATTTTTAGGACTTAATATTGTTATATTTCTTAACGAATTTAAAAAGAGGAAATGATAAATTTAATATTTTTACGAGAATTGGAATGTTTGTTTTTTTTTTTTTGCGGGTTTTAAACTGGTGCATTTGTCACGAGCATACCATAACTGTTCTACAAAATTAAGTGATATACAGGGTTTTTCAAAAACTGCGCCATTTTTCCAATATGTCGGCCAACTTAATTTTTTAAATGAAAACCCCTATTTTGTATCTTGAATTTCGACCATTGGGCCACCATTGGGATCTCAGAAAGTATTAATTTTAAAAGGGGAACCTTTCCTTGTTTTATGAGAAATAAAGAAATATGTAGTTAAAATTTTCCAATATGGCGGTCAACTTTGAAATTTCTTGTGGAAACCCCTACTTTGTATGACGAATTAGGATTTTACATGCAATTTTAAGACGTTTCCATTCTTGGTGATTTTTTAATAAACTTAACCGTTTAACCACTAGGAGCGCTGAAATTTTCAGAAACTCTTATTTCAACAATTTTATTAGAGGCATGTTTTACCATTTATTTGCAAACAATAAAATTTAACTCAAAGTGCAATATTTTGTACAATGAAAAGTTAAAAAGCTGTTGCAATTTGACAAATACTTTATTTCATACAAAAAACGTACTTAAATTACTGTTAACAGATCGCTGACGCAACCACTGTGTATTGTGTAAGAATTTAAGGTTCCTCATTTAAAGTTTGCTGTAAAATGAATACTTTCCGAGATACCAATGTTAGCCCAATTAAAAAAATCATATAAAATAGAAAATGTTTTAGAAGCTGTATCTCATAAACGGTTAGGTTTAGGAAAAAATACAATAGAATAAAAATGTCATAAATTTGTGTTCAAAAATCGAAATTTAACATAACAAATAGGGTTTAAGTTTGTTGTAACTTTTATAGTTTCCGAGATCCAAGTGGTGGTCATCTTGAGTTGATCATCCTGTATAGTTTCTACAGAAAAGATTTTTTAACCTTTAAAATTACAATTCATCAAATTAGTTAAAATAAACGGTATCAGTTAACTGACACAAACTTTCTCCCAACTTACTGTAGTCAAAATAATATTTTTTTTTATCATTTATTTACTAATTTTTAGAACAAAACAAAAAAAATAATATTCTACCTACGTCAATCGTATAAAAAAATTATTGTCCCAGGCGGGATTCGATCGCGCGACCTTTGAATTAGTAGCCGTGTTCACTACAGTTGTGCTACCTCGTGCGGCCGTCGCCGCGATGCTAGATTGACAACATAAACTTGTTTATTTTTTAACATTTCCCCATAATTATAAAATGCCGAAGTTTTGATAAAAGCGGGTGGTGTCATTTTGTTTGGCGTCTTAAGCACTATAAATACTGAAAATTTGATCAAAATCGTTAGAGCCGTTTTTGAGAAATTTGCATTTTTGTCGTTTTTATGGGTTTTTAGGGGTAAATTACCCTTAAAAATAAAAAATTCCAAAAAATGAAAAAAACGCCTGGAGATATTAGGGTTTAGTACCTACATACCAAATTTCATGAAAATCGGACCAATAGTGTCCTCTCTGGTCGTGTATACATACTGACACACTGACAGACAGACACCACGTTAAAAACACTTTTTTGGGTTCAGGGAGGACCAAAACAAAAAATTCCACTAAAAATATTTTTGGGTTCAGGGAGCACCAACACAGATAATTGCACTAAACAACTTTTTGGGGTTCTGGGAGCACCAAAACAGATAATTCAACTGCAAATTCAAATTCGAACATTTTTACGAAAACAATACTTTCTCCATATACTACGTATAGGGTGGAGAAAGTAAAATAACGATGTAATGGGTCGATAAATAAAATCCTTATTGAATATGTATAAAGAGTGTACAAAAAGTCCCGCACTGGTTTAATATTTCGTATATAAAGAAAATTTGAAGGTAGATGTGATTGAGGAACCTGCTCTATGTAAAAATACTATTTTATTAAGATTTCAAAAAATGTATCCGCCATCTTGGATCCGCCATTTTGAATATAACTTTGTTTTTTAAATAGGAAGGTGGTCATGTGATACATCATTTCGGTGTAGAATTTCAAGAGAAAACTAACGCTGAAATTTGCACATCCATATCTTCAACCGATTAAAAATGGCGGCCAAAAAACAACGAAATCGTGTTTTCCGATCTTGCCCCATTTTGCTGTACTATTTTTGTTTAAAATACTAATTATTATTATCTTTTGATTTATAATTAAGGCTCTTCTTTACCTTGAAGAAAACTCCCGAGTGTACAGTATGATTTCAATGCAAAAGGCCTGACTCAAGCCGCAAAATCGTTGAAACATGCATTCGTAATAAAGTGATTCGGATTCTATTTATAAATTAATAATCTGGGAAACTACTTTAAATTATAAAGAAGGCTTTATATTTTTTACGTGTTAGCTTAAAATATGGAAATTATTGCTTAAAAGTCCCAAAAAATGCGACAAGAATAATTGATTTTTACTCATTTAAGGAGTTGCCGACGATTTCTTTCAATTATGAGATATAAGACAAAAAGCACAAAGCCTTTAAGAACAATTTAAGATGTTTCACAACTTTCTAGGTTGAAAAACGGCGTCCGAAACACGGTAGTACGAAGTGCATATTTTTTTCTGTTTTACGCAAGGTATAGAAGACCCTTAAATAAGCTTTCAAAAGATATGCCACGCAACGTTATTTGGTTGAACCGCTCAAAATCAATTTTGAAAAATCAAAATCGCTGTAACTCAAAAATGTTAAATACTCCCAAATATCGTTGTGTGGCATATCGTTTCAAAGGTTACTTGATTCCAAATCCAAAAAGAATAATAATTAGTATTTTTTTTAAATAGTACAGCAAAATGGGGCAAGATTTCGTAGTTTTTTGGCCGCCATTTTTAATCGGTTGAAGATATGTATGTGCAAATTTCACCGTTGGGTTTCTCTTGAAATCCTACGCCGAAAAGATGTATCACATGACAACCTTTCCATTAAAAAAAAAAACAAAGTTACATTCAAAATGGCGGATAAATTTTTGGAAATCTTAATAAAATAGTATTTTTACATAGAGTAGGTTCCTCAATCACATCTACCTTCAAATTTTCTTTATATACGAAATATTAAACCAGTGCGGGACTTTTTGTACACCCTGTATCTGACTGATTGACTGACTAGTTCATAATCAACGTTCAGCCAAACCTATGATATTCAAAGCATTAAAAATGTGCATTCCATACCACTATGCAGAAATACGCTAACAAATATTTTTACAAGATATTGCTTTTAATGGGCGTAAATTATAAAAAAAATACGGGGGTTCGCTCCCAACCCTACAAGAGTTAAAACAGCTGATTTGAATCAAAAGCTTAGCACACAAAATTGTAGCTGTTGCCTATTCTGAACCAACTCACCTACGTTGAATGCATTTACATTAATTAGTATAACAACCGACTTAGCAAATTTAGAATAAGTAAATGATTATTTAAACCAAAGTTGTTTTAACTTCCCGCTAAGAAAATTGAAATTTTTTTAAAATCGGGAAGTTATTGGTTTCACCCCGTTTTTCGAAAATCGAGTATTCATCAGATCTCGACGTTTTGAGGTCCTAGGAATCTTCCCTGACCACTCCCGAGAGGGTGTCACCCTGTCTGTATGTATGTGTGTGTGTATGTAAGTATGTGACCCGCTTATAACTTTTGAACGGCTTAACCGATTGGATCCTACCAAACGGCGTTCTAAAGAGTTCCATCAAACTTAGATTTCCTGAAAATTTCAACTAATTCGGAACTGTAGGTTCTGAGAAATTTTGAAAAAACTAAGAAATAAATTGTTTTCAAATCAGGTATTTTTGGAATAACTTTTAAACGGCTTTACCAATCAATTCCAAAATCTAATCAGCTTTTAACCTTGAAAAGCGACGTCGATCGCTACCAGTCTGGTTAAAATTGGTTAATTCGTTCGTGAGATATCGTGAACGAAAAAAAATAAAAAAAGTGTTTTTTCTCAATTTCTCCGAAATTTTTTATCTGACAAATTTGTGTTGTCGATTCTTTCAATGGACTCGAAAAACTACATCGATTGCCGCAAATCGCATAAAAATCGGTTGATTCATTCGCGAGATATCGTGAACGAAAGAAAATAAAAAAAGTGTTTTTCCTCAATTTCTCCGAAACTTTTCATCTGAAAAATTTTTGTTGTCGATTCTTTCAATGAACTTAAAAAAACTGCATCGATTGCCGCAAATTGCATAAAAATCGGTTGATTCATTCAAAAGTTATGGCAGTTCAAAATTTCCAAAAATAGTGTTTGTTGTAATTAAACTTAGCGGGAAGTTACATAGATGGCCTTTAGGGTCAACCGTTTTCCAAATTTTTTAGGTTAGGTTAACGCAAAATACACGAAAAGAATAATTACTGTATTATAAATCGAACATCTGTTGTTACACATTATAAATTAAACAAACGATTCAGGTCACAAGTTAAGGACAATAATTTTAGGTTACGCTTAAATTGAAAAAATACACGTTTCTTGAAAGCATTTAGATTTATTACCATAGCAACCAAATTGACAAATTTAGAATCAGGGAATTATTATTCAAAACCAACAGTTTTTTTATGTTAGGTAATACAAACAACGAAAAAAAGGTTACTACATAAAAATTCAAACACCAACACCTATTAAAATGATTTCAACTTCTTTGCTTTAAAAATACTGCTTTACCGTATCACATCACATATTTTATAGCTTGAAAATTGCCTCACTTCTGTCTAAAAATAAAACATCTCTGTCCTAATCAATATAAAGTCCCGTGAAAACATCATAGTATGCAATAATCTGTTTGCATTTGCTTCACCGCGGTGGTGAGCGAAGCGAGCACGATTATCCATATTTACTAATTTTAGAATTCTAGACATACAACCGATCTATACCACGACATATATAAGTCTCCATGTTTTTTTATACAACACATATCAAAGTAAAATACTATATCCTATGAAATTCAGAGTGAGAGCGAGTTCAAACATGTCTGTCTGCCGCGAGGTGTATCATAAAAACACTTCTTAAAGGAAATTAACACCAGTACAGATCGAGGACTTTAGCTGTGCGCGCGGAAGTCAGTTACCCGTACTGGACGGGGGGGGGGGATGGAGAGAGGTATCTTTTCTACAAACATTGGGTGACTCACTGGGCACAATAACCGGTTCAAGCTGGATTTACACAGTAGTACTGTGCGCATACCGTGCGCGTACTGTACCGCCACCGTGTCGTGATTGTTTCAAATTAAAAATGATCTAACCCGTTTGAATTCCTTGTACAGACTGTTTTCGATTTACACATGTAGGACTGTGCGCGTACTGTGCTCAGACTGTTCTAAAATAATTCTTCAAGGTCATGACAGACGACAGTCCGACACGGTCGGCGCACAGTACCCCACAGTCTAGACTGGTCTAGACCGACCGAGACTGCTGTAAACTGCCATAGACTGCAGTAGACCGTTCTAAGAAGCAGATTAGACACGGTGGTGGGGATATCCGGCTACAAATCAACATTTCATGTAATGTTTGTGCTTTCGTTGGTGAACATTACTTGATTTTAAATTTACGATTAATTTTTGAAATTTGATCAATTTGAATGATTAGTCAAATTTTATTGGTTTAGTTTACTTTACTATTTATTACTTTACTAGTGGACCCGGCAATGCTTCGCTATTGCTTTATTTAATTTTAAGGGTAGTTATCAAATTTCATTCTTTTGACTTAAGTTATTGAATTGCAAATGGTGTTTATGTCAACAATTTATATAAACAATATTTTAAACAGCATATATGTAAGTAAATAGATATGTAACAACCGATGTTTGAATTGAATTAAGCACTTTTCGTTGATTTTTGTTTGTGTTGTTTGGCAGTCTAACCTAAAAAAGCTGTTTTGGTTTTTGAAGAATAATAACCCGATTATAAATTAGAGAAATTGGTTGCAAATAAAAGTGTTTTGGTTCATTGTAGGCCTAACCTAAAATTATGTTCAGTTTTTGATCCATAACAGTTGTTTTATTTATAATAATATGTAACAACCGATGTTTAAATTGAATTATAATATAGTAGGCCTAAGCATGTTTTATTAATTTTTGTTTGTGTTTGCTTTTAATTTGTCAATCTAATCTAAAAAGCTATTGGTTTTGAAGAATAATAAACTGATTATAAATTTGCTAAAGTTGCTATGGTAATGAATGTAAACAAACATGTGTTACTAAGCATTATATACGAACAGCTTAGTTCAAACTTTTTCGGGAAACTTTTCAAATTTTTCTTTATATAAAAACCTAGTTCGGACTATTACGAACATTTTAAAACAAAAAATTGCCAAATTGGTCCAGCAGTTCTCAATTGATGTGATTTCAAAGAAACAGCAATTCATTTTTATTATATAGATAAATTTATTTTTGTGTGTTATTTGTTATTTATTATTCCATGTATTTAATTTAATTTAATAATTTGTGACAACCTGCTAAACTTTGAAATGACTGAAGAGAAATTAATTTGACTTGTTCGTGAACATCGCGCTCTCTACGATTTAAGTCATAGAGACTATGACAATGACTTATAAAAGACAATTAATTTATGGTCAGAGATCGGCAATGAATTAGGTACTTCATACAAGCAGCAGGCAAGAATAACGTTCTATTCGTCTTGATCAATGATAACCACACTACGTTTCCCATCGAGTACTACGGTCGACAACAGTTCGGTATGAGCACAGTACCATATGTGTAAATCAAGACGGTCGAAGACAGTCGCGTCACAGTAGCGGTACAGTATGCGCACAGTACTACATGTGTAAATCCAGCTTTACGCTACCCGGCCAACATCCAGTCTATGTTTTATGCACGTGTAGTAGGTGCCTGGTCGTGCGCACAGCTAAAGTCCTCGATGTGTACCTTACGTCAGAGAATGAATTTAGCCCCATCCCCTTTATATGTTCAATAAGGGAATGAAAGAGAGCAGAATGTATAAAGGGGATGGGGCTAAATTCATTCTCTGACGTGAGGTAAAGGTGTTAATTTCCTTCTAGAAGTGTTTTTATGATACACCTCGCGGCAGACAGACATGTTTGAACTCCCTCTCACTCTGAATTTCACAGGATTTAGTATTTTACTTTGCTATTATATACTGCCCTCTTTCATGCCCTTATTGAATACCTGGTTCTAGTGTGTTTTAGCAGAATTAAGCGTATGCATTGATTTTTGGTTTTGTACAAAAATATACTAGCCCAGTCGGTATAGATTACAACTACCAGTAATTTGCAATACGGCTGATTTTTTTTTTATAAGTACCTTAAAGTTTGTAGATTAACATAAAAAAAGTTTACCAGTCTATCGATTTCCCAAAGTAGAAAAAAAAATCGATTATCATTTTTTTTTCGACTTTGGGAAATCGATAGACTGGTAAACTTTTTTTATGTTAATCTACATACTTTAAGGCACTTATAAAAAAAAAATCAGCCGTATTGTAATTTACTGGAACTTTTGTTCTAAATTGACCCCTTCCGAATGGCCTATACATGTTCTAGCATCCTACCACACAGACATAACGTATTAACTGTCACTGTTCATGCTCTTGCCTTCTCCAACTATGCAGGGCGTCAAAGAAAATAGACGGAACGGCAGGATTTCGCGGCTCCTAAAAAAAAAAAAAAAAAAAATTTTGATCTATCATTTCACAGGAGTTTCTATTTTGTATGTCTTAGGATTTTAAAACGTATATAACATCAACCAATTTTAGAATATGGAAGCCAACTTGAAAATATCTAATGGACACTGCTATTTGTGAATTTAAGGATTTTAGGACTTTTTTATCATTACAATATTTATAAACCCCAACTTTTTTGTGCAAATTGGTCATGAAATTTTAATTTTTAGATTTTTTAAAGGCTTATTAAAAATTACACATTAATAAAATTATACTCCAGTAACCGGTTTTAGATTATTGGAGAAAATCTTAAAAATCGAGGTAATTATAATAGAATTGTTTGTACAATTTAGTACTATTTTGTGCGACTTGATAAAATGTGTTAATTACAAGCATTTTGAAAAACATTGACTCATCGTTTTATCTCCTATTCCCAAGTAGCTTTCAAAAATCCATAATTTAAGTCCAATTGGCTCGACAATTTTTATGTTTATAAAACAAATAAAAATAATAAAAACAGTCTTAATATTATATTAAAATTAAAACCCATTTTATACAAAATAGTGATTATGTAAACGTATTATTTCACTCCAATAATTATTTTCATTAATAATAGTTATTATTTAAAATGGGTAATTTTTAATGACTAGACTAGGACAATTCTACCTTCATTATTTGTTTTATTTACTGAAAGCTGCAAATAGTAATAAGGAAATAAACCCCCTTATTATTAAGAAACATTAGTTTTCAAATTGTTAAATAGATTCCACACTTTTACCCAATCCTGTATGACCCACACAAAGAGAAAACATTAACTAAGGCGGAACCAAATGTAACACCATTGATTGAAATTCAAACCATGTCTATCCTCATTTCTATTTCCTGCATGTACTTTGAACAGATGGTTTCTTTACATACAAATTATTATTCAACGTAGTTGTGTAAGTTTCATTCAGGTAAACAATATGTACAGGATTAGTAAACCCCCGTGAAAAATCACAGGCAGATTAATTAGATACACATCAGAAACACACAATTTAAAAAATACTATTTAAAGAACCGACTTTATCTAGGAATACCTAACTATGCTGACGGGGAATTTTATAACTCGGTAAATGTGTACAATAAAAGGATTATAGAACTGTAGGCCTATTTGCTAATTTTTATTTTTAAACGTTATTGCTTTTAATTAATTTCATATTGATATATCCAATGATTTAGAAGTTATTAATATTATAATGCAGAAATTAATTATGGAATGTTTATATTTTATACGAAGATGTGCGAATGTTTCCGAAGTTAAACGAACATGTATCTCGTCTTTAAATTTATATAAACGAATTTATTGATGATAAAAGGTTGTATTTATATACAGTTTATAACCTTAAAACAAATATTATAACCTATTATAGCAGACATTATCTATAACTCATATTTAAAAAAAACAAACTTCACAAGAAATTATAACGATTCAAGTTGTAAACATAAACCCAAAATATAATCTACGCTGGTTTTGTTTAAGTATTACAGATAATGGATGAAATCAGCTGTTATATTAGATGTTACTCACGTACGTATGTATGTTTTACGGACGTATACTCGCTTTTACAGGAGTTGATGTTGTCTCAGAAGGTAAATTTAATTTGATTTTCACACAAATAAACGCGTTCTAAAAATGGCACACACGTTAACTTATTCAGTTCTTGTTTTTACCTCAAATTATATATTTTTTTTAATTTTCAAAAATCGATTAAAGGTTACTACTCACTATACTGTAACGCGTGAAAGGACAAGCGTGAAACGGCCTCGTCTCTCTAGAACCATATTTAACTTGAAGACCATTTGACTGCTTCACACGCGGCTGGTTACAGGTGTCACGTGACCTTTCGTCCAGTATACCCCAGCGGTGTCCTTACGATGGTGCGTCTAACTTTTTAGGTTGTGCCTTAGGTCGTAAATGCGTTCTCGGGATGGTGAGTTGGAGAAGGGGTCTCCAATAAGGTGGTAAACGAGGAATACCTTAAATTTCGTTTATTTAAACCATTCAAAACAATCTCTCTCTGCTGGTCCTTTTATCTCTACTAACTTAAATGCATAAGACAAAAGGCAAACACAGTTTCACACTAATAAAAAGCGTCTACTCGCGCGCGCGATCACTCCAAGAATCGTTGAACCACCACACGAGCGCGTGTACTAACAGACTATATTGTTACTTTTGTTGGTTCTTTCCTATTAGCATCCCTCCTTCTAAACTCTGATCTCAGCACAATGTCTATATAGCCAATATAGCATGCCCACTGTTAATATGGATTCATACCTAACATATAATGTTACTTAATTACATTATTATTAGTAGTAGAACAAGATGGAGGGTACCCCCACTCCACGTTGCCAGAGTCGGCCCCTTCGGTTCTTTTCCTTCTTTTTTTATAAACAACATTGTGCAACTAAGTAATGTATATGTATATTATTAATATAATATATATATATATATACCTTTTTTTCCTTTTTGCAACTTATTTTCTGTAGTGTAAAACTACGCGCGTTTCAGGAACA
>JAGFPH010000857.1:375928-386206 GCA_018207615.1 Philaenus spumarius
AAGTAGGATTTTTAAAACTGTACAGGTTAGCATAAGTTTCTACCGCCCAGAACGTCCCAGTTGCGCAATATAAAGCCGTTTCCATACTTAAAAATCACCCTGTATATATATGTTATAACAGAACGGAGTATGCGATATGTAGGCATACTGCATATTATAACATATTTAAATCCAGAACTGAATATAAATTGAAACACATTTTTTATTTTCATATTGAACTGAAAGAAAATGAAAAAATATATTTTGCTTAAACAATATAAAGTAGTATTAGTTTAAAATTTGAATAACATACTCTATTATTATAACGGAATGAGATAACAGAGTTAAAATGTCAAATTAATACCAGAAAAAATACATAGTAGATTTTTTATATAAATACCATATATATAGTATGTAATATGTAACACATTCAAACGCAAAAGTGAATATAAAACATCTGGTATGCACATCACACAACTTTCCTTACCAAAATAGATGCTGTATCAATTACCAAATTTTTCGAGCGAGAGATTGATTATACCATTTTCGAGTTAATAGGAGTATCCGTTTCGAAGAAAGCGGTACTAACTTCAAAACGGTTAATCCCACGGACCTGATTTTGGTCTCAATCGATTTCTCACCCCCAAAAATGTCAAGGTCGATACCAAACACGGCTAGTTTAAAAAAAGTCATTTTTGCCCCCAAAAAGGGCGTTTTTGGGGTCAATATTTGAAAAAATGGAAAAAGTTGAGTGGGGTATCTTTTTTGACATTCTTTTGGACGCTGAATCGAATGAGACCATTTTCAAGTCGATAAGACCAGCCATTTCGGAGATACAAACAAAATAACTTGCGTTTTTGTAATAAATTTTTTCAACGAATTTTTAAGGGTATATAGCGTACATAGCGTGTTAAGGGGGTCTGAGTAGAGTATGTTAGCAAAGTTTAATCAAAATCGTTAGAGGGGTTTTGGAGTAAATACCAAAAATGTGCTAAAAACTGGTCCCACGGTAAGACACCACCTCCGATTTGCTTCAAATTTACATGGGTTTAACTGTTTACGTGTTTGAAGAAATCCTGTAAATTTCAGTTCGATCCGTCCATCCGTTTGCCCTGTGCACTCCGGACACACACACACACACACACACACACAGACACACAGACACAAAGACACACAGACACACAGACAGACCAATCGCCAAAAATGCATTTTTTGGACTCAGGGGGCCTTGAAACGTAAAGATATTATGAATACTCGACATCGAATTTTTGGGTCGATCGCAATACTTACCTTACCTAGTATAGGGTAAGGAAAGTAATACCTAGTATAGGGTAAGGAAAGTAAAAATACAAAAACATCTTTATGCCCCCATTATGAAGCAAACTTAAAAAAGAACGAAGTGTTTATGGTAATACTATTTGAACTCCATTAAAATACGAAATTATTATCTAAATATATATATAAAAAGCCAAATCCACTGACTTGCTGATCACTGTTTCTCAAAAACTACTGAACGGATTGGAATGATATTTGGTATGTAGCTTCCTCTAGCACCATAGGTGCTCACTAAGAAAGGTTTTCAAAAAATTAAAAATTTTAGGGGGGTTTGGGGGAGGGTCAAAGTTACTAAATCACGATTTCTCTAAAACTACCGAACGGATTGGAATGAAATTTGGTATGTAGCTTTCTCTAGGGCCATGGGTGCTCACTAAGAAAGGTTTAAAAAAAATCTAAATTTTAGGGGGGTTTGGGGTGGGTCACAGTTACTAAATCACGATTTCTCCAAAACCACCGAACGGGTGGAATGAAATTTGGTACGTAGCTTCCTCTAGGACCAAGGGGGTTTTGGGGGGGGGGGGGTCAAACTTACTAAAAACCCCTATAAGAAATACATAGTGTAATATATTTATTGACATAATATATTTTTTGTTAATATACATTTAACTTTGATTTGTCTATCCGTGCAAAGCTGGATCGGGCCAGCTAGTATATATACAAGAGATTCCAGAAACGTTAATGTTCCAGTTCAGACATACTGTTTCATAATATACTGCCACAATATTGGATAATGTTCCAGATTGTTATAGAATCTTCAAAAAGGTACGAGAATGTTCCAAACAGTTCTGGAACATCAAAGGGACGTTCGAGAACTTTCCAGAATGTTCTAGAAAAGGAAACGGGCTATGAAACTAGAGACATAATGCAGTATAAAAACTGGTACCAACTCAAGAAAGTTATTTTTGGAGGGAGAAAAGTAACACATTTTTTATTATTCCACCATTTTGTTTCTGCAAGTTTTGTAATGCTAAAATTTTTACAGACAGTTTTCAAAGCCTCTATTGTGGGGTAAGTGAAGTTTCAAAAAGATCGATGCATTAATGGACAAGGCATACAAAATCAAACGCTTAAACCTCTTCGAGGGACACCCTGTACAATTATATTACTATATTTGCAAACAGTAGTGCATGTACACAAAACAACACAATGTGGAATATTGTTCAACATTTTATAATTAATGAATAAAATACTAACTTAAATTCCCTTACTTCATCTAGTATTAATCCCCTAAAATGGCCATAGCTAATATTTAAAAGTAACATTTACTATTTATTTTTTTAATTAAAATTATTTTTTGTTCATTGGTGATGCAACTGTAGAAGACTTGGGCGTCCAGACTAACCACTGAGCTACCCTTCCTTCTAAAATTCCTCAAACAGAAATTGCTTATGAGTAAAACCAGTTAAAAAAAGTATTAAGGAAATAATTATTTTCAAATAATAATATTGTTTAGTTGGTAGCCTAATTTATGACTTGTATTTGAACCCTTTTTACTGTACACATTTTGTTCATTTATTGTTTTAATATATATTTATTTTGGTGTATCCATCGTTTCTACAGGTTTCTCCGTTCGTGCCACTTTAATTCAAAAACCCGCAACCACAGTTCCATGAGAGTTATATTAAATGGTAGTTTTCCATCCTCCAACCATGAAAAAAGTTTCAGTATGAAACTGCACGGGTTAGGTTCGAATTATTTGTGTCAAAAGAGCACATCGAATCAATGGTCCACTTATGCGAAGTCGGTAAACCAGCTGGGAAACAAGTGACGAAGTGACAGAGACAGGCCAGAATGTTTCTTAAAGTTTTAGAAGCTTCCAGAAGGTTCGAGAATGTTCTATAAATTTCTAGAAGGTTCGAGAATGTTCTATAAATTTCCAGAAAGTTCGAGAATGTTCAATAATTTTCCAGACTGGTCTGGACTATCGAAATGACATCCTGCCCAAGAACAATCGAGAACGTTCTGGAAACCGAATTCGGCCTAAGAAGCTACGGACTTAAAACTTGGCACATATTAATCTTAAGTTATGTATGGGTAGGAAACATTGGGATCGCGATTATTTGCTTCAAAGGTGTAAAATATTGTTCGTAAATAATATTTATATATATATTTATAAAAGCGAAATACCACTCACTGACTCATTCATCACGATTTCTCAAAAACTACCGAACGGATTGAAATGAAATTTGGTATGTAGCTTCCTCTAAAGCCATAGGTGCTCACTAAGAAAGGGTTTGAAAAAATTCAAAATTTTAGGGAGGTTTAGAGGGATCAAAGTTGTTAAAAACTATTTCTTTCAACTATTTCCATTTCTATTACCGAATGGATTGGAATGAAATTTGGTATGTAGCTTCCTCTAGGGCCATAGGTGCTCACTTTTTAGGGGGGGAGGGGTTTGGGGGATCAAAGTTATTAAGGCTCTGCAGTACATAAATCTTGTCACTTTTCTCGCCCATAAGAATAATGTTACACTTGAACATTCGTACCGTTGCCAATTTTAATCACACAGTTATGATTTACGACTTATTTCAAAGATCACGTTAAGGCGGATGTTTCCCTTTTTTAAAAAAATAGCAATTTTTGGATAGTTTTTGAAAAAAATGAGTTCAAGTTTAAAAACAATGTTTCAAGTTCTTGATTTTTTGTTGGTCATTGAAAACCGATATCGAAATTTTCAAAAAAGGAAAACATCCGTTATTTTATCTTCTATCTGGTAGAAAAAAAAATGAATTTTCTAACTTATAAATTAAAGCAGATACAAGTGTTCAAAGGAAGTAATGTACCAAGACGTACGGTGTCGCTCTCGCACGGATCATATAAGAACTACTCAGTTGCGTATGAATATAACTTTTACAGATAAAAGGCATCACGATTTCTCCAAAATTACCAAACAGATTGGAATGAAATTTGTTATGTAGCTTCCTCTAGGGCTATAGGCGCTCGCTAAGTAAGGGTTTCAAAAAATTCTAAATTTTAGGGGGGGGTTTGGGGAGATCAAAGTTATTAAAAAACGATTTCTTCAAAACTACAGAAATTAGTGGAATGCAATATGGTATATAGCTTCCTCTAGGGCTATAGGTGCTTACTAAGAAAGGGTTTGAAAAAATTCGAAATTTTAGGGGGGGTTTTGGGAGATCAAAGTTATTAAAAAACGATTTCTTCAAAACTACCGAAAGGATTGGAATGAAATTTGGTATGTAGCTTCCTCTAGGGCCATAAGTGTTTACTAAAAAAGACTTTTAAAAATTTAAAATTTTAGGGGTGTTTGGGGGGTAAAAATTACTAAATCACGATTTCGCCAAAATTACCGAACAGATTGGAATGCATTTTGGTATGTAGCTTCCTCTGGGGTCACAGGTGCTCACTAAGAAAGGGTATGAAAAATTTCGAAATTTTAGGAGGGGTTTGGGGGGATCAAAGTTACTAAAATCATAATTCCAGATCTTTTATTATTATGACAATAGTGCTTTTATTATTTAAGATTTATATATATATAAGCCAAATACCACTCACTGACTGAAAACTTAAAAAAGAATACAATTCAGTTAAAAAGATTGAAAATACCAACCACCACGGGCAACGCCGTACGGGTCAGCTAGTCATTATGTATTATTTCTCTAATGTTTTTTTTTTGTCGCTAAGCGATAACTCCCTTAATTTTTTATCAAAATTAAGTATTCAAACATACTTTTAAAGGTTATGTTCCCCGCTATTGACGAAAAATAGACGAGCAGCTTTAAGTTCGTGTTTTCGTTACAAAAATTAATTAAAACAACTTTTATAGTGTACTTCATAAGGTTCCTAATAGAAGGTGCCATCTATTAACAATGTCACAAAACAACAATATCTAACTGACAGCTGTTAGTTAGTTTTTTTCATTCTAAGATTCTATATGGAAACTGTTATTTACAAATAAACGTAAATAAATAAACGTAATTAACTGGATGAATTTGAATTAAATCTACGTGTTAAATCAGGTAAGTGTAGGCCTAATCCTAACTTGCGAAATATTCGCACGGGTCAGCTAGTTTTAGGTAAATTGTGCTCATAGACGTAAAATGCACTTTAAACACACGGGAGGAAATCTCAGTTTGTGCGCTTACTGCCACGTAGCTCATCATGTATATAATATAGCCCAGTCGGTATAGGTTACAACTACCAGTAATTTGAAATACGGCTGAACTTTTTTTTATAAGTACATTAAAGTATGTAGATTAACATAAAAAAAAGTTTACCAGTCCATTGATTTCCCAAAGTCAAAAAAAAAATCGATTATAATTTGTTTTCGATTATTCTTAATATTTCGAGCTGGAATGAAGATAGAGGAAAATAAAAAGTACTAACGTGTAGGGGAGGTATTTTTAAACAAAAAAGGTCATATGTATTTATTTTGTCCGAGCAATGGTTTGTCTGGAAAAAATTCGATAATGCAGGTATGTATTTTGCAGCAGGGGAAATCACTAAAAGGGGACATCTTATTCATATATGAAGCGTTGGCTCATTCTAAATTGGTCGAAAAAGGTCTAAAATTATATTTTTGTAAGTTACTTGTGCTTTGAAAAGTAAATAATAAAAAAGATTTATACTCCTTGATCTTGATTGAATCTATATATTTAACTTGTAAAAAAATTTCAGGTTGATATTTTGAAAATTTTCTAAACTGGAGCTGTTTAAAATGAATTGGTGGGTCCGGTACTCCTAAAATCGAGAAACCCATTAAAAAGTCAAGTGGCTCTAGATCGGGTAATTTTCAAGATAACAAGCTGAGACTCAGCATAAATGTTTAAAATATATATTTTAACTCTTATGACAAGTTTCAATTCGATAAATTATAATTCGGCCAATTTAGAATGAGCCAACGCTTCATATATGTATAAGATGTCCCCTTTTAGTGATTTCCCCTGCTGCAAAATACATACCTTCATTATCGAATTTTTTCCAGACAAACCATTGCTCGGTCGAAATAAATACATATGCCCTTTTTTGTTGAAAAATACATCCCTTACATGTTAGTATTTTTTATTTTTCTCTATCTTTATTCCAGCTTGAAATATTAAGGATAATCGAAAAAAAAATGATAATCTATTTTTTTTTCGACTTTCTGAAATCGATAGACTGGTAAACTTTTTTTATGTTAATCTACATATTTTAATGTACTTATAAAAAAAAACAGCCGTATTGCAAATTACTGGAACTTTTGGTATAAATTGATCTCTACCGACTGGCCTAATAAGATAAATGGTAAACATAGATTAAATTAATTGAAACTCACTATACATTTTCGGGGCACTGAACTCCATCTGCGAGCTAAGCAGTGGGTTCCCCTGAAAGTAAACCATACACTGTCTGAAGCTTTAGTTCTTAATTTTATTTCGCTTTTTAAATAACGTGTCAACACATTTTCATAAATTTCAATATCAAGTGTGAATTGGACGACAACTTTCACATCAGTAAATTAATTAAATAATTTAGTCCATAAGCATTGTTCAAAGTACAACTTGTTTATGCAAATTAAAAAGAACGTTGATAGTTTCTCTCTTTTCTGCAGACTTGCATCGCGTCGATTGCTACATTTGTTCCGCGGATGAAGTTGATTACCTTTGTTCTGACGCTAGTGCAGTTCACAAGACTCTCTGTCAGGAAACAGTTTCATCATTCTGGAAGTTTAATTTATAAGTTTTCCCCAGTTTTTCTATAGTTTGATCTCCAAGCTAAAGAAAATTATACTAGCAAAAACTATGTATTTATTTTAAGATATATAGGATGTGCCCGAACTCTCTGGACCCCTTTTGTGGATGTATTCCTGGGATCGAGACAAACATAATTCACAATATTAACATGGGTCTAATTTGCTAATTTTTCGTCTGTCCGTCTGTATGTGTTTTTTACAAAATACTTAATATTTTTGGAAGTAGGAAAGATATTGAGCTCAAAGTTTGTATACCTATTTGTTGCGTAACCTTTTATCACTGTACGAAAAATTAGTACATTATTTTTAAATATTTTCAAAATGGCGGCCGTTTATAATTTGTAATGTTAAATATCTCAAACACCGCTAACTTTACAAAAAAATTAGACGCAACAAAACAGTTTGCTTTTTTAATGACAAACACAATGGCTTTTTTATTTTGTCTATAGCTCAAAGGACAACAGAGATATTGACAATAAGAGGAAAACTGTATTTCTTGGTAGTTGTCAACAATATCCAGAATTACTCTAGAAACAAAATATTTCAATGTTATTATGAGCTAAAATAAAATTTATTTGCATAATGTTCCGAGCACTTTCTGAGCTGATTCCACTAGCAAAAAATTAAGAAAATTTTCATATATTTATAGGTCCGGAATATATGGTTAGAGAGTTACAGCTGGCGAAAGATTTCACCAGATTTTCAGATTACTCACAGAAACGAATCCCTATTGAAATATGTAGGGCGTCAATTAAGGTGTACAATTTAATTTAATTTACGTAAAATGAGCAGATAAACTTAAAAAAATAAGTTCCAGTTCTGTAAGTGCAGTAATTGTTGCGATATTTGACCCAAAACGCAAAATTCGGTCTCAAAAAACATGATGTACAGGGATCCCATTTTAATAAATTTATCTGCAAAAACACATACAGACGGACAGACGAAAAAATAAGCACCGTAGACCCATGTTTATATTGTGAAATATGTTTCTCTGGATCCTAGGAATGAGTCCACTGAGTTCGGGGACACTCTGTATAGCATTCCATAAAAACTAATATAAATATTTATATCTGATTTCTTAATAATATTTTCTTACATATCGTTTCTAAATCGTATACGAAGCGGTTACTCGCTTGGCTCTAACTGTTATGAGAGGGTAACGATCATATATCATACATTATATTCGAGTCTAAATAAATATATATTGTATTGTATGGTACTAAATTAAATTCTACACTAGGAGTTCACTACAACCATAGGCGTAACCAGGGGGGGCTTTGGGGGTTATAACCCCCCCCCCATTGAAAAAATATTTCGGACTTTGTTTATATTAAAATACCTAACTTGTTTTCAACACCTATGCAAATGTTAAGCTGCAATGAATTATCAATATATTGCTGACATTATCTTTGGTTGAATTGGGCACTGACACTTTATTTTATATATATGCAGTGTAGTGTATCAAAGTATAGTGTTCTGAAGGCAGCACACTGCGTTTTCCGCCACAGATTATTTGCCGTCGCCGTCATATCAACAGTGGCGCGAAGGAGAGTATTAGAGCATACACATTCGTCGGAAAAATAAACGATCTGTTTATTTGTTTCCGCTGACGGTAGCTGTGCAACTGCTCGCTGCCATTACAATCGATGGATTTTCCATCTCTCCGCCGAAACAGCGGCGAATGTGACCAAATACACGCCAATTTGCCTTATTTTAGTATTTTTTTCGTATAATACTATCCTTCAGCCGCGTGTGCAGTTCGTCAAATGACGAAACCGACATTCTTAAATAATTGAAAATTTTTCTTCTAGTTCCTCAAATCGGGAAACACAGTGTAGAATGCTCCAAAACCTTCTCTTCTTTTATTTATTGATTGGACGAACGAAAATAAGTATATTTTTTGCTTCCTTTTCAATCGGCGATGGAATAACAATAAAGCGAGAGTTGCTCTCTGTTCATATCAATAAAACATTAAAAGAAATAATATATTGCATAACACAATTCGTGATTAATGAACTAGACTCTTCAGTTTGATGAATCCCAATGAGGCTTTTTATGAGCGGGGACGGTAACTAATCCACAGTCGGTAAAACAAAACGCTGTGTGTTCCAAGCCTATGAGGTTATCGCTCGGAAATATTTGGCGGGGGATGAGTCATGGTTGCTATTCTAAATTATTCTAAAGTAGGCCTGAATAATAATTAGAAGTAGAAAATTATACATACCTATATCGTTTTAAAGTACTTTTGGGGAGCCTAAAACGTGTTATTTGCATCTTAATTTAACCCTAGAACCGGCAATGTTAACGAAAATGGATTTTTTTGGCGTTTGCAAGCATTTTTCCAAAAATTCGCCAAAAATAGTAAATGAACTATAATCGAAAAGTGTTCCACTTTTTTTTTGTAGAGAAAGGTTCAAAGAATTTATATATGGTATAAAAAAATGATAGATGTAAAATTTACATAGTTATTAGCTCAAGAAGCAAAAAATGTTCAGTTACGAAAGGTAAAAGTCAACTTTAATCTACTTAAAAAGTAGTAAACATTTTTTTTTAAATTTTTTCATAAATGTAAAAAACTTTTGTAATTTAGTTCTAAATAAAACTGTATAAAAATATTTATCAATTTAAAATTTCTTATTTTGAAAACACTAGTTTTTATGTTCCTACTACAAGACTGCAATCAAAACTATGCCAAGTTTGAAACGTACTTTAGGAATATAATATACTTTGCCCAAAAATGAACTATTATTATAACAAAGTGTAGAGAATAAATCAAAGAATTGAACTGTATATTTGTAAATTATTTTTTCATAAAAGTGTTTGACTTAGAATTATTTGAATAACAAAAGCGAGGAGAATTATAGAAACATCCCACTCATGTTTGGTATACAAAGGTCGGATATGAAGCTGTATGGGGAATAACCGTTAATTGAAATTACAGCCTTGGTTTGAGAATGTCAATCTCATTCCCACGCTCATAGATAACAAACCTTTCGAGCAAAACATATTTGGTTGACAGGAAATATTAGCTTGAAGCATTCTTTACACATACATTTCAAAATATGTCTAAAAATATACTTCTATCACACAGATATCACGTGTAATTAGTAAGGCTGACCAATTGCAAGGGTCTACAAAACTCCCCACAACTTTAGAACTATTTGTCAGAGTTTTGATTGGATGGCAGTTTTAGATAGGGGAAAGTGTGATGCATCCATCAGTATATAGATATAACTCAGAAAAAATACTGGCCGGGCTGTAGGGGGGGGGGG
>JAGFPH010000858.1:2548-29223 GCA_018207615.1 Philaenus spumarius
TGTTTCTTTTGATTTCAGACGTAGAAGACACCAAGGAGACTGCTCTTCCAAATGCTGAATACTCTTATATACCTGATAATGACATACTCAACCAAACCTTGACACTTGGACTTTATATTTTAGTTCCTACTAGTACTAGCAACAATAGTGGTTTTATTCTACAGCCAGTTGAATCTTCTAGCAACAGTTTTACTACACCTATGCCTACTAAAGACATAGCTGCTATTTCTCAATGTAGCCAAGAACAGGAAGAAACAAATACTACATTGTCTTCTCTGGATTTGGATTTTAGTTGCAATGAAGTAAAATATTTTGACATAGATGATGTGATTGATACTCTTAAAATCGAAAATGAGGCTACACCTATGTTAATTACAGAAAATAATGGTTACTTAACAACCATGCCTAACGAAGGGGAAATTAATACTGATGACACACATGATGAACCAATTTATACACACATTGAAGGACAAATGAACAAGGCTTTGGAAGAAACCAGTGATTCAGAAAATGAACAAGAAGAGGAAACTAGTGTCACAGACAACGAGCACAGTTATAGTAGTAGGGAAATTCCCCAAAAGAGAAGAAGAGCAAAGCGAGGACAGGCAAACAGAGATTCCTGGACAGCAATATCCAACAAGAATAAAAGATTAAAAGGGGAGTATTACTATAGCAGAAGAACAAACAAAAAAGGCAAAGCAGTTTTTGATGTAAAAAAATCAAAAAAGAGTCTAAAAGCACGATGCAAATGCAAATCAGGAAATCGTAAAATATTTGCTTGTTCCAAGATTTCTGAAGAAAAAAGAAAAGAAATTTTCGTAGGTTTTTGGAAACTTGCAAGGGGTGAGAAAGTAATGTATATACGTAATTTAGTTGATAAAGTGCTTGTAAAAGAAAGAAAAAATTTTACCAATGGTGATCATAGGCGTAACTTTTCATACTCCTATAGTTTGAAACCAAATACAAATGAAGGCAAATTTAAGGTTTGTAAACGTATGTTTTTAGCAACACTTGATGTAGGAGAATGGAAGGTTCATGATTGGGTATCTAAATCATCTGACAATGCAAATGAAGGAAAAACAAATGAGCATGAATTGATTAACATTCCAACAAGTTCGCGAATTACCAAAGGAATTGATAAAAAACAACTTATTAGTGACTTCCTAGGGGATCTTCCTAAACTTGAATCTCACTATTGTAGGAAGAGTAGTTCCAAGCTTTATTTAGAGCCAAGATGGAAATCCAAGTCGGAACTATTTAAAGAGTATAAAGAATTTTGTAAGTCTAAAGGTAAAGAAAGCTTAATTGCGTCTGACTGTTTATTTTATACTATATTTTCAGAAAGTAATTTGTCACTATTCACCCCCAAAAAAGACCAATGTGACCTATGTTGTGCCCATTTACAGGGTAACATAGAATTGCAAGAGTACAACGACCACATTTCTAGCAAAACAGCAGCAAGACAGCAGAAAGAAGATGATAAAACAAAATCAGGAGAAAATACTGCAGTTTATACAATGGATTTGCAGGCTGTGCTACTATGCCCATCATTAAATGCTTCAGCTCTATACTATCGAACAAAACTTAAAGTTCACAATTTTACACTATATGACCTTAAATCAGGAGCTGGTTATTGTTTTCTTTGGGACGAGAGTGAAGGTGGTTTGAGTGCGGATGAGTTCTGTAGTATTTTATATGAATTTTTGACAAGTGAGGTAGACACAAGCAAATACAGTAATGTAATACTATACAGTGATGGATGCACCTATCAAAATAGGAATAGTATTTTGTCTAATACACTTCTTTTGGCATCATTTAAAACCAGCTTAACTATAACGCAAAAGTTTCTGGAGCAGGGTCATACCCAAATGGAGTGCGACTCAATGCATAGCACAATCGAGAGAAGGCTGAGAAACCGGGAGGTATATTCTCCAGTTGCATACTTTGAAGCATGCAGAACAGCCAGGGTAAATCCACAACAATATAAAGTGCAATACCTAACCCACAAGTTTTTAAAAAAATTTACTACCTTATTATTTGTAACATCAATACGTCCTGGCCACAAAAAAGGGGACCCACAAGTAACCAACGTAAGATGTATACAGTATACTCCTAATGGAGAGTTGGTAATTAAATAAAAATACTCAGATGATTTTTCTTTGCTTCCAAGAAGGGTGAAAAACCCTCTGATAATGTAATTCTTGAGAGTTTGTATAACAAAGCAATACCGCTCCAGGCAACAAAGTTCAGACATCTGTAGGAAATAAAGGCAGTCTTACCCAGAGAAGTTCATAAGTACTATGATGAATTGCCCCACTTCTGTAAGTCTGGTAACAGAGTATGTGAGGACAGAAATAAATGTGCTTGTACTATAGCAGTAAGCGCACCATAGGCTTTTAGTAAGTGTCCTTACCATAAAATAGTTGTTAATAATATGATTTCATAACTTTGTAATAAAAATATTTTTGTGTTCAGCTTAATTTTTTGTTTTCATACATCCATAATCTTTATTAATTTATGCAGCGCCATGGCGACTGTTTTTTCTTTTTAAAGATAGGTCAGTTGAAACAGGAAATTAATTATTTATAATTAAATTAATATATATATATAAATAGGCTATATACACACAGACCTAAATAATGTTATTAAAAATTAACAGTACAATAATTTTTGAATGTTTTTGTTTTTACTAAGAGTGAAAAGCTTGTTTATAACAAAAATTTTAAGTATGAAAACCTTGTAAATCAAAATTAAAATGAAAAACAAGTATAACACGCAGTGCATAAAATGTAAAACCTTGTAAGTCTGAATAAAATATATAGCAACATAAATTTTTAGTAATCATTACAACAGAAAGTCTTTCAATAATAAACAAGAACTAAACAAATTCAACTGGTTATCAAAACTTACAAAATGTCGCATTTAAATAGTTATTTGTGTCTCCTGTAAAGTTTAGATATTTCGACTTACGAGGTTTTCACAATAAGGTGACTTTATATGTTATACGAAGATGTACGAATGTTTCCGAAGTTAAACGAATATATCTCTTCTTTAAATTTGTATAAACAAATATATTGACGATAAAAGTTTGTATTTGTATTTATAATATACAGTTTATAAACTCAAAGCAGATATTATAACTTATATTATATCATACATTAGTTCTATAACTCATATTTAAAAAAATCAACTTCACAAGAAATTATAACAATTGAAGTTTTAAACATAACCCCAAACTATAATCTACACAGGGTTTGTTGTGTTACAGATGATGGGTGAAATCAGCTGTTCAGATGTACGAATGTTTCCGAAGTTAAACAAATATTTACCTTTTCTTAAAATTTGTATAAAAAAATATGTTGATGATAAAAGGTTGTATTTATACATAGTTGTTAACCTCAAAGCAAATATTATAACGTACATTATAGCTCTTTACGTTCTTTAGCTCACATTTAAAAAAATCTACTTCACAATAAATTATAACGATTGAAGTTATAAACATATAATCCCAAACAGTGGCGTAGCGCCAATGGAGCGAATGGAGCAGTCGCTCCAGGGCGCAAGGATCCAAAGGGCGCATCCTTCTTGAAAGAAAAAAATTGCAGAAGTCTTGATAAGATTTATTTGTAACATATTTGAAATTGAAAATAGCGTACTATTAGTAATAATATATTATACAGTACTTAATTTATATGCCCTAATATTTAATTAATTACAATACTTAAAAATAATAAATCAATCAGTAAGTTAGTGTTCCGCTGATTGATTAGTGACAATAATATAAATATTGGTGTAACGCGCCCGAGTCACGAGTACAACCAATGAATACAGTACAGAATACTTTAAGAAGCACAGGGGTATAGGGAAAAAGTCTACGCTTTTCAGCGACTAGAAGACAATAGTTGGGCGACCCACGAACAGGAGCGCTAGCAGCAAAGCTTGACTGTACCAGACCCTTTTGATCCGGATTGTACAAACAATATTTTCTCTCTCACTTCCTCCGCGCAAAACTAACATTTGCAACTTTTACTCACTACCCCTGTCAACAACAGACCCTTTCCTAGTTACTCGTCGTTTGACACCAGCTATGTGTTTCTTTGAATATAGTTTAGAAAGTAATTCAATTAAATTAAGTTATTATTAGTATTTTGGTTTATTTTGTTTTTAAGTGATTATGTCCAGCGGAATTAAGTGTCATTATTTGCAGTGTCCTAATAGTAGTGTAAAAAATCCGGATTTACATTTCTTTAGTTTTCCTGTGAATGATAAGGAGAGGTAAGATCACTGAGACTAATCTTTTTTAGAGGTTAAGATCAGTTTAAAAAAAGAAAATTACATCGTTTGATAATTTTCTATTTAAATCATAAGCGTATGTTTTTAATTAAAGTTTTTGGCGTCTTTTTTATCTATGATCAAATATCAATAAGTATTTTTCTCCGTCGCAACAGACCTGTAAAATCAGCGAATTTTCAATTACAATTTCATAGACAAAATGACAAATTCATGAAAAAAGTACATAATCCTGAATTTACTCAGTCGTAAGTTATAAGTTTGCAATTGGCAAAAAAAACTTCTTTTTGCCCATTTTTTAATCTTGTTTGACTATTTAATTTATAATGCCATGTGTTCCCACTTTGCAACCGAATTCAATATAACAGCTGAGTAAAAAAGTAAATGTTGTTTTTGAAAACAAAGCAGACAAATATTCTTATTTAAAATTATTTATTAATTTATTACTTAATTATTATGTACTTATTCTTATTGTGTTTTCTCGTAGCAGCAAACTTGCAAACTCAGGCCCGATATTATTCATATGGCGAAAAAGTAAAAGGTTACGTCTCCCTTAATTATGAACATAAAATAATAAAACTAGGTATGTGGAGTCACCTAGTTGAGTTATATAGATTTTTGCATAAAATCCATTTTAATGTTATTCTTATGGAGAATTGGTAAAATTTTATATCTTGCTTTTGTGAACATAAATATATAGGCCCTATTGTATTGATAAATCTTAGGATATATTTTCATTTGGAAATGATCTATTAATTCACATAAAATACCCCGAAGAACCCTGCATTAACAGTCTTATGTAAACCTATGGACATTGTGTTATCCCATATTACTCTTATGGGAAATAAATAAATGTTACACTTATTGGTAATTGTATACTATTTCCCCCCACCCACTTTCTAACTGATGTCATACTAAGAGAAATGAACTATTTTCGGTTGATTGTTGTCCAGAAAGGTTATTTTAGGCCCGCTGAAGCGATTAAAGTAAAATAGCCACATTATTTTATCGTTGAGTGTGTTTTTAGTATTTTTGGCCCGGCGGTGTTTGGCGTTTTGTTAGGCCGGGCGCACACAGGAACGGACATTCTGTCCACGACAAAGACGTTTTGTCGCGAACTGATAAAATCTGTCTGGTGGACGCAAGTTAACGTGGTTTCATATGAGGATCACGCACACTGCACGCAACACTCGTCTCCGACGCCTTTAGACTGTTCGCGACAATATTTTCTTGTCTGGCGGTGACTGTTGGCATTTCGTCTTTATTCAAGACAAAACGGAGAAATTAAACAGCGCATGCACGGTGGAATGACATTTACATTTCAACAATTAATTTGTTTACTGTAAAAAAGCTTGATATTCTGCTTTAGTATCTTGACTTGATAAATAAACTATGATATTTACTATTGTTTAATAAAGTTCAGATATAATATAAATATAATATTTATTTTGATCACAGGATAAAAAAAAGCCAACACGGAATTTACCTAAACTGTGCGATCAGTTGTTAGTTGTGTTCGTTCCTACATACTGTGAAGGTAAATTCCTGGTAGATTTGTTTCTTTTAATTGTAAATCTACTAATTGAAATTACTTTCTTTTATTTGCCGTTCCATTATTACTTTCATTTAACTTTTTTCTATTGAGAAACCGTTTCCGACAACTCACTAACGAAACGCCAAACACTCGCCGGGCCAAATACTAAAAACACGCTCGACGATAAAATAATGTGGCTATTTTACTTTAATCGCTTCAGCGGGCCTAAAATAACCTTTCTGGACAACAATCAACCGAAAATAGTTCATTTCTCTTAATAGGACATCTGTTAGAGAGTAGGGGGAAATGATATACAATTACCCCTTTTTTAATAATATCATTTGGTGAAATTTAGTAGCCTATGCGCCTTAAGGCTCGGCTCCCTGCATTCAAAACGGCGAAGTTGGGTACCAATTTCAATGTTAAATAACCAAAACATACCTTCACTATTAAGCATATTTTTGTGTTGTTTTTGTAAAAAAACGAAAGCTGTATTATAATACTTTTGTCATTTATTTAATGTTTGTAGTATAGAATTTATTATGTAATTTAAAACTATTTTTAAAAGTCAACACGTTATTGGTCGTTTTACCACTAGTTAAAATTTCATGTGCAATGTTCAGGTGTCATGACGTGTAAATAAATTACGGTAAAGATTAAGTCCCATAAATAGTGATTTATTTGATCACCTAAAGGAAAACATATAGGCTAAGTTATTGTAACAAGAACTAAAATAATATTTTGTTGACAATAAATTTGGTATAGTGTGTGTTAGGTTATAAGGTTTGTATCAGGGACACGCACAGTTTTAAGAAGCACCTCAGTAGCGTTGTTGGTTATGCTATTGCACAATAATTGTCAAGACAGTTGTAAAGGGATGTAAAAAGTGAAGGTCATAAGACGGCCGAAGGCAAATTGTAATTGTGATGCAGACGGGGAGGGGGCTGTCTCATACGACTGCGCTACTCTCTAGTGGATGTTTCTTGAAGTAATAGTTGCAGATTTGGCGACTTCAGCACAGCCCGGTGGTAGGCCGCTTAACTATTTTTTTGCGTAGAATTTTTAACATGGAGCCTGTGCTTCTTAAAGTATTCTGTATTCATTGGTACAACCTATTCCTATAAAACTAAAAATAGCTCGCCCCCTCCCCCTTACTTGACTCCCTTCTCTTCTCTGGTCGCTGTTTAATCAGTCTCAGTCAGCCATTGTTTGGGGTGGTGATTTAAGTGTCTGTGACCTTGTAAGATTTGTCGTGTTGTTTCACTGTACTTTGTGTTTTCATTTTGTGTCTTTTAACATTTGGAACGGAAATTAAAGTTTAAAGGGGCAGTCAAGTTATTGGGATTGTGTACTTTACTATTATTTTCTATTTCTTAGTAATAATGTCAAAAAAGTGTAGTGGTGCGGAATACCGAAAACGAAGAAAACAAAGGGAAGAAGCTGAAGAGATTGAACTTAATAAAACGAGAAAGTTGTCATCTTATTTTTTTAAACCATTAGATAATGATAATAACAGAAGTGATTCACCTGGACAACAACTGTTGTGTAGTGAATCGGGTGAATCTAAATCTGAATCTAGTGAAGTGATAGTGAGCTTAACCTCGCCGGCGACAACGGCTATAAATACACTAAACAGCACCAGCAACAACCAAGACCATCTATTTTCCATACAAGGACCCAGTAGCAATAAATCTATTGGTGACCTCCAAATTGAAAAAGAAAATTGTATCACCAAAAATGTTGATATAGTTGAGGTTAAAAATAAAGTAACAGAGTTAGAACAGGCTAGTGAAAAACGGCATGGCAAAGACACTAGTTCATCTGATAAAGGTAGTTTTGAAGAACCTCTTACACCCGAACAAAAAAAACTGATAATAAAATTAGGCCCTCACCAACCTAAAGGGCCATTCCCAAAAGACCCTGACGGTAGAAATAAAAATAGAGGTTTCGATGAGAAATGGTATTTTCAGAGAAATAAAGACAACCAATTAAAAATAAAACGTAATTGGTTATGCTACTCAAACAAATTAAATATTTGCTACTGTCAGCCTTGTTGGCTATTTGATATGACATGTAATGAAGGATTTACCAAAGGTACGGCTGATTGGGCACATTTAGGACGAAACATACAAAACCATGAGCAATCACAAAGCCACGCTATATCAAGTGAAGTTTATTTCCGCTGGCAAATTGGCCTAACTGTTGACTGCGAAAATCTTGAAGAGATAAAACAAGCTACAAACTACTGGAGGCAAGTCATACGACGAGTTGTAGATGTCATTATTACGTTAGCTACAAACGACTTACCGTTGAGAGAACACAGGATGTCAATATCAGATGACGATACCGTGTCCAAGGGAAATTTTATTGAGATAATACACATGTTAGCAAGGTACGATCAAGTCCTGGCAGATTTAATTAAACTACCTAAACGAACTGTTAAATACCTCAGCCCTCAAATTCAGAATGAATTGATTAACTTAATTGCCAATGAAATAAGAAGACAAATAAAAGATGAAATCAAGGAAAGTCCGTTAATCGCTATAATTTTTGACACAACTCAAGACATAGCAAAAGTTGATCAGTTAAGCACAGTATTTCGATATGTGAAAATCAAGACTGATGATGTAGAGTTGGTGATAGAAGAAGCTTTTTGTGGCTTCACTGAGGTGGAAAGCCAGAAAGGTGAATACTTGGAAAGTATTGTACTACGTATAGTAGAAGAATTTTCTGAAATTTCTAAAGTTCGAGGTCAAGGATACGACGGAGCAGCAAATATGAGGGGTGTTTATTCAGGACTTCAAGCCCGAATTAAAGAAAAGAATCCTACAGCCAAATACATTCATTGCTGTGCGCATGCACTTAATCTTGTAATTAATGATTCAGTCAAATGTATTCCTGAGATCAGGAATATTTTGACAATGTTGAAAGCCTCTATGTATTTTTTAAATCCATATCAAGATGGGCGTTATTGAACAAATCAGGTCTGATGGAGAAAACTCTAAAAAGGGTGTGTCCAACCAGGTGGTCATCCAGAAATCAAGCCATTGATGCCCTTCGAACTGGTTATTTTCATATAATGCAAACACTGACTCTCCTGAGTTTGGATGGTAAAAACCAAGAAGAGGTAGGTACGGCGAAATCACTTGTGAAATATTTTGAACAATTTCCTACCGTGATTTTAATTGTAGTGGAAAGTGTTTTACTTGGTTCTATTGACATGATATCGAAAAAATTACAAAGTATTGAAGAAGACTTGGAAAATGCAACAAAAATGTTGATAGATCTAAAAATAAAAATATCTCAACTCAGAAAAGAATGGCAAACAGTCAAAAACGATGCAACTCAGCTTTGTATGAAATGGAAGATTTCGCCCTATTTCCCCGACTCAAGAACAAAGAGGAACAAGAAAATGATTGACGAAGTTCAAGTTGATCAACCAATTATAGATAAAGAAAAGCGTTTTGAGGTTGAAGTATTTAACCGTACTCTCGACATCATAGCAACCCAAGTAACCGAACGGTTTAACGTTGTCAGTGAGATCTGTACAAGTTTTAAATGTTTGAAGCCATCATTTCTAATGGAATCAAGTGATGAAGATATAGTAGAAGCATCCAAAATACTGGTAAGCAACTACCCAGATGATATATCGCCTAACCTAGGTGCACAGATTCTAAGACTTAAAACTTGCTTTTCAAGTCATATCGAAGGAATGAGAGGAATTAAGGATCTTGCCGAAACTATAATAGTGCGCGCACAAGTTGGTTCCAGCTTTCCTGATGTTGTGAATGCGTGCTTAATTTTTTTCACAATGCCAGTAACAACAGCAAGTGCGGAGAGGTCTTTTTCTAAACTGAAAATTATAAAAAAACTACCTTCGAAGCACGATGTCACAGGAGCGGCTGAGTTCTTTAGCGACGATATCCATAGAACGTGCCAGAGCCAGAAAGATCGACTTGGATGACGCCATCAAGGATTTTGCAAGTGCCAAATCAAGAAGGAAGGTGTTTTAAGGCAATCTTTCAAAGTTTGAGTACAAATTGCAATAATTTCTATGTTTATATATATATATGTTTATATTAATATTGTTTAAGCTTACATGTACATTATTTTTATTGATTACTAACTTTTTTTTTTATAATGCGCTAAAATTTTAATTAAAAAAATGTAATATTTGTACTAATGTGTTTGATCTTTACACGTCTAAAGAAGTTTATAATAAATCAAAGTAATGTTGTAACACTTTAGTATTAAATTAAAATTAATACAACCAAATACAAACCTAATAAAATGAAAAAACTCTTACATAACAAATAAGATTTTATTATAACAATAAAACTATATAGGTAGGCCTATATGTTTAGAAGCAAAAATCATGATTAACGTTTTAAATAGGCTACATTTAATTTGTCAATGTGCAATTTGTTTCCACTAAGAATTACTGAAATTTTCATAAAGTATATGCCTACAATCAGAACACAAATGGCTCAGCAGTGAGCGGTCCAATTGAATGGTTGACAATATGGTGATGGGTTTTTTTAGGGGAAGGGGGGTGCTTGAATCGCTACCGCTCCAGGGCGCTTCAAACCACGCTACGCCACTGATCCCAAACTATAAGCTACACTGAGTTTGTTCAAGTATTACAGGTGACGGGTGAAATCAGCTGTTATATTATATGTTACGTACGTACGGACGTACACTCGCTTTCATATTGATTTATCTTTCCATGTTTACTGTTTTCTTTTGATTTTTAATTAATAATTATTTTCAGTAGTAGGATCTATTACTATTTATAAAATACTAATTTGATTTTCCTTAATTAAAATTATTTGTTTATAAACACAATATTGTTTAATTCATTTTGTACCTGAAGACCTGAAGTAAACAGCAAACCTGACAGCAAATCTACATCAGGTAGGTCTGATGCAGGGCTATAGAATACATAGCCCTGGGTCTGATGACGGTAGGTAGTAATGTACAGTGGAGGATCCAGGGCATCATTTTGGGAGGGGAACTTTCTAGGGGGGGGGGGGGGGGAAAAAGGAATTGAATTTGAAATTATCAAACTAAAAATAACCGATTTTGGAGCATTTTCATGTTAAAATTATCCTTTTGTATTTTGTTTTTTACAAGATTTTTTAAATCTTACTATTCAGATTTTGTATAATAGTAAACCTTTTAACTATTTGACCAAAACTACAGATGTTTAAAGAGTAGACTACTAATAGAAAAATATTATAACTTTGACTTCAAAGAAACAAGCTATACTAATTCTAAATGAACAGGTGACATTTTAGCTTAAAATAAAAACATTTGAAGTTAAATTTATATTGAGTGCTTAGGCCTAACTCTATAGAGAAAGACTTTGGTTTCCTCTTGATTTTTCGAATCTCTCAATCACTTGGATGGGTTAAATAGGTAGACTACAGGGTGAGTTTCTACTGACACCATTAACTTCACCAGTGTGTTCTACTTACTAAATGGAATAAAAAAGTTCATATGGACCCATGTCCGATTCTCAACCGTTTGGCTGTAGTCGCGTATTTTGTGTTTTTTCAAAATCATGCTATTTTGCCTCACTATTTGTTTGATAAAAATAAAACTAATCAACGTACTGAATTGCAATTAAAACCATTAGAACAAGAATTAAATTTGCTATAAAACCAAGGTTTTTTGTATTGATTTGTCAACAATAATGCCTTTCAAAATTGGAAATAAAATAAGAAGTTGGGTAAGTAAATGTTTTAGGTTACATTTCAAGACCCTTTGTTACTACTTAAATGAAACGTAAGGAAATATCAAATGAAATTAAAAACTTCCTCATTGAATACCCTTTAAAATGATGTACAAATGTTAAGTTTTACGATTAGTTATGACAGTAAAAACTCTAAGAAACTGGAATAAAACACGTTTTACTGATTTGGTTTTAACAAAGAAATGTACTGAAATGATGTACTTATTTGTTTTACGAAATCAGCTGTAACTTGGTATTGGTTGAAATCAGCTGTTATAATGGTATTATAATTTATCACCCTGTCTGAATCAGCTGTTGTTAATACTACATTGTTGTAATAATTAATTGAGTAATCATTTAATTTGCACGTCAAACTGAAGTAGGCATTTGTGTTGTAAGATATTAATTCTGTGATATCGATGGACGTTTTACTGATTTGGTTTTAACAAAGAAATTCAAATAAATTATAAACCAACATAAAAGGTTACAAACTATTCTACTTAAGAAAGTTTTCAAACCCGTTTTGAGATGTGGATCTTAAGAGGTGGAACGGTTGCTTGACCATCACGGTCACCAGACCTCACTCCTATAGACTACTACGTTTGGGGCTTCCTCAAAAAAGAAGTCTACCGCACCCCAGTGCACACAGATGAGGAAGTAAGAAATAGGATTGTGAGGGCTGCTACTCGTCTGCGCATTGACATCAACTTAAGGCGAGTGTAAGAGAACTGCGAAAACGAGTCCAGGCATGCATTAGAGCGGATGGTGGCCATTTTGAAAACTTTCTTAAGTAGAATAGTTTGTAGCCTCTCATGTTGGTTTATAATTTATTTGAATTTCTTTGTTAAAACCAAATCAGTAAAACGTCCATCCATATCACAGAATGAATATCTTACAACACAAATGCCTAGTTCAGTTTGACGTGCAAATTAAATGATTACTCAATTAATTATTACAACGATGTAGTATTAACAACAGCTGATTCAGACAGGGTGATAAATTATAATACCACAATAACAGCTGATTTCAACCAATACCAAGTTACAGCTGATTTCGTACAATATTATTTCGAACAAATAAGTACATTATTTCAGTACATTTCTTTGTTAAAACCAAATCAGTAAAACGTGTTTTATTCCAGTTTCTTAGAGTTTTTACTGCCATACTTAATAGTAAAACTTAATGGCGAAGTTAATGGTGTCAGTAGAAAATCACCCTGTATATCGTGGTGTATATATAAGAGAGCCAATCCAACCAACCTTTTCTGAACCATGGTAGTTCTTGTCCACTACGTCAAGTGCCTTAAGGGCCATGTACGGGCGCTGTCAACCTTACTGAAAACCAGGCGTTAAATTCCCAAGTTATGACATTGAAAGCGGGTCGTAACGTGTCGTCAACGCGGGACTCTGTCAACGTGGAGTCACTCACTTCTAAGATGGACACCATTCAGTTAGGCTGTATAGATGTATTAAAAATAGTATAAACATTTGAGGAATTGTGTATGAGGAAGGATAGACGATGGGGCATTGCCTCACCAACCTCATTTAGCTTTCAATTATTTATTGCTATAATCCTTTGACTTAACGTCATAAAGAGTTGGCTGCTGTTCGATAGCGTAAATAATTTGTTCAATATCAAACATTTTATCACTTTGAAGTACACAATAACCACTTTGAAATGAACAGTAACAACTAGAACCAGGACAAAGTCGTTACTTCCGACTACTGTTTAATCTCTGGTCTGCTATGCGACTGCGAGTGGGCGTTGACAGCGCTCCGTATAACTTGATTCGGCGTTGATAGCGCCCGTATAACATGAACCACTGGTGTTCCATTTAGCCACTAAACCGAGGTTAAAACGTGGCGTTGAAAACGCGGCGCTAACAGCGCTCGCATAACATGCCCTAAGGAAGAAATGGCATTTCCGCACTTGCACTGCTGACTGGCAAGGTAGGCCTACACAGAACTTGAATAAGCGTGTGGATGATGGATAAAAAATCTTTGTCATAAATATTTAGTATTGCTCGGTAAAAAAAAACATGAATTTCATGTAAGATAAAAGTTGCTTAGTCCTACATTGATTACCGTAGTTAATTTTGGCATGGACTCCTTTTAATATTCTTACAAAGAATTATACACTGTACAATACTTTATAACATACAGTACTTTGTCGGAAGCGCGAGTAAAAACGAATATACAATATCAAATACCTGTAATAAAAAAGTGATTACATTGTAATTCTCAAAGCAACACTACATTATTGTATTGCACTGCAATAAATTCTCTTTATCTCTACATCTTCGAAAATATTTTTTAGATAACATAATTAATTATGCGTATATTCTCAATTTTGTAAAAAGAATAATACAGATTATCAAATCCCAAAAATTATGCCTACTACACGGATTGTTGATGAGTGATTCCGAGAACCATAGTCTAAGGCTGGCCAGTAGACCCAACTTACTCGCGCCGCAATGAAGAATTGTCCATATACAGGCTGTAATTAACTTAGTACAATTATTATTACATGTCAAACTGATCAACTTGTATAAAACCTCAATAGTGTTAAACGTATTAAGCCAATACAACCGAGTACGAATCCCATTTGTTTGGAATGACATTGTTAAAGTTGCTGTTACACTATCTCAATAATTATCTTAGTATTATTTAAAAAATACTAACTAATGTAATAAAATAATGTCAAAGTTGATCGGACTTTCCTTATTGATTAATCAAATACAAAAAGGATCACAAAGACGTTAGCAAATTGAAGGTTATGGCGCATCTTTCAACCGACTCCACCTTAAATAACGGTAACAGCGACAAATACTGTGAAAGCATCATTAATCAAACTTCTCAAGTTGTCGTTAATCATGAAGATCCCCGTTTCTTCGCTAAATTTGTTTTTAATGGACGTAATTTAAAGATTGTGAAAAATATGAATCTAAGTTTCAACGAATAGGCTAGAGTAAAATTATGTATTCTAAAAACAATTCGTGTCAAAAGCGTGTCTACATAATTATTTACACGGAAAATATTACATGGTCAATTAACAATACCTTCAAACATTACAGCTCAACTAATTTAACATCTCTGGGACGATTTGAGTGAATCGGTCTAAACCGTTACGGAACATCTACACTAGGGGTCCGGAAAGTCTGGTAACGGATTAATATTTCATATATAAGAAAAATTTTAAGGTAGAGGTGATTGAGGAACCACCTACTCTATCTAAAAATATTATTTTATTAAAATTTCAAAAATGTTGTCCTCCATCTTGAATGTAACTTTGTTTTTTGAAATGGAAAGTTAGTGATGTGGTACATTATTTCGACGTAGAATTTCAAGAGAAAACCAACAGTGAAATTTACACATATATATCTTTAACCGATTACAAATGGCGGCCAATAAACAACGAAATCGTGTTTTCTGGTTTTGCCCCATTTTTTTGTACTAATTTTTTTAAATATTCTTTTTGGACTTAGAATTAAATAAGCTTTCAATCGATATTTGGGAGTATTTAAAAACATTTACTTATGCCTAAAGCCATTTTGATTTTTCAAAATTGACTTCTAGTGGTTCAAACAAGGGAGCGTGAGTTTGATTCCCCTCTTGCTTCCGCAGCAACTGTATTTTTGAAGTTATACTTCTTTGCGCCCGTTGTAATCGGGATGGGGTGTCGGTCGAGAAACCGCGTCACGCGTTAGGAGTAAAATCCGGAAAGTGCCTTTTTATACCTTTCTTCGTATATTCGTATACTTTCCTATACTTCAAAACGTCGAATTGATTTGAAACTTTGCACACTTATCAAGGACCGATGACAATGCAATATTAATTTTTTTGGGTGTAGTAAGGTGAGCACTGATCATGGTCCCCTGAACACGTTTTCGGCAGTCATAAAAAATTTTATGTGCAGGGTGATTCACGACGATATGCAGAAACTTCGGAAGCTCATTCATTTTGCAGGGTGTAGTAAGTGAGCACTGATCATGGTCCCCAGACTAACTGTGACCAACGAAATAGATGCAACCATAGTATTCATAAGCGTATGTAACAAAGAAGGAAAAAATGGGATATTAATTTTAAAATATGCCTTCAGTGTTGGTTAGTGTTTTTATAAAAGAATAGGCTATCATCTACAAAATAGTAGGGCTACTCTAAGTTAGGACAATTTTTTCCCAAAATATATTAAATCAATAGTAGGTCTACCTGTCTATACCATTGGATGGCCAAAGAAGTATAACTTCCCCCGTCTGGTCCGACGCAGACCATTTTTTTCTTCTTAGAAACAATTAACAAAGCGGCATCCTTTGTTTCTTTTTCTTCGTCTGTTGCTTTCTCGAATCAATTACTGAATTTCGTGGGAGCAAAATATGTAGTATTTGTAACATATTGCGTAATATGTTGAGCAGCGAAAAGATTCAACGGCATTAGACATGATTAACGTACGAAAATGGAGAGACTTATCTTTAACAAAAAATTTGAATCCTAAAGAACAGAAAAAAATTAACTGATTTTTGATACAGTACATTATGTAAATTCAGTTTTCAAAGTTTATGTATATTTTAAATGTTTAATTTGTTGGATTATGTATGTTGTACATACAATAAAATAGATTGTAATAACGTCTTATTTGCTTGTTTATTTATGAAATATGTAGGTTATTTTTGAACAAAAATCTATTTTTTACGGGAACCTGGGATCAACCGGCACGGTCTCGGTCCCGGCAAGACCGATTAAGAGGGTACTATTGTATTTACTTTTAAATTTAGGCGTTTGCCATCTAATTTGATTAGGGTGGACTGGTGGAGAGCCAAAGTGATTTCTTACCCCAGGAGGAAACTAGCCTAGTTAAGTACTAGTCAGCACGAGACAAAATTTTTAAAGTCAATTTTCTGTTAAACTAAATGCAGCTCAATTGCTGGTCTGCACTAAAATATGTGTTTGTAAATTATTTACAATAACTTGTATTTGACACAGACCCTTAAAACATATTATATGAAATGTGTCAATTCTACAAATTCATGATTCAATTTGTATTGTTTCCTGGAAATCTATATATATAGGCCTATAGGCCTACTTGTTTTTGAAATATTTGTGCTTTGGTTACTGGGCACTGTGGTAATGTTTTATCTTTGTAAAGAGTTGGTTTGAACTAATGCATTAGATCGTCCTGAATTTCACAACTTATAGGATATTGTTTAATTTTAACAGTTTTACATTTGTATCCTCCCTTAAATCTTGTAAATGGCCATGTTACTTAAAATTTATATTTGCGATCACAATGTCTCCGGTTTTTCTACTCTGCTGTGTTTCTTAGCATAGTTTTAAGTTCTTTGGGCCCTCGTAGCCTGGTTTTGGAACCTGCCTTTTAGGTAATTGAGGTGGGGTCTAGTTCAGGTAGTTCCCATAGTATCTATGGGCAGAGTTTCAGGATTGATTTTTGTAATTCCTATCCCTATCTGGGTATCGTGGTTAATATCCTGGATTTATTTTCTTTTTCTCCTCTCTACTTTGATCCTACTATCCCCACTTGTTTCTGCACTCGCCCACTCCATGCTCTCTAAAGTTCTGAGAAATCTAATTGCTCCTGCAAAAATCTCACTTGAGTTTCCCGGCACTAGTTATGTATTTGGATACACTGATCATTGTGTTGCATTCATTTAAATATCAGAAACTTTCTGGTACCGTATTTTCGGATCCGGGTATTGTGCTTTGTTAACTAATTCTAAAAAATATTGTATTGCTAACTAACTTAGAATCCTGGTATTGCTAAATTTATTATTTTCAATTTTGTTTCGAAAGATTTGCTGCGTTTGGAAACCACAGTAATGTTCCATGTAATTTATTTTTAATTATGTGTAAGTATCATCTTTTGAATTACCACTCTCCATCCTTCACTAGCAACTCAATTGATATGTTTTTCAATTGTTTTTAATTTTTCTATTTCCACTTTTATCGGACTAACATCTTTGAAATATTGTTCCACTTCTTTTGTGAATAATAACGGAACTTCCTTTGGTTTTCAACATAATTCTAATTTTCTTATATTATTATCTCCTTAAGTTTTGTCGACATATATAATACCCTTATACAAAGTCAGTTCTTTCCTTTAATTTGATTAGTTCTTGTTACTTTCTCTCTATACTGTAGTATAGAGAAAGTATAGTGATGTTAAGATTTTTGTGGAAATATTCGTTTTGGGATCCCCTGAGTCCAAAAAAGTGGTTTTTACAGAAAGTCTGTCTGTATGTATACAAAGCTAGAGCGAAAACTATTCGATCGATTTCAAACAAATTTGCACCAGACATGTCAAGTAAGCCTGTATGGATGCACGAAAAACGGTTTTGAAAAAATTTGAAAAACAACCCCCTTTTTGGCAAAAAAAAACAGTTATTATTTTTTGTATAAAAAACGGCTCTAACCATTTTGATAAAATTTTGCTTATTTGTAGCCCTTTATGTACCCTACCATATGCAAAAAACCGCATCTTTCTAAAAAGTCTCGTTTAGCTAGTAATAATAACAGATTTTGTAGGGTTTTTTGGCCAAAAAGGGAGTTGTTTCCAAAACTTTTAAAAGCCTTTTTTCGTGCATCCATACAAGCCTAGTTGACATGTTTGGTGCAAGTTTGTTCGACATCGATCGAATAGTTTTCTCTCTAGCTTTAATAATAATAATATTTATTAGTTACTCTCCTACTTTAATGCAATTAGAAAGTCACAGTGAATCTGTTTAATAATTTAAATATGTTTGTGAGAAAGTATGTGCCAGTTGGTACCGTTTATTTTGTATGACACCCTCTAGTGAATTGATTTTAAATTGGTTTGTTTCTATATCTACTTAATGTATGCCAATATCTCCTACTTTACTCCTACTACATTCTCCTCTTAAGCTATTACTCGTGTTGAATTATTTTCCATTTCTTCCCCTAATGAGATTTTAATCCCGACTAATATTTATTCCCTTTATAACTTCTAATTCATAACAATGTTATAAATTAGTTTTGTTTTCATACTACATTTACACATTGTTAATATTATAACATTTTAACAAGATAAATTTTTTTTATAAATTAAGATTCTATTGACAAAACCTAGAACACTAACGCTTAGTCTGACAGACTACTGTGAACTATCGATTTTTCTACTTTCCCCACTTCCTCTTTACTGAGCGGCCCACCACTCCGTGTACCTTCATTTGAGCACTAGCTAATTATATGGTCAGTTTAGTAAGTCCGTACGTGTATGTTTTTTGCTACTTTTTAGGTTCGCGTAGTCTGGTGGACTAAACATTAGTATTTACGTTAGTTTAGTTATTGGTATGATACTGGTAGTTACTCATATGATACTTTTGCAGAACTGAACTGTGTTCCTTAACAATGTAAGACAGTTGTACTGGATGTAAGACAACATCAAGATCACACGATATGCACATTCTACCCTTCAGCAAAGAGAAGAATGACCCCATTCTTCTTTGAGAAGTGCTCAAGAATAATTTGTGAGGAGTACCAAACAAAGTGTTCCTGTGACGATGCCACATACTAAAAATTTTCTAAAACGTAATGAATGTGTTTATAATGACTCCTTATTCAAAGTTATGAGAGTAAAAATATTTGTTTAATATTTTTAATTTGGTTTATTACCCTTTTTAAACAGTAGTCTGGCAGACGAAGGTTTAGTAACTACGTTTGGCTTAAACCACCTTAGTGTTCTAGGGTTTTAAAATTATTTGGTCAAATCACAACATTTAGCAACTAGGCATGCTAGTTAGGCCTTATCAGCTTGCTTTGGTCAAACTCCTGCCTGTTGTAGGACTGGAACAGTTTTTGTAAACATGTACTGCCTTCTAACTTTAAATGCTAATTTCAATCATTTGAATATGTGTTGTTATGTGTGTATACATTTTATAATTCACAACATCTCCCAAATAAAAATAACAAGTTCGTCGGACTGTCAATCAAAGCATATTAACTTATATATGACATGAAAGAAATTTCTTAAAATTTGGTATAGTTGCTTTTTTTAGAAACATACATTTTTTCTGTGCATGAACTTTTTTATCTGAACAAACTAAATTCCACAATCAGCTGTGATATAAGTCCATGTATGTACTAATTAAGTATGCCTGTAGTATTTTGTTTGATTTTTATATGGTTTCCATTTTAAATGCTAACATTTCACTATGAAAACTTTATAACAACATGGGATTATGAAATTAGATTTTTTTCAAAATTATTAAAATGTTTAAACATTCTCTTTTAGACTTCTAGGAATTGAAATATTGTTAACAAGTATCAACGTTTTGTAAGCGCCTTCTCCTCGCTCACTATCTTCCATATGCCTTAACTCCCTGTCTCCTTTCTTTCGTTTAGTAAAATCTGATTCACAGCTCCACAATACCAAAAAAATCCCCCCCCCCCCCCCATTCCCCATAAATAAATTCAACCAAAAGTAAGAAGCATATTTTATTTATTAAAATAATAATCAAAAATAAAAATACTTTCCCGATTCCCAATCTGTGAACTTTCAAGTTTAGACCATGGCCAAGGCTACACTTATGGGAAATCTGGGCATGCTTATTTTCTATCAGCACTATTTAAATACGAGTCCCACAAAGAAGTCATGCTATTACGCTGGAGATATGGAAAACTATAGATAAACTCACAACTTTTCAGTTATTTTCCCAAATAAGTAAATTGATTCCATCAAAAATGTCTAATCTTATTTCTTTTCTTATAGTTATTTCTTTCTTATAGTTATTTCTATAAGTTATTTCTTTTCTTTGAATCAACAGTTTTTGCTTGATTGGATTTGCATTTTCAGAGATATCTTCCTGGAGAAAAAAGTAAATGAAAGTGTCTACAATAGTAGTTAGAAGTGTGGAACATTCATGTTATTTTGTTCAATAGTTTTTCAACTATAGCATTTTGAAAAAAGACTTCCAACCCGAAAACCCAGAAATCCTCAAAACACGACTTTCTAAATGGTTAAGATTAGTGAAAACATTTTTCAGTAAATATTCCCCTTTTAGGTAATTCTACATCTCTTAATGCACATATAATAAATTTAAATATTATTTGTACTTGTTAACTTTTGGAAATCACAAAAAGCTGAATAATTCGAAAAGTGATAGCATTACTCAAAAAGTTAATGCAATGCTCTATTTTCAATTAAATTATGTATATTTAAATATCCATATCGGAAAAAATTTCCCCCAAATGTTTTTTTATAATCTCTACTTTTATATAGACCTAGTTATTTTGTTTAAAAACTATATGAAAAGTGTCCCATTAAAATATAGACTTTATCTATAATTATCAAATTATTTAATAACTTTCTTTTTTATAGTCGTCGAGTTATAGGCCTACAGTCTCGAAAAAAAGTTTACTTCGAGTACCACTTTTACTTAAATGTCCATAACTCTTAGTGTAATTATTAATATTTTTGAAAAATTATAGTTCATAATAGTCAACTCACCATCCTAGTTCTTTCCATATGATAAATACAAAAATTAAGATTTTTAACCTTAAAATGTTGCAAGGGTAGGCCTACATTACCATTTTATAAATTGCATAAAACGCCTATTTTCTTTATACTCCGGAAAATATACTTAGAATCAATAATAATTAGTTTATCTAATTCACAAAATACAATAATAGAAAACATCTCACTACTGTAAAAGTAATGTCAAACAAACAATTTCACAACACCAAACAGTAAGTTCAAACGTTATTTAGGTATTTTAGAAAATACAACTTAAAATAAATTATTTTATTTTATAGAATGACAACTTCTGTCAATATTCAAAATAAAGTTCAACTAAAAGGGTAAAGATTGCAGCACGTGACAGAACTGGTATGAAACATTTAACTGCATTATTGAGATTCAATTTTGATTTAACAGCGCATTCTAGTTACAAAAATAACAGATATTTGCTTTAATACATGTGTAAGTTCCCAGATGGCAGTACTAGTCAGACACTTTTAACTTAATTGTGTTTCAAAATTTGACCTACAGCGCTTTCTAGTCAACAAACTATTTTGGTAATAGTACATTTAAAGTATCTAGGTAGCAGCACATTACGAGACTGATGCGAAACTTTTGCGTACCAACGTCAACACGATTCCAATATTTGACAGTAATATTGTAAAAGAAATCTGCGAAAATACCGTACCGAGAATTTCTCCGTGAGGCGGCACACTTTTTTTAGGAAACAATTAATGTATCCTGCCTCACTGTTAAAAATCACTCCAAAACAGAATAGTAAATCTGCACTAAGTTTACCTATAGTGTCATCTTTGTGAACAAATCTTTCTATCCGTAAGGTGCTGCCACCTGGTACATTATAGTTCGAAACTATTTGTCGACATTTTTCAGTAGTCCGTCAGATGCTGCTACCTACATTAAAATTATTAACTAAGTAATTAATAATTTTTCCAGGATTTTAGAGTACCTCACTGCAGTCAAAATGTTGGTGCAGCCTCCTGTGATGTACGAAAAGATATTGATATCAGTGAAACTACAAATTAAAGACATTTTGAACATTCTATTAGCCTGTAACAAACTAGAGGACTACGACACCTGCTCGCTACGCTCACCAACCCCCGCAACGACTCACGACAAAGCGAATTGTTAACCTTAAAAGTTCGCTCACCAACACCCACGGCGAAGCAAATGCAAACTATGCAAATACTATACTGTGATATTTTCATCTGAATGAATGACTATCGAACTCCAGAGATTTTTTATTTTTATATAGAAGAGTGACAGTTTTCACTTTATAAAATATGACCAAGATGTCATTCGGTAAAGCAGTATTTCAATCTGATCAGCTGGACTTAGAAAAGAATAGCATAATTAATGTTAATAGTGATAGGTGTTTGAATTATAATACAGCAAGCCTTTTTCGTTGTTTGTGCTTGTTGTTATCTAACCTAAAAAACTATTGGTTGTGAAGAATAATTACCTGAGTCTAAATTTGCCAAGTTGGTTGTTATGGTAATAAATAAATGCTTTCAAGAAATGTGGATGTGTTGGTTTAGTATAGGCCTAACCTAAAAGTGATAAAAACAACACAAAAATATGCTTAATAGTGAAGGTATGTTTAGGTTATTTAACATTAAAATTGGTACCCAACTTCGCCGTTTTTAATTTAGAGAGCCGAGTCTTAATATTGTACATTAACAATAACATGAACTTTTGAAAAATAGTAATCTTTAAGCGTTTTCCTATTTTTCTCGGTGAGAAGTGGTCCGATCGGGGCCTTCCAAAACCATTTTGTAAGTTTTTTAACTCAAATGTCCCGTTGGAAGTATCGTGATAGGCTACATGCATAAATATTTATAGTCTATTATCAACGAAAAACCTAAAAAGTCCAAATTATTGTTATTTTTAAAGTAGATTTAGTGATCGTGTTGTGGATTTATTGATTTTAGTACCGTTCCTGTTAACTCTTTAATAATTAGTTTTTTTTTAAATCTAAACTCTTGCTCTTTCAAGACAATATGCATAATGCATTAAAAACTATTTCATAAAGTTTACATATTTTTTTAATTCCCCAGACCCGTTGTTGTTAAATTCTCGGTAATGTTGTTTTCGACTCTTATGACCCCTCCCAAAATGAAATCCTGTATCCGCCCCTGAGGGGAGGGAGGGCGTCCCCCCCTAGCTCTTTGAGAAAGGAAAAATGTATCTTGATAAATTATAGTTAGGTGATTTTCTCTTAAGGCAATTAATTTGAAAATATCATTTTTATATTAATACAATGTATTTAAATAAACACATATTATGTTTTGCTTTAAAAATATATCGATGTTTTGGGGGTGGATATTATTTAACATCGATGGTAAACATCGATGTTTTTCTGTTGTTTTCCAGATGATCATATCGATCATTCCTACTATTTTTTATCATGAATAACATTTATACTACTTATAGATAGCTTATAGTTACTACCTTGCCACTACTAACGAATATTTTTTTAACTTGAAGAAAAGAGGGTGTCTCGTCCCTCGAAAGGTTGTTTACAAAATTCAAATAGGCCTAGGCCTACATCCACTTTTGTATAAAGTGATTTCCCCTTGTTCAGTTGGTTGTATTGTTTTTTGGTGATATTTGTGTGTAAACTGTAAACTCAGTGTACCGATTATTAGTTTTTGTTTCAAATAGTTCATAAATAATATTATATTGGGAGTAACAAAATCGTTTCCGAATTTATTTATTGGAATTGAATTTATTACAAGGATAAATTTCTACTAATAAATAAAACAAATGTTAAAATTTTATTTAAATCTAGTTTCGAGCATTTTGAGTTTGATAAACTAAGGAATATTTTTTGCAAAAGGCTATAGATATAGAATACAATTCAAAGCGATTTTTAAACATTTTCGAGATTGATAACCAAGTGTACTTTTTTCAAAATGCTGCAAAGCTAGAATCCGATTTACCGCTGTTTTCGGGCATTTGGAATTTGATAAAAATTTGTATTTTTTCAAAACGCTACAGAGGTAGAATATAGTTCAAAGCAGCTTGAAGTTTTGATACCCTAGGAGAATTCTTTTGAAAAGGCTGCAAAAGTAGAATCCAATTTTCATAGTGAGTTTCGAGCAATTCGATTCAACATTTATTTAAAGTGTTCACCAAAGGCATGTTCTTAACCCTGGAAGCGGTCTTGTTAATTCGCCCAGATTTTTTGCTGTTTTGGAAGTATTTTTTTTTTTCAAAAAAATCGCTAAATCCCCAAATAGTAATTTTATATCCAAATCAAAAAGTGTTCAATATTTTTTTTTTTTTTAAGAAAGGCCCAAAGAATTCATATATTCAACTAAAATATCGATTGATGTCACATTTTAAAAGTTATTAGCTCAGGAAACAAAAAATGGTCAGTAAGGGGAAAATCTAACTTTAGACATACAAAAAAAGGAGTAAACGTTTTTTATTTTTTTTTTTTTCAAAATATGCAAAAGTTTAGTTCTAAATTAGAACCACCAAAATTACTTGCACCGTAGAGCGTTCCTTCAGCACACTGCATAGAGAAGACGTGGCTGAGAAGTTCTATTAGCGAAGACCTTCTTAGTCAAGCCTGTGCCTTCTAAGTGTCCACAGGAAAAGGGCAAAGTCTCCTGGTTTCGAGGAAAAAGTGATTGACTTGTTTGGAAAGAAGAAAAGAAATTTACAGTTTGCTTTTTCAGTTAAATATTAGTGTCAAAATCATAGCCTAATCGATATATATAATATAATTATTGATTCTCCTTCGTGCCTGGTTGGTGATAATAATTTGTTGTAAATGTGGTGGAGTGTCCAGAAAAAACGCATATATGATGTGATTTTATTTTATTTCACCATTTTCGAAGTAAATTTCAACTTCATCTTCTGAAATTAATTGAAGCAAATTATAGACGATTTTTCAAAATTAAAATTTTGCTCTTGAAACTGGTAAATACAAACATTTTTATACATCACATATACATTTTTGTCTGGACACTGCACCACATTTATAACAAATTACTACACTTAATTATATACCTTAAAGTTTACTTTTTCTTATAAACAGCTGTGACAAATCTTGTAAAGTGAAAGTGTATATGTTTAGTTTGTTTTGTCTATTTCAGAATAAGGACATTGCTATTGCATTTTTTAAAGTTAAATGTCCACTGATCCAAATTAATGTAATAGTTTTGATAACATTTTCTCGGTAGCTATAGATTTACCGGAGGGGAGGGTACCCCTTAATACCTTACTTCCTTGTAGGCCCCCCCCCCAGAAAAAATCATATGGACGCCCATGCTGTCTGTTCTTTTCTCGCGTAATTTGTGCTAAATGACATATTCTTAAACTTTCAATGGATCAATTTATTTAAACTATTTCATGTCACGTCAGGAATTCAACCTATTAATAATTTTGGTTGTGATTTTATGATGTCATTTAGTAGGCTAAGTCTCATTAAATAATCAAAAAAACAATCATATAAGTTAAATTTCATTGACATTCACAGTTCAACTTCCAAAAGTACTTGTTCAATAATTGAACCCACGTAAAATGCAAATTTAATAGAAAAAAAGTGAATATTTATAAGAATTGTGCAATAGTCTGTAAGCATGTGGTCAAACGGTTTTAGCGGGGAGGAAAGAGTCTGCGTTATGACATCACAGTTCTTGTCGTGTGATTTCTGACTTCTGCTGACTGGAGGTTAGGTGTTCTATAGGTTATTCGCTGAAAGTGGAAAATGGAACATATGTAGCATTTTATGTAGTGGGGCAAGTTTGATCACAGTTTGCAGAGTTTGAGGTTATACATTTAAAATAATTTTGTTTAAGCTTTTAACTATGGTAAATTAACATTTAATGAATAATTAATTAATAATAACACATTCTACATAATTTTTAATAATTAATACATTTTTTTAACTTAAAAGTTTTTGGAAATTTGGTAACAAACTTTTTTTTACAATTTAACTATATAATTTTATTTTTGTAACTCCCACTAGGCCTACGTTACAAAATGACGTTCCCAAAGTGGTTTAATATGTTACAAAATATATATTTTTAGTTAATTGTTTCTACTAATTTATAGGGTAATGAATTCATTTAAGTCTATGGTCTAACACAATGTTTGATTTTAATTAAGTGTGATGTTTAAAACATAAAAATAAATTTACATTAATCTCTAAAGAATAAAAAAAAAGATAGAAATAGTGTAGATAAATGTGGAAAGAAGACTGTCTTGTTACGCAATATAAAATTCATAAATTGAAGCTTTAATATGTAGTCTATGGTCACGTAAAAGTTTCTGTTATAATTAAGTTTAATATAATAATTTAAAATGTCTTATTTCAGTTTTCCAAATACGCAATCCTATAAATATTTCAGAGACACTTCCCAAAAATACTCAGATCTCTAGAAAAGGCAGCAAAAAAGTGTTTGTAAGCTTACAGCCAAAGTTAGAAATATGTAGTAAAAAGGCGTTTGTAGGCTTTCAGCCAAAGTTAGAAATGTGCAGCAAAAGTGTTTGTAGACCAATAGCCAAAGTTAGAAATGTGCAGCAAAAAGGCGTTAGTAGGCCTACAACCAAAGTTAGAAATATGCAGCAAAAATGTGTTTGTAGGTCTACAGCCAAAGT
>JAGFPH010000858.1:29233-48683 GCA_018207615.1 Philaenus spumarius
CAGCCAAAGTTAGAAATATGCAACAAAAAGGTGTTTGTAGGCCTACAGCCAAAGTTAGAAATATGCAACAAAAAGGTGTTTGTAGGCCTACAGCCAAAGTTAGACATATGCAACAAAAAGGTGTTTGTAGGCCAACAGCCAAAGTTAAAAATGTGCAGCAAAAAGGAGTTTGTAGGCCTACAGCGAAAGTTAGAAATGTGCAACAAAAAGGAGTTTGTAGGCCTCCAGCCAAAGTTAGAAACATGAAGCTAAAAAGTGTTTGTAGGCCTACAGCCAAAGTTAAAAATATGCAACAAAAATGTGTTTGTAGGCCTACAGCCAAAGTTAAATCTGTTAAAGTTAAAGTTAAATTTAAATCTGGCCACTCAGGTTAATGCAATATAATGACCTAATTTGTTTATATTGTAATTGTGGAAAAACTATTAATGCGACAAATTTCATATTCCGCCTGATTGAAGTACACATAATAAACCAATTATTTTCTGAAAGATCTGCTCTTAATATTGTAAATTAACAAACATAAGAACGTTTGAAAATGGTAATTTTTTAAGCGTTTTTCCTACTATTCTCGGTGGAAAATGGTGCGAATGGGGTCTATAAAAAAACATTTTGTAGGTTTTTAATTCTCTGCAAATGTCCTAGTGGTAGTATCGTGATCCATTAATAATATTTCATAATATCAACGAAAACCCAAAAATTATCTAATTTATTATTATGTTTATAATATATATAAAAAATGAGCAAAAGCTCATTGCCTGATAGTTTTTGCATTTTACAAACCTATGTGCTACCCTTAATTAAAGTGACTGTGGATGTAGCTTGCTGTTAAATTCAATAACATGACAAATTCTCTATTAGTTTGGCTTCTAAGACAATAATTACATCTCACAAACTTAATTTTTGAAATGATTTTCTAAACAATGTTTGTGCAAGCTTATTTGTTAAATGTGAAAGAAATTATGTTATTGTGAATATTTTTGTCTATTTATTTAAACCTTTTTATATTTAGTATTTTAATGTAACAAAAGATATTTTTATAGAAAATGTATAGTTTATTTACTGTAAAATTTGTGTGAACAGAATGAAAATAAAGATAAAATACAAGAGTTAAAAATTTTGTTATACATAAATATAAACTTTTAATCCAAATGCATTTCTCTCTAAACAACATATTATTTTATACATGTAAAACTTTATTTGATCAATATATTTAATTTTGTTCTACACTTTATTCTATGGTTTTATGCGCACTTAAGTATTATATATTTTTTGTATACATTCTTATTTATGTTATGTGTTTTTGCTTTAACTCCACAACTCCAAAACGATCATTAAAATTACAGTAAATCATTAAATAGTAGAATACAGTAAATTTTTTATCCTGAAATAAAATAAAAATATTTTAAATCCAGTAAGAACACAAATTAAGTACAAGGATGCAAGGATGGTGCTATGTTTGATCTAGATTCTAAACAGGTCAAGCTTTTTAGACAAATGTTGTATCATTAAAATTATCTCGGTTCTCAGAATTTTAAATTAGTTCACAAAATTGTCAATATGACATTTGCAAGCTTTTATGTGAAACGTATTCATGAAAAATAGTTTTTTCGTAATTCCAATGAGAGGAGTAGTATCAATGAAACGTTGGTGAGACTGATTCAAATAAATTTTTCAAATGATTAAAAAGTATTTAAATTATGGAAACTCTGAATGTATGGATGTTCGGTTGTTAAATGATCAACCAATTTGAACAATGATGTATTGTTGACTTGTTTAATAAAAGAAGTGCAAAAAGAAATAAAACCAACCCATTTTTATAATTTTTTGTTCTGTTATTGGTCATAATTTATCTAGAAAATAATATACAACGTTTCGAGAATATAAATCAACTCCGGTTATCAAGTGAAAAACTAAAGCTAGCACTTATATAAAACTAAATTAATAGAGGAGAAGACCTATGTTTGACCTAAAAACATCATTGTTATTGTATGTGTGTGCCTGGTGACAGTGTTTTCTCTCATTCTGTTTGTATTTGTTAGTTATTAAGATTATTTGACAACTTAGTCTTAGTATTCTGGTCCCTCCTTATTCTTACTTTGGCCTATCCCATTAGATTTATATTTTATATTTAGTTTATATATATGATAAATATTATATGTGTTTTATTCAATCTTTCACTTTATGACAAGAGTTGATTCATAATTTTTAAATGTCATATATTCTTTTTTTACACAAATAATTCCAAATACCCGAACAAAAATTTTAAAAATAAGACGAATAAATCATTAGAAACTGTCTCTAAAACCATACAAGTTCAGAATTATTGGTATTTTACAATTTCTATATCTAATAGGTTATTCTTTTATTATAAAAAATGGCTTTCTAAATTTTGAAAATACACTAATTTGTTTTCATAAAAAAGATTAGCAAACCATTTGCACACCCATATTAAAATACAGATTCCTCAACTGATATGAATGAAATTTTATTATTTTAGTAACAGAATTTCTTATAACTATCAAATGTCACTATTACAATACAAACTACAACAACAATGTTTTCAAAAATATTTTAAATACTAATAACCTTACAAAATATCTACAGTAGTCTTTTTACTCTGTTTTTATTTAGGGCTTACAGTAGGTATTAAAATATGTTGCTAGGATTCTTTGTCATCTAGTGTTAACATTTAATTAGAATAATAATATTGTATGCATTCAAACTCAAATTGTATTATTTAGATCTGAGTTTCAAAGAATGTGTTGTAAACTTGTAACAACCATTAAATTAAAATGGTTAAACTTTATCAGCAATACTGATACGTGGATCCATTGCACATTGGTTTAGTAAACATGGTTCAAAATTTAAGTAAGAAACTGAATGAGTTCTATTCTGTGAAAATTTCGTTTTATTTTATCCCTCCTGTTTTAGTTCTGAAAGTTTGGCTCCACATTTAACACAATATTTGTATAGTACTATTTATAATAATACCCATAAAATCTATATTGAGATTGGATCACGAAGAGTATTACTTTCTGCATCTACAACTTTGGGCTTAGCTCTCATGCTGGTGGATCTAATTTTCTTTGGTTTTGGTGCAACAAACCAACTTGGTGGTGTGAAGTGTTGACTATTTTTTTTACTCAGAGGAAATGATACCGTATACATTTTTCTTTGTCTTTGGTCATCGTCCGAAGAACTACAAGAACTCCTTCTTTGCCCGGTATCGACCATCATGACTATTTCTTCGATTTCTTCTTCGCTATAAATTTCAGTACGTTGAGCTTGATTTCCTACTCCAGGCTGAGTAATGTCAGTCCTCCAACACGTGATTCTACTGCCTTGAATTCTTTGAAGATGTTTTTTACGTGTGCGCCAACAGAACAATTTCATGAACTCCCGGCGAAACCTCGGGTGTGTTACAGCGTAAATGTAAGGGTCTATACAACTTGCTGTTTTACAAAACAAAGCAGGAAGCATCGACGTTAGAGGTGATATGTATTCTTGATGTCCGGTAATGCCTAGCAACGCGACTGTAGAGTAAGGTGTCCATGATAAAAACCATAACCCAACAACACCGATAACTACACCAGCGAGTCTCAATTCAGTTTTTCTTTTTTCTTGCTCCTGTCCGTGTCTAGAAGATGCTCCGCTTGCCTTAATAACACCTCTGCATATTCCGAAGTAACAAAATGTTATTATAAAAAAAGGTATTACCCAGGCTGCGATAAAAAATATAAAAATAAATAAACGATTTGAAAAGTTTGGTGTCAAATAATCGAAACTGCAACTGGTCAAGTATCCTTCTGGTACGTAACGGTTTAACCCAAGCCCTGCTAAAGGTAGGCCGGCAAAAATACAACCGTAAAACCAAACAAAAAGAACACATATTTTTGCACGCTGTCGTGTCGTTCTTCTTAGTGGATCCAGAGGATAAACGATGACGTAGTAGCGGTCTAGAGCGATGGCAGCTAGAGTCATAATAGAAACAGTTCCTGTTAATCCTCCTATAAAGCCGTAGAGTTGACAACCTGCACAGATACACATGACATTGATTAGACATACAGAAATAAATAAATTAGAATTTTACACTAAATAATGATCCTATCAGAATTACACTTTTTTACGAACTTGCCATCAAAAGTGACGCTTTAAGTTTCTCATTTCACCATTTGATTTTCCGTTTCTTGTTGTTTGTGAACCACACGAACCTTAAATTACCAATATGGCGGAATGGGACAAGAGTTCGCACAGAAAATATTACAATAGTGCGCAGTGCACACAAGTTTGAGATGAGTTCGTACTCTTACCCCAGAATTTGGGATTCTACCTATAGATGCAAAAATCAATTATATTACACTATAACACACTTGCCAGGACTCAGTATTTAAGACGGAGACTCCGTATATTAAACGTTTTCTCCGGTGTCCCGTATTTGCAATCACATTCTCCGTATTTTAACCCAATTCAGCATTTAACAATACATGTCAGTAAGGAAAAATTTAAAACATTCTTAGTTTGATACGTGTAGACATTTTTCCCAGTAAAATGTTTAGGGAATTGTTACGTTTGTTAGTAAACGCTTCTTGTTTTATTTATATTCATATATAGGCTTAGTTATTTGTACACAAGAAGGTAAAGTAGGCTCAAGGTCAACCACATATGGATTCGTTTGGCATTGTGTCTATTTGTAAAATCAGGGTGTATACTGAAACTAATTTTTTAGATCTTTAACAAAAGTAATTAAAAGTATAATAATTTTATAATTTTGTTTTAGTTAGGGTAAGTAATTTTGGAAATTTTTGGGAATTTGTGTTTTTCATGATAGTCCTGACGAAATGCCTTTGTTATTCATTAACAAAAATAGAGACATTTAAATTCCACTTTTTCAGAATTTTACAACTGTCATCTAAATTAAATTTTTCTGGACCTTAAGCTTGTATTTTAAATTAAGTGTTAATGCCAGTATTTCATAAAAGTAAGAACAGATTCTTATTCTCGGGAGTAGGGGTTTTTGCGGACATTCGTTGTTGTATATTAAATTGTGTTTTAATGCCGGAGTTTTATAAAGTTAGCATAAATCATAATCAGAAGTCGTGTTCTTTTGCGGATATTCGCCATTGCACTTTAAATAATATTTTAACACAGGTAGATCATAAAATTTTCACAAATTATCCTCGGGCTTCAATTTCTTTCAGTTAACAAATTAGGAAAAAATTCCCTTTGTACTAACATGACTTCTTTTCAGGAATCGTACCGGAATTAATTTGTTTATTCATTATATTTTCTTTACACCGTGGGGTAAGAGTACACAAAAAAAGAGTTTGAAAAAATCACCATATCTCGGCTAATAATAAAACACAACTCAAGAAATTTGGATTGGGTGTGCCCAAGATGTAGGGGCGGATCCAGAGGAGGGCGAGAGGGGCGACCGCCCAGGGCCCCGCGGTCATAGGGGCCCATTTCCAAGGGAAAATTAATTACTTATACAATACAGAATTTATAGTTTATATTGATGATTGCCCGCTAGTACTATTTAAGTATAATTTGAACCTTGGCATGTATAATTATTAAATAATATAATTATAAAATACAGACGAATTTAGTTTACATGGTAGAACATAACACATAAATAGATTTGGGGGTATCTTATTACACTTGCCAAATATTGTCTGTAGGAAGAAGTAACACAGCCTCAGACACATGGATAAAAAAGCTTTTTTTACAGGGAGTCCCAGATAAATTAGTTTAAGAGATTTTTAGAAACTAAAAATGGGAAAATGTTTCAGTAGAGAATTATGTAAATACAAAGTATCAGGCTTTTTTAAGTGTTTTATTTCAGCATGTGCTTCCCAATAGAGAAAATGAAAATAACAAGAAGTAGAAACAGAAAGGGATGGATTGCTGAGGGAATAAAAACATCAAGTAGGAATCTTAGGATAATTTCAATACAAGCAAAAGAATATAGAAATCAAGTTTTTCAAGATTATTTTCTAAATATATATAGATACATTTATCGTAAAGTTTTACGTCAAGCAAAACAAATAATGTATAATGATAAATATTTTCAAGAAACAGATAATTTAAGTAAAACGGGTTGGAATGTTCTAAAAAAGGACACTGGATTGAGTTTCAAAAGCGAAAAAAAAATAGAAATAATAAATGGTGATAAGTTAGTAACAGAAACGAGTGAGTTAACTTTGTTATTCATTAAATACTTTACGGAAGTAGCTGAGAAGTTGTTGGAAAAGCAGGATAGGAATGTGGGAACTGTAACTCAGCTAAACGGCAAAACTAGATGTAATTCAATGTATTTGTATTCTGTTACAGAGAGTGAAATTAATCTGGCAATAAATAATTTGAAAAATAAGAAATCAAGTGGGTTGGATTCAATCCCAGATTTTCTACTGAAACAATGTAGGAAAGAATTATTGCAGCCATTAAAAAAATATAATTAATTGTTCGTATAGGACAGGTGTCTTTCAAAATAGGTTAAAAGTGTCTTTGGTAAAGCCACTCTTTTAAAAGGGTGACCCAAAAAGCTAGAAAATTCCTGCAAAGTGTTTTTACTATCAGGTTTTTTCAAAAATTCTTTGAAGAGAAGATTGATGTCATTTGTTGAGAAGTTTGAAATCTTAATAGATGCGCAAAATGGTTTTAGGTGTAACAGATCAACGACAACAGCACTGTATCAATTTGTAAATGATATTTATAAGGTTTTTGAAGAAGCAGAAAATGGTCCAGGTATTTTTTCTAACGAAAGATTTTGATACAGTGGATCACTCTATTTTATTATACAAATTGGAAAAATGTGGAGTGAGAGGCTTGGTTAATAATTGGTTTAAGTCGTACTTGGAAGATGGATCTCAAATCGTAGAACTAACACAGCACAACATGGATATCGGGGCTCCTAACGGATGAACCGATTTAGATTTTTTTTATAGGTGCCTTGATCGAGAGTGTTCTTAGCTATGATTGAAGGAAATCTTTTCAGAAGTTGTTTGTGTAGGTGGTTTTAAAATGTTTAAAATGTATACTTGTTGAAGCAAAGTTTCTTACATAACTAATTCCAACATATGACAAGTCTTATCATTTAAATGTTAAAATAATACAGATGTTATTTTTTAGCTTTAATAGGTTCCCTGAAGCTGGAGAGAGATTTATTTATTTTATTAGTAGCCTATACAAAACATTACAATAGTGTATATACATAATAAATAATTTATCAACAATAAATAAAATACAATTCATTACAAAACAATGTTATGCTTAAAGTTTTACAATATAGTTTCTAAAACTGCATACATTCATTACTGCAATTTTCATTACGATACAAGTATATTATGAAGGTCACTATAATCGGTCACTCGAATTGGTACAAAATGGATTTGCGCCAATTACGACATATTTCAAGGAACGTTGGCAAATTGGTTCAAAAAATGTGTATACCTTAATTTTGAAAAACAAGTAATAATTTTAAGAAAAAAGTTACTGAAAGAACTTCGGAACTGTGAAAATATATTAAACTAATGGATACACTAGTGAAAAGATGGAACAAATTTTCGAAACTTCGGCTCATCCGGACGGAACACACGAATTGAAAGAAAATTAAAGTTAAAAATTATATTTTGTTTGTTACATTTAGTTAAAAAAATAAGTGATCCCAACGCGCTACGACTTTTTAACTGTCAAAATCAGTTTTCCCGTACCCAAAAACATATAAAACGTTACCACAAACTGTATTTTCAAAATTTTGATCCAAAAACGTGACCCCGAAGCGCTACAACTTTTTAACTGTCCAAATACGCTTTTCCCGTACCCAAAATCATATAAAACGATACCCCACACTGAATTTTCATAATTTTGACCAGATATTTTCAATTTTTGTATCCAAAAACGTGACCTCGACGTGCTACGACTTTTTAACTCTTAAAATCGTTTTTTTTTTTACTCAAAAACATAAAACGATACCCCACACTGTATTTTCAAAATTTTTACCCTATATTTTCAAAATTTTGACCCAAAAACGTGACCTCGACGCCCTACGACTCATGCTAGAAACCTCAAAAGCTTTTCAACTCTCCACAATAAAATTAAGTTTTCTACGACGTCTATGGGTGCTTACAGGAGTGATCGAGTGCTTATCGTGTATACAGGAAAACAGACACAAACAAAAATCATCGCATGTTTTCAATAGATTTCGCATTCTAATGTGAGCCGAAGTAAAATAAACGAAATATCCAAATCTTATTTGGGTGTGTGAAATTATCCAACAATTACATATATTATGATAGTTTGAATAGTAATTAATTTTACGAGAAACTCAAAATCCACATTAATAATTTATACCCGTTTCCTTTCTATTTACCACAAAGTTCACTGATTTTGGTGTATTTGCAATAGCGTTTGCGGTTTCTGTTTATTTTAAAGAAGACCATGAACAAATTTAATATGAAATTTGGTCTATGAGAACCCATTTATGGACTGTAATCAGTCAAAACAGATTAACGTTTCCAAAGGCAGTTGATAATATAAAATATTTGAGATGGGCAAAAAAATTAACCATGTTACGAGGGTTACTATATATTACAGAAACAAATAACCTGCTTAAAATGCTGTGGTTGACAAACTTAAAATTATTTTAACAAATGGATGTTTACTATCTAGATGACATCAATGGTCTACCATGCGATAAGTATAGTAAATGGCTGAGATAAGGATTATGAAACTTTAATTTGACCGCCATTTTGATAGAAATAAAATTTTAATGGGACAGAAAATAGAGATAATAAACAAGAAAAAGTATTTGGTTCCTTATATCAAAATATTTATAAACATAAAATAAAAAAGTTTTATAAAAAAAATGCCCTCACCACCTTTTCACAACATCCTCCCGGCAGGATTTATTATATTTATTTCACTTCAAGCAGGAAATATCAAAAACTGAATATAAAATAACAATAATATTTTGTTATTGATACCTTAAATTAAATTAATGTAAACAAACGATTGTAAAAAATAATAAATACAACTCCAACCTCCAAGAGGTCCTGCTGGATTTAAATAGAGCAATAGGGTAATGAAAATGACACATACATTTAATTTTAAAATTACATATCTTATTAAACTACTATCGATGCAAAAAGATGTGATATGCTCCAAAAAACAACCCTGTTGTAAAACACATGCCCTTCGTGAAAACCTTCACTGCCGAAAAAAGAATTGAAATGAATGCAATCTCGCCAAAGGAGCATGCTCGGTGCTTCGTGCCTCGCTCTTGGATGTGCGCATAGAAATCTGAGTAAAATAGTTAATTTCTTTCACCTCTGATTGACGGAGAGTGGTAATTCTTTAAGCGCTGTTTGGCGAGGAGCTTGAAATTTCTTTCGATGCTGTTTGGCGGGGATCTATTATAACGGAAGTAGGGGACGAGGAGACAAGATTACTTGGCTTCAGAGATTTTACTAACGAAGCTCCCCGGCAAACTGTGTTGAAATTTCAAGCTCCCCACCAAACAGCGTTGAAAGGTATTCAAGATCTCCATCAATCGGAGAAGAAATAAATAAATTATTTTACTCAGGTTGCTATGTGCAAACCCAAGAAAGAGGCGAGAAGCACCGAGAATTCGCCTTTAGCGAGATTGCATTCATATCAATTATGATTTTCGGCTGTGGCGGTTTTCTTGAAGGGCAAATTTTTACAGCAGAGTTGTTTTTTGGTTCAAATCTTTTATCTGCGCAGAAAGTAAACACAATTTCAGAAAACAAATCTTGCAGTTTAAGGGTCATCATGTAAAAAAGGGACAAAACAAAATATTTACTTTTGAAGTACGTTTAAAATCATAAATCACTCAACCAAATGTTTAATTTAAAAATTTCTTCCAAAATCACTTTTCATTTCTTCAAGAAATTTTGAAGCTGTGGTAAGAAAAATATTTTTCTTCGGGTAAAAGATAATTTAATACATTTGAAACCAAATGTCCAAACTGATTAATTTGCTGGCTAAGCATACTGCAATAATTTTGGTCGGATGGACAACCAATTTCTTTATTTTGACTTGACCTTCAGAAATATGTAAGAATAACTGTACATTTTCCTTTTTTAAATGCCTAAAGGTTCATGGAAATGGAGTGCAATAACACAGACACTATTTGAAACTCTCCCCTACATACTGTATTAAATTATCAACGTGAAAAATGACTGTACACCTTCTAATAATTACATTTGCATAATATCTACACTAATTTAATGTACTGTAGGTGTCATGATATAAAAGTAAGCTTCCATTATGTACTTAACTCTGCCTTATCTATATATATAAAAGCGAAATACCACTGACTCACTGACTCACTCATCACGATTTCTCAAAAACTACCGAACGGATTGAAATGAAATTTGGTATGTAGCTTCCTCTAGGGCCATAGGTGCTTACTAAGAAAGGGTTTAGAGAAATTCGAAATTTTAGGGGGGTTTGGGGGGATCAAAATTATTAAATCATGATTTCTTCAAAACTACCGAACGGATTGGAATGAAATTTGGTATGTAGCTTCCTCTAGGACCATAAGTGTTCACTAAAAAAGGGTTTTAAAAATTGGAAATTTTAGGGGGGTTTAAGGGGTAAAAATTATTAAATCACGATTTCTCAAAAATTACCGAACAGATTGGAATGAAATTTGGTATGTAGCTTCCTCTAGGGCCATAGGTGCTCGCTAAGTAAGGGTATGAAAAATTTCGAAATTTTAGGAGGTGTTTGGGGAGATCAAAGTTACTAAAATCATAATTTCAGATCTTTTATTATTATGACAATAGTGCTTTTATTATTTAAGATCTATATATATAAAAGCCAAATACCACTCACTGACTGAACACTTAAAAAGGATACAATTACGTTAAAAATACTGAAAATACCAACCACCACGTTCAACGCCGTACGGGTCAGCTAGTCTATACATATAAAAGCGAAATACCACTCACTCACTCACTCACTGACTCACTCATCACGATTTCTCACAAACTACCGAACGGATTGAAATTAAACTTGGTATGCAGCTTCCTCTAGGGCCATAAAAAGGGTTTTAAAATTTTTTAAATTTTAGGGGTGTTTGGGGGTAAAAATTACTAAATCACGATTTCTCCAAAATTACCGAACAGATTGGAATTACATTTGGTATGTAGCTTCCTCTAGGGCCATAGGCGCTCGCTAAGAAAGTTTTTTAAAAATTCTAAATTTTAGGGGGGATTTGGGGGATCAAAGTTATTAAAAAACGATTTCTTCAAAACTATCGAACGGATTGAAATGAAATTTGGTATGTAGCTTCCTCTAGGGCCATAAGTGTACACTAAAAAAGGGTTTTAAAAAATTGGAAATTTTAGGGGAGTTTGGGGGGTAAAAATTAGTAAATCACGATTTCTCCAAAATTACCGAACAGATTGGAATGAAATTTGGTATGTAGCTTCCTCTAGGGCCATAGGTGCTCGCTAAGTAAGGGTATGAAAAATTTCGAAATTTTAGGAGGGGTTTGGGGGGATCAAAGTTACTAAAATCATAATTTCAGATCTTTTATTATTATGACAATAGTGCTCTTATTATCTATATATATAAAAGACAAATACCACTCACTGACTGAACACTTAAAAAGAATTGTCAATTACGTTAAAAAGACTGAAAATACCAACCACCACGGGCAACGCCGTACGGGTCAGCTAGTAATGTATAAACTTCAACTATATGCAAGTATTCTATGATCTAATTTCCTCACATCAATATATTGCACAGTGTAACTAGTAAATTTAACTGCAATACATATCACCCTTTGAACATTATACTTAATTGTTCAAATATCATCCAATTTACACAACGTTTGATATTTATCAGCGTAGATTATTAATCCTTTTCTTAAACAAACCTTTATTTAAATTATTACCAAATGCTCCTAAAATAGGTCCAAAGTATAAACTGTTGACTATGAATATCGGCATCTTGAAAAGAAGGAAGAAGTCGCTGACTGCTAAGTTCATGACCAAGACATTCGCCGGAGTCTGTAAAGATTTGCACCTGAGGACAAAAGAAACCAGGTGTATTAGTTTTCTTACCTTATTAACATAATATACCTCATTAATATTTTCCTAAAAAAATGTTTTAAACAATTTTCTGTAGAGCGTAAAATAACAAAGTTTTTCAGGAGAAAATCCGATATCTTGATAGTTATGTGAGGCACCCAAGATTAGCAAAAATCAAACTAACAAAGAGAAAATTACTTTATTTTAAATATACTCTTGAAAAAATGTGTATCTCACAAGATACTACTGTGCAAATTTAAATAATCCTAAATGGTTTCACCTATTTTATTCAGTCATTGTCAACCCGAAACTTGTCGTGTGTCCATCTTATATGAAAGTATTAACATTGCTATAATATATATTTTAAATGAACTTTTGTGTTTCAAAGTGTTGTGATGTATGTTAATGTGTTGTGTTGTGTGTTATGTGTTTTGTGTAATTTTAAAGTTGACGGGCAGTTAGATTAAATGCTATAACCTAACAAGTTTCGGTTTGACAATGTTTGAATAAAATGGGCGAAATGGACGTCACCGATTAATAAACAGCGTTTACTGGACTGTGAGCAGTTGTATAAATAAGGTATTTATTTAATTATAAATATAAAATTGAAACAATGTGATTTTGGGAAACTGAAAGATCAGTTTATAAATAATAGTTTTAGTGTTATGATTTTTTTTATCAAATATACCTATGATTACCTTACCTTGCTAATAATACAATTATGTTTTATATACAATGAAATACCCTTCGTATAATAAAATTATGGTCACAATAAGTACAAGAACGTAAATTGTATATATTTGCACTGATTGCAAGAATATTATTAGGGAATGTCCATAGAAAAGATGAGCTATTGCAGTTACCCTTATGGTGAGACCTAAGGTCGGGAGTAGTAAATGAGCACCGATCATGGTCCCCGGAACAAGATTTAGGTTGTCGTTAAAATTATATACGCAGTATGTACGTGTTCGCACTCTAGCGGCCGCATTTTACGTCTTGGTCCAAATTTGAAACACTCATTGGTTGTCTAAGTCGGTCGGACGAGTTCGTCAGCCAAAACGATCCACTTACCGGAAGTACGTTTTTTACAGGAAGCAGGCTATCTATTGTTTTAGATTTTTTACTAGAATGAATTTTTTCGGGGTTTTATATAAAAAAAATTCCCAAATTGTTGGTTGAAACCCTAAAACGTATACATTTAATTCTGAAAATTCGCTCAACTCTCATCAGCGGTTCAGCTGCGGGATGGAATTATTTTAAATGTAGTATTAACTGAACGTACCCTATCTATTCAAAATGCATAAAAAAACATTATAAATGTATGTTACAAATTTACAACTCTTCAGTCTAGTTTTATTGCATCTGACTTTCGCGATATTATCTGTTTTAAATATCTCATCAATTATGCTTCATTTCTTGTAAAAACATTAGTCTAAATATTTACTATGCAGTTTTAAAATATTAATATCAGCTTGAGTGTCGTACAATTATTTGATCGGGTTTACAGTTTTGCATAGTGTGTGCATGTGTTCAACAAAGTTTTGCGAGTCACATAAAGCTACTTTCCAGACTAAAATTAATTTACAACATTGTGCTTCATGGTAAAACACGAAGCAAATCTTTATCCGTCTTAAATTTTTAGCAGTTTTTGTATTATTATTTTAGTCGCCTTCTACCTCCTATTTGTGTATTTCATCCTTAAAAATAATTAATTAATATGTATATTTCACCATGCATCAAGATTAGGTCGCCTTCTTACGATGTTTATTGAACCAAATCTATAGATTATGTTCACTCATTTTTGGAGAAGAAATAAAATCAAGTCGATATCTTTTAAGGAATCTGTGAGAAAACTTTTACTCTTTTTCATCCTATTAGGAGAAAAATTTTGAAAAAGAATTACAGGCTTTGTTACTTCTTATCATTGGTTGAGTTTTTTTTTTTTAATAGATGCAGCTTTTCTCTAGTTTTAGGTGAAAAACATGTATACTTACATTTATTCACACAAACAAAATTCTTCTTATACAAAGTAGCCTACTAATAAAGGAACGAAACATCTTTTGTATTTCAAGCAATATGATGGTATACTTTTTTTACTAAATAAGTTAACCGAGTCATTATGAGTCATCGTACATTTTACTAGTATATTTTCTTGCGTGAAGATAATACTCATTTTAAGCAAAAAATGTATATCACAGAACTAAAGTAATCGTAGATAGTTTTGGGAAACAGAGATATTAAAGACGCCATACTGGTCTCATTAAGTATAAACTGAAATTCATCCCAATTGTTCACGTCTTATTTTCTGTGACAAGAAACGCTCCAGGCTGATGAAACAGAATGGAAGGCAGTTGAAGATGGCTCCTCAAATCCTAATACAATACTTAAAACAGTTCATATTGTATATAGTAACTGTAGTCATTAGACTTCACATTTTACATCCAGCATGAATGTAACTTATTACCTTAATTTAAAACTCATTGTGTTTGTATACAAGTCACTGATGATTAAAAGGATAATTATGACCGTCTGCACATGTGACATTTTTGAATTCAAGTCGTTTTCTTACTTTACGTAGATTTTGGATTGACGCGTTTCGGAACTCGTTTCATTTTTAGATTATCACTCTGTTGAGGTCATTAATACACTAATAATGTGTATATGTGTTATGTTGAAGGCTATTGTAATTTATTTTAATGTATTAACGACCTAAACAGGGCGACAATCTGAAGATGGAACGAGTTCCGAAGCGCTTAATGTAAAGTGAGTAAATTACTTCAATTACAAAAAAGCTGAATTACTGACCGAAATAAAACGCGTTTATTTTCATTAAATCCACATAGCAAGAAAAAAATATCTGAAATTTCTAAAGAAACTCTTGGTTTGTGTTTGCATCATACAAGCTCTAGAAAATTTATATGTATTTTAATATACAAGTATATTGTATTTTAACTTACTGTAAACTTAAAGTTAATTCTACTATAGTAAATACTAGAAGCAAATAGGCGCAAAAAAATATTTTGTGTTTAAACAAAATTCTTATATTAATAACTCCTGTATGTAAAATTGAATTTGCCAACTAAAATTTCAAGATCAAAAATACATCTTTACAATGAATATTTACTAAGAAATTGTTGTTGTCTCTTTGTAATTTTTGTTGTGTTTGTATAAATGAGTTTACCTTAAATTTAGCTAGTGTAAGAAATAAAAACCAATATACATTCCAAATAACATCTTGAATGATAAATTTTCCTTCCAATCGCATCGTTTATATGATACGGCTTTAAATCATTTAAAAACACCCAACAGAGGTCGTTATCAGCTGGACTATTAGCTCTTGCCGGCAGTACTCCGACAGATATGACAGAGTGCACTACGGTGTCAGACACGTTGATGTTTATTTGTGTTAGTGTATGTGTTGTGTGTGTGTTTTTTTAATGTTTGATGAACTCTTATGAGTGAAATAAGTCTTATCTGATGATGAGGTCAAGACCCCGAAACTAGTCAAGAATCAACTCACTTGAAGTCACAAGACGGACCTACAAGGTAATTAATATATTATATTTATTTGTGACTGGCACCAAAAAATGAATATCAAAATAAAAGATTGTATTACATTGCATTACTGGTTGTAGGTATCAATTAGTTAATGACGTTTTTGAATTCGGTGACCCCAGAAACATATTATTTGAAACCAAGATCAATTTTTTAGGTTGAGTGTTTCCAAAGTACGAACAATCAAATATTTGCATCCACCATTTTCCAAAATGGCATCTAGAAAAGAGCGTCCCACTCATTCAGAGTGACCACCGGTCAAAATATCATCTGTACAGTAATATAAAATTTAGCATATTGGTTTTGTGAGACAACTGTATAATTTTACATATTTTACCAAATGCGCCTCCCCCTCCCCACTATATATTACATAATTGAAGTACAGAATATCTAATTCAAAATTTACAAATTAACTAGTCATTTGCAACCTTCATAGTAGCCTATGCACCCTCTTCCTCGATACCCGAGAAATAAATGTCAACAATGTTATAACTAGCCCAATATAATGGCGTACGTCTTAGGCCTACTATTACCAATTGTGAGAATTTTGGAAAAATTTAGCCTATTTATCTTAAAATTACTGGTATTAACATAGACTAATTATAAAATAATTAAACAATAAAACTTCATGTGATTAAACATGATCTAAAAATAAAATATTAGTGCTTGTGGCCTTCTTTAATACAATTTAACCAGTTTGTAGAACTTTATGGTTGAATAAATACGTAGAAATGCATGGCAGGGCCAATTAACATTCAGAGTTGTTTACATTGTATTAGCTCCTACAGTCTTGTAGAAGGCATATCTAATTTAATATGCACTGTCTAGCTTTTAATTTACACCAACGTTTACTCAATTCAAACATAGTTTTGGAGAAAATCATGTATTCAGTGTGGCCGTAATTAATGATTTATGCATTACAGGACCACAAAATAGATCTTAAAGCTGAAGAGTCGATCAAGATTTTTCGTGGTATTAAGGCGTGTTACCTTTGTGCTGATGTACTCAAAGCCGATAGTAATTTAACGTGTTCGCTCATCTGTGCTAATTAGCAAAATTGTCTCATTAATTGACTACTGTCCACGTCGGTGAAGATCAAAGGAAGCTGCGTAGCAAGTGCGCCATCGGCATCTGGCTCTTTATTATCTTTTTGTCAATTGAGATATATCGGCACAATGAGCTATAATATATCGCTTTTGGCAAATTGGCAAAACCAGTGAATGTACTGCTTTCCTCATCGTTGTTGTTATTTAGTCGCACAAAAACGTGCATCGAGGAAGATTTACTAAAATAATGTCTTCAGTTCAGGTGTATCCAAATCTTCAAAGTAGTGCACGATATGGAACAATGACATATAACCATATCTTATATGGAAGTCAACGTAAGTAGGATTGAATTGGTAGTTTTCACTAGTTGGAAACTAGTGATTTTGAAGTTCTTTTTAATTTCATTACGCCAAAAATGCAGACGGAAAATACGCCATATTTAAATTCCCTATTTCTGCCGATGAAGGTCTATAAGTTGTCCGATTCCCAGTGACGGGAGATTTATCCAATTCGTTAAGTTACATGTTAAGATTTTAAAGCAAATCATTAAAAAAAAAAAACATCAACCGAATGTTGTGATGCCACAGCCAGAACCAAAATGGCAAGGAACCTTTATTGTAGCCCTTTGGATTCCCTATCGGATGGTCTCGCTCTCAAAACAATCGGATGAAGAATAATAGATAATTTATGTGTAATAATTGGTTATAATAATGTGTTCAACCTGGCATCCTATACCAACACAGTAAACACAACAATATTGTATGTACATAATATGCTGTTATTATCTGTAACTTGCATATTATTCTTCATTCGATTGTTTTGACAGTGAGACCTTCGGATAGGGCTACAAAAAGGAATCTAGACACTTTTTGTTAAAATGTACGATTTTTGAGTAATTTAGGTTTGAAATTTTCAAACGGCCGCCAATTTGCAACGCATAATAGGATATAATCGCTTATTTTTCTTGAGATAGATCATTTTATTAGGTTAAACTTTATGCCAAGTTTGAACTCAATCAGTTAAACATTTCTCTAGATATGAATTATTTTGTAAAAAAACACAAAAGAAAACCGAACATTTTTGGACCTATGTTTATTGGAACTTTTCATCTTATTTTGATGTGGGGAATCACGCCCTGAATTCTTGAAACCCTTTTACTGAACACCCTGTGAATATATAGTAGGTATATACATTTTGGGTATCGTCTCCAAATGGTCTGAAACGTAAAGACACGAAGTCCTACCCTCCTCCGACCAAACATTTTCATGTTGGGTCGAGTATAATATAAAAATATAGAACGAAAACTGAAATTTTAAAAGCTCAGTTAGTGCTATTCAATAAAAATGTACAGTAAATTACATAGTAACAGTATGTAGTCAAATTATAAATATTACGCTCAATTTGTTTTCAAATACAGCTGACAATAGTTAAAATAAAAATAAAATTTATTTAATAAATATTTGTTTAATCTTTTAAATTTTCCCAACCCCAACGCGTGGACTACTGCCGTTTAAAATCGGCTCGTATTTAATTGGGTTCGGTTTTAGAAACAATAGCGTAGAATAACAAAATCGTGAAAATAATTACTCCACACAAGATGTCCATTATATGTAGGCCTAATCCAATTTTAACCTTTCTGATATTGTGGATTTTAAATCTCACTTTGCCAACTTTGATGATTTTACAGTAATATGGTTTCATTTTAATGCAAAACATAAACCAACAAAAAAAACATCGATCAAGGAAGTTTAAACATTTATTACAAAGTTTAATATTTAATTGGTTTAAAATGAAAATATGATACGAACAATTCTCTAAGCTCGTGTGACACATATATTGTAAAAGAAAATTCCATTGTTTACTTAGGAGACCAACTCCAACTTCAACAAAAGTACAAACTCATGTTTTAAACTTTGTATACATGTGTTCTGCCTCTAGCTAAAGAGATTTCCTTCAAATGCAACAAAAGAAGAGTAATTTCATGTCTTCTTCGTGTTGTTTTTACTTTTCCTAAGTAAGTAGGCGGACGCGAGTCTCTTGTAAATGTGTGTCATCCATTTTACACTACAAAATAACTTTAAAACGTATTACAGATTTTCCAATAACTGGACTACCTCGTAATCAACTCCTATAAAAGCGAGTGTATGTCCGTGATTAACAACATAATATAACAGCTGATTTCACCCATCATCTGTAATACTAAAACAAAACCTAGCGTAGATTATACTTTGGGGTTATGTTTACAACTTCAATCAATATAAGTCTTGTGAAGTTGATTTTCTTAAAATTTGAGTTAAAGAACTAATGTAGGCTATAACAAGTTATAAGATTTGCTTTGAGGTTATAAAATGAATATAAATACAACCTTTTATTATCAATGTATATAAATATTAATTTATACAATTTTAAAGAAGAGAACGTACTCGTTTAACTTCGGAAACATCTGTACATCTTCTTATTACATATTCAAAGATTAATTAATTCTTATATTCGATTATTAATTTCTTCATTATAATATTAATAGCTTCTATCATTTGATATATCAATATGAAGTTAGAAAGCAATTAAAAGATAATATTTTTAATCTATATTTAGATTTATAATAATGAATATAAATATACAATTTTAACATTTAGGCCTACAGTTTTATAATCCTCATAAATTATATTGTACACATTTACCGAGTTAAAAATCCCCGTCAGCATAGGTAGGCCTAAATAAAGTCTGTTGTTAAATTATTGTATTTTTTTATTATTTATTTCTGATGCATATCTTTAATCTGCTTGTGAT
>JAGFPH010000858.1:48693-64849 GCA_018207615.1 Philaenus spumarius
ATATTTTTACTGACTAAAATTTAAAATAAAAAGCTATCTTGGTAATACATTTTAAATCATATAACTAAAAAGCAGTCATTAAAATTGTATTTAATATTGTTTACAGAATAAAAAAGAAAAAATGCAATCACGATTATACATTTTAATCTATATAATAAAAATTAAATGCTATTCGTTGGTAAGCATCACTTGAGAACGGCTGGACCGATTTTGCTATTTTTTGTTTTAAAATGTTCGTAATAGTCCGAATTAGGTTTTTATGAAAAGACATTTTTGAAAAAAATTCCCAGAATAGTTTCAAATTTGGGAAAAAATAAACACCCTGTTTTATATGAACTCAAGACCAAAACTCACGTAAACAGCTGTTCGGACAAAAAACTGCTTAGCAACACAATGTTTGTTTACATTTATTACCATAGCAACTTTACTTAGCAAATTTATAATCAGTTTATTATTCTTCAAAACCAACAGCTTTTACTTCGGCTCGCATTATAATGCCAAAGTATTGAAATCATGGGATAATTTTTTTAACTTCCCGCTACCAATAAAGGGAAGTTATTGATTTCGGTCCGATTTTCGAAAGTCGAGTTTTCATTAAATCTCCACGTTTTGAGGTCCCAGGAAGCCATTCTGACTATTCCCGCCGAGTCGTCCGACCGTGTGTGTGTGTGTGTGTGTGTGTGTGTGTGTGTGTGTGTGTGAGTGTGTGTGTATGTATGTGTGTAAATACATTTTTGTCGTACAGTTTCTCAAAAACGAATCAACCGATTGAATTCTACGACATGTCATTCGAAAGGGTGTATCAAAACTTAGATCTGATTAGATTTGAGAGTTAATCCATCGAGCCAATTCGAAGAAATTTAAAAAAATAACCTAAATTTTTTTTTTTGAATTTTTATGTTTTTTAAAAATAACTTTAAAGCGTGCGAAAAAAATCATAATAAAACCATGTATACATTTTTTGTGCTTAAAAAACTGCGTCGACTGCTTTTTTGAAAATGAAAATCGGACGACGCATTCAAAAGTTATCGTTGTTTAAAAATTCACAAATTTTTGTTTTTTGGTATTTTTTGGTATATTTTTAACATATCTTCCAGATTTCTCAACCAATCAATATAAACCTGTACATTTTCTTTTTGTGCTTTAAAAACTGCGTAGAATGCTTTTTTAAAAATGAAAATCGAACGACGCATTCAAAAGTTATCGTTGTTTAAAAATTCACAAATTTTCGTTTTTTGGTATTTTAACAAATAAACTCATTTTTAAGCGTTTAAAATTCAAACTAAGCGGGAAGTTCTATGGTTGGCCTGCACGGTCAACCAATTACCAGATTTTTTTATCTGTTTTCCTGTAAACACGATACAAGCACTCACAGACGTCGTAGAAAACTTTTGGTGGTACCAGAATCTTCGTAATTTTATTGCGGAGAGTTTAAAAGCTTTTGAGCTTTCTAGCATGAGTTGTAGCGCGTCGGGGTCACGTTTTTGGGTCAACATTTTGAAAATACAGTGCGTGGTAACGTTTTATATGTTTTTGGGTACGAAAAAAACGATTCTGAGAGTTAAAAAGTCGTAGAGCGTCGGGGTCACGTTTTTGGATCAACATTTTGAATATACAGTGTGGGGTAACGTTTTAACTTATTTATTAAACTAAATGTAACAAATAAAAAGTAATGTTTAACTTTAATTTTCTTTCAATTCGTGTGATCTGTCCGGACGAGCCGAAGTTTATTTATTTTTATTCACACGATTTTAAGTAATGACCTAAAGTCTTAAGTTATAGCTTTTGCTTATTTTTTATTCAACAGAATCATTAATTTAAATTGTTGAACAAAAAGTTATTTTCTACAATTTTAATGCAAAACATAGCCACAGAAACTACTTTTAAATCAAAATATTAAGACAAAAGAAAATTATAATAACATTTTAATGAGTAAGTGGGATTATATTATTTACTATTACAATAGAAACAAAAAATATCTAGGCCTACCTGTGAAAAGATATATCAGTTCTTCCTTCTTGTTTTGCTATTCCATAATAATATTTGCAAGTTGCAACCGCACAAACGGAACCACCTTTAGGTTTATTTATTGATTTTCTATCCATTGTAAATAATATATTTCTTCTACTTTAAACACTTTATATACACTAATTTAAAAAAAGTTTAAGTTTAAACAAAAAACACAAAGTTTATTGTGCTCAGGTTATGCTAATTTGTACCACCAATATTTTATTTTTGTTAGTCTTTAGAGCTATTTAATAACCTACTACAGCATTTCAGTTACGGTATAAATTCTGTGTATTCAAACATAAATAGTATATTTCATTACTAGTACCGAAAGTGGCACTTTCCGGTGCGCGCCCAAGTTTCATGTGTGAGGCGGAGCCGAACACAGGAATATCGAATTTCACGTGTGAGGCGAAGCCGAGCATGTGAAAGTGTGTTTCACGTACGAGGCGAAGCCGAGTACGGGAATAATTGGAGCAAGTGCCGGAAAATCACTTTCGGTACAAGTTATGAACGGTACTTTTCATCACGACGCAAAAATACACACAATGCTGAAGAAGAAACCTCAGTAAAATGCAAACTATTATATTTCTCAATTAACATTTTTTTATAATAACAAATTTACTATAATAAGCCTACATAACAACGTAACAATTAGAAGTTCAAGGTTATGTTTATTGTGCAGTAAGAATAAACGGCAAAGCGACGTCAGAGCGCGTAGCGGGCAAATGGAAAACTAATTGAGAGCAAGGGAAAACAAATTTAGAGCAAGGGAAAATCAGCTGATCGTTTTTCCCTTGCTCTAAATTAGAGCTTGGGAAACGATCGTTTTCGTTGCTACCAGCTGACATCGAAAGTAGCTACTTTCGGTACGGAGTGATGAAAACAATTTTAATACTCTAAAAATATATAGATGTCTTACCCTCTACGCGTCAGGCACTTATTACTGCTTGTACACATGTCCTTATCACTTAAACATCTAGGCTATAGATATATTCTATTCAAGTAAAGTGTACACTAGCATACATTTTATTGTTTAGGAAAGTATGGAGAACATTGCCATATAAACAAAATATTTAAAAAAAATTCTCAAACTATTTTAGCGTTTTAAACGAAAAAACCCAAATTGGTAAACCAAAGATTCAAAAGAAAGGATTTTGGAAAAATACTAAACAATTGCTCAGTTATAAATCCAAAATATACAAAACTTTGGGAAACCCCTGCGTGTTCCGTACGCCAATCCCGTTGGAACCTTCTATACACATAATCATGTTATGTTTTCTTTATAATAAAGACTTAAGATTCATAATAACCCCAAAGATAAGTTCTGTTGGTAAATAATTTTAAATGTTCAAATCAAATTATTTCGTAAATTTTATAACAGCAGTTATAGTAAACGTTAAAAGAACCAGCAAGGCTCAGGTCTACACTTTAAAAAAACCTAACCTAAAAGTTAGAAGTACAAAAAATTGCTTCAAAGTTTGAAATCAGTAGTTAATGGAAATATTGGAGCAAACAATTGTTTTATCTGTTATTTTATTCATTGGATGCTATGGTAATAAATGTAAATACATGTGTTGGTTCGTCATTCTAGGCCTAACCTAAGAATTTTTTTCCGACTAAATTTACAAATATTTAAATAAAAAATGTGTTTATCAAAATTAATTATGGCCTAGGTTACTCAGTTATAGTGTGTTTTTTATTCGTAAAACTATTTTTTTCAATCGGTTCAATAGTTCCAGAGATTACCCCCTACATACATACCAACAAAACATTTTTACCTCTTTATAATATTAATATGGACAATACTCCGAACCCAATGTGACTTTATTAATGGACCTAAACACTCTGTTTTTCACTCAGAAGTAGTTTCTCCTCAGAACCGTTCTCACACGTCTGCCCGTAAATCTCACACCGGTCCTGCCAGTGACCAATTCATCCTTTTTGAAGATTCCCGTAAGACCAACCTATCTTATGTTGTCCAATCTTCCAGCCTCGATCCTCAAAAACTGGCCCCGTCTACAGGTCGACCTATGTCTTAAAAAATATCTTCACCTACCTTCCGTGTTGTCAAACTACGATGTTCTTCCGTGTCATGTCAGCATCGCTCTACATTCTATGTAACCACGTCATAGTTCCGTGTTTATACTTCCGTGACTGTCTTACGCAACGTAATACCTTTGCCTAAAAAAACCACTACATCTAGAAACGAATATAATTAAACCTAAAAACCAATATATCTATTCCATCCAAATACCCTCCTATTTGTAACAATTCCAATAATAATGCATAGTAAGGTTAGTGCACAGTTAACACAAATTTGCTAAGGAAAGGAAAAATTATAAAAGTTTAAAAATATAAAATTGTATTTTTGACCAAATGTGTAAATCAGTTTACTACAGTGAGGAAGAACCTTTAAAGGCTATTTAACAAATTTTAAATCTATAAATCTCGTGATATGCCAAGAACCTACATACCAGCACTAATTTCTCTACTTCTTACTTTTCTACATCAGGGTATGTAAACTCTAATTTTCGTAGTAAATATATTACAGTATTCGCATATATTCAAATACAATTCTACTATGGACACTAAATAATTAAATATGCCACTAATAATTAATTATGTACAGTAACTGTATGAAATCGGCTGTTTATAGTAATTTTGTATTTATTAAAACTTTTTAAATGAGTTACAGATTGATCCACGATTAACTTTGACGTTAGACAACGACGATAGAAGATTGTTCAAATAAATCACGGACCTTCAAGCTACATTATAATTACACTGTATATAACCATGTCTAAAGAAAATTTCGAGATTTCTGCTTACTGGCGAAACACAATTTAAATTCAGCCTGAAAGCTCTGTTTAATCAATAAGATCTGCAATATTAATTACTAAAGCATTTTTAATTTGAAATATAATCCTACAAAATAGTTCCTTTAGCATTTTACAAAGTTTAGACGAAAAGTATTGAGATAAAAATTATGACAATAAATGTTTCTGGTGATGAATAAAAAATTAAGATGGCGCCTGCAATTCGGTGGATGAGTGTTGGAAGAATGACGGTGAATAGATATTGAAAAATTTAACTACACATAATTATTTGGTTTTATTTACAAAGAAAAACAATAGGCAATGTTCCTTAAACTCGGGTTTTTTAATAATTTTTTTTTAATAATGTAATAGTTTTTTCTTATTGAGCCTTGATATAGTCTTGCATTATAACAGAACTCTGAAGATCTAAACTGTTATTTTATTTTGTCAATTATCTTTGAAACACTGCGCTGTGAGCAATCTCAACTTAAATAGCTGCGAGGAACTTTGACATTGATTTATTTACATAATCAAATAAAGACGATTGTGTTTTGTTCTGTTGTTGTCTGTAAACAAATACTGCATAAACCAATGAGTGATTATTCAAAAGTATAACGACATTAAACTGTTTACTAACCGAGATGGCCGAGTAATTCGACTTACAACTTTAGTATATGATTTAACATTATATTGAGATGGATGTTCTGATTAAAGTAATTTACACAGAGTTTTCTTTTTGTTATTATTTGGGTGGATTCCTAAAAAATCTAATACTATATAGTTTTGTAAATAAGTAATTGCCGCTGACAGTTTTTTGTGTGTTAAAAACTAAACTATCTCCGCCGACTTGAACAGTTTCATCAGGCTATACAATTTACACAAACCAACAACATAAATTGTATTTTGTTTGAAGAAATTGTAATACAAATTGCAAACTCTTCTCCGCTACTTTTAGATACGGCTTCACTTACTTTTTCAGCACTAAAACAATTGGGCCAAAATTATAAATATTTATTAAAGCAAAACAGTTGTAAACAGAGGTCGAGTTTACCAAAGATAAATATCCTATTTAAATCCCGCACACGTATTTGGTCACCATGGCAGCAGTAATAAAGTATGACAACTTCTGGATGTAAGAATTATACCAAAAATGCACTCAGTAAAGCCTCTAATAGTGTTTAATGGGAGCTTAAAATCAACTCCTATAAAAGCGAGTGACCGTACGTACATACACACTTACGTACGTAACATTTATATGTTAACAGCTGATATCACCGATCATCTGTAATACTTAAACAAACCCAGTGTAGATTATACTTTGGAGTTGTTTACAACTTCAATCATTATAATTTCTCGTGAAGTTGATTTTTTTTAAATATGAGTTATAGAACCAATGTATGCAAAATAATACGTTATAATATTTGCTTTGAGGTTATAAACTGTATATTAATACAACCTTTTATCATCAATATATTATTCGCTTATACAAATTTAAAGAAGAGATTCGTTTAGCTTCGGAAACATTCGTACATTTTCGTATAACATATAAACATATTATTCGGTTATTAATTTCTTCACTATAATCTATCTATATATTAATTTGAAAAGGTTTTTTGTAATCCGAGTGAGATCTCGAGTTCTATTGGGCCGATTGACATGCGATTTGTGTTAAATGAAAGGTAATTAGCTCTATATTTGCCCATTTTACTTGGATTTTAGTAATTACATCACTAAACTTTCAAAAAACGGAAATTAAAATCTCTTATGGCAATTTAACATGGGAAAATTGTTTAAGCCTATTCCAAGTGAGATCTCGAGTTCTATTGGTCCGATTGACATGCGGTTTGTGTTAAATGAAAGGTAATTAACTCTATATGTGCCCATTTTACTTGGATTTTAGTAATTACAGCACTAAATTTTCTAAAAACGGAAATTAAAATCTCTTATGGCAATTTAACATGGGGAAAATTTTTAGGCCTATTCCAAGTGAGATCTCGAGTTCTATTGGACCGATTGACATGCAGTTTGTGTTAAATGAAAGGTAATTAACTCTATATTTGCCCATTTTACTTACAATTTTACTATTCCATCATTTAATATTTTTAAAATGTAATTTAAAATATTTTATATTCAATAACATTGTATTTACTGATCAACTGATTATAACAGAACATGTTTTATTATCATCTGGAGTTCTATTGGACATAAAAATATATAATAGCACAGATCAGCTGATTATAACAGCACATGTTTTATTATCATGACATGGTTAGTTTATGTTGTAATTTACTTTATTAAAGTAGGTTATGTTTAATTTTGCTGTTGCTTAATTATGTTTTTCTGTTTATAGTTCAATAGTTATGGAGGTGAACGCATAATTAGTGATGATGAAATTGTCTTTTTAGTAAATTTAATAAATCAATTTAAATAAATTTAATAAATCAATCAATGATGAAATTGTCTTTTTAGTAAATTTAATAAATCAATCTCTTATTAAATCAAGCAACTAGGCCTACATTAATTGCAAAAACTTCGCACAGGTTAGCTAGGGTTCCAACAGGGAGTTGGGGAGTGGGGGGTTGGCGTGCGGAGCACGCAGGGGTCTCCCCTAGTATTAATAACTTCTAAATAATTTGATCTATCAATATAAAGTTAGAAAGCAATTAAAAGATAATATTGTTATCTTTCTTTAAACATATAATAACTTAGACTATGTAAATATAAATGTTTAATAAATAGGCCTACAGTTGTATAATCCTTATTATTGTACACATTTACCGAGTAAAAAAATCCCGTTAGCATATTACGTAGGCCTAGATAAGTTTTCCAATGTTGTTTTTAAATAGTTGGTTTTTTATTAAATTATGTGTTTCTGATGTGTATCTAATTAATTTGTCTGTGATTTTTCACGGGAGGTTACTAGTATATAATAACTCAAAACCAAATTACTAAAGTATTATTAATATCTAACAATAACTTTGTTTAAACTAATAACAGCAGAGCCAGGGAAATAAATGATACCAAACAAATTCTTAATTTCTATGAAAAACATGTTTTTTAAAAAGCAAAACTTTAGTTAAAACAGTTTCAAAAACTTTACATAAATAGTTAGATATTGACAGACTAAGCTTCCTTAAGTTGGGAACAACAAAAAACAGTACTTGACATATTCTGGTTTGACAAAAATGTTGGGATTGAAGAGCACTTTGCGAATTTTAGTTTAAATTTTTTTATTTAAATTCGTCTTTAATTTAGTTTAATTAAAAGCATCTAGATCCAGTATTTTGTAACGTCTTTTGTGTTTTCTCCGCACGTATTCTATACCTTATGCAGAATATAATTAGGTCTAAACCTACAAAAAATCTGACCTATTATTGGTTGTGGTTAAAATGACTAACCGTTATTGTGAAATCAGAAAAATAACCAGTCGTACTAAAATATATTTTCTAACATTTGTCATATTTTTTTTTATTTTGAAACCTTCTCAATTATTAATTTGTTTTGTTCTGTTATACTTATTAAATTAATACCTAATAATGGCGAGAATAGTTTTAATTAAATATTTTTGAAATAGCTTTCTTTATGTATTGTAAAACGTCATTTCAACCACCATGAAATAAAGGAACTCGGGACTTGCTAAAAGGTTTTAGTAAGTTGCTAAGAAGAAACAGGCGTCGGTTTTACTGACAAAAGTACCAACTCGTATTTGCGAAGGTATTTCCTTGTTTTAGCCAAACTGTTTGCAGTACTGTTTTAATATTTTCTTTAAATCTTAAAGTAAGTAAACTGACATAATCCTCTTTTTTGATAAAGTTGTTTTCCCCTACTCTTCACTTAAACAAAAAGGCAGCTTACGCGGTAATCAAAGAGTCGAACCTCAAATCTAAAATGAGCAAAACAATGAAATCCACTAAAGTGTACTCCTACCTACCAAAATGTATAACATTCTTATTAATATTTAAACATTGTTTTCTCTCGTTTGAAATTGATCGCTAATCGAAGCGAGAAAGATTTTAATTATTTTTAAATATTTTTAAATCATGGTACAACTGCAAAGAAGCTACCAACGACTAAAAAAAAAACATACAAAAACTTTCTTGTGTTGGGAAAGTTTTGAGTTTTTTCGCTTTGGATAAATTCAATCATCTCACCTGTATTATTTCAACCTAAGGTAACAGGTGTAATACAAAATAAATGAAATTAGTAAATAAATAAATGTTGATGTTGGCTTATGTTTATAGGTCATTTGTAGACGTTTTTATTATTAACTAGCTGAATGCCAGTGCTTCGCCACAGGGAGTTTGTTTGTTGCATCACCATGATTTATAATTAATTGTCATAGTTTTCTCTAATTTTCGTTCATCTATTATTTCACGGAAGTAAATTATAACATTTATATTCAATTACCCCTATGACAAATACGGGTACCAAATTTCACGTATCTAGGAGGTAATGTTTTAGATACATATAACAAACAATATTTATTGTTTTAGTGGTTGTTTGAACCTTTAAAGGTCAAATATTTTTAAATGCTTTTTTAGTGCGCCTCTAGTGCCTGTGAGCAATATGTGTACCAAATTTCAAGTTCCTAGGTGGATTGGTTTTTGAGATATGTAACAAACAATATTTATTGTTTTAGGGGTTGTTTCAACCCTTGCAGGCCAAATATTTTAAAATCCGTTCTTAGTGTACCTCTAGTGCCTATGAGCATTATGTGTAGCAAATTTCAAGTTCCTAGGTGGTATGGTTTTTGGGGTATATAAAAAACAATATTTATTGTTGTAGGGGTTGTTTCAACCCTTACAGACCAAATATTTTAAAATACTTTCTTAGTACGCCTCTTGCCCCTGTTGCAAATACATGTACCAAATTTCACATTCCTAGGAGGTAAGGTTTTTGATATATATAACAAACAATATTTAGGCCTATTGTTGTAGGGGTTGTTTCAACCCTTACAGGCCAAACATTTTAAAATCCGTTCTTAGTGTGCCTATAGTGTCTTTGAGTATACGTGCACAAATTTCAAGTTCCTAGGTGATATGGTTTTTTAGAAACTGTGATCAGTCAAAACTACCCCTAAAAATATGAATATCAAAATGAAATTTTTTTAGTTTTCCTATTTAAATGACAAAGTATATACATGCCAAATTTCATCTCTGTAGTTTCATGGGAAGTGGGAGAATTAGTGATGATGAGTGAGTGAGGGCTTTGCCTTTTATATATATAGATTAATGTATTTAAACTGACAACATCGTACACATTTTTTAATTTTTCCCTTTTTGGTTATGCTTCACAAAACAACTTATTAAAGATAAAAACGACTATTTTAAGGTCAGTAAAAAACATACCATAAAAGTATTGTATTCCACACGCTTTTGAAAACATTTGGTATCAAAGTTTTATTTGATAAATATTTGATTTAAAATATAGGAAATATTTATAACAATTTTAACGTACTTTTTAATTTATAAAATCTTGTTATTATTGTATTTAGTTTATTGTTTATCTACTTTTTAAACTTAGCTTTGGAAGCAGCGTTAGTTTCATGCAATCTGTAACCGCTTTGTCCTGATCATTCCGATAAGTTGAACTTGTGTTACACAATTCAACTGATTGATAAAAGCGGAACGATTCCGACATGTGAATCGAATATGTGTGTCACAAGCTCTGGTGGTACTTGAACCGTGATTTTATGTTTACCGTCAAAACGTTCGGCTTCCGTTTGAAAACAAAACTGAAATAAAATCTGAATGTATCGTGTTGTGGACATGGAAGTAACCAAGGGGGGTTTATGGGTTATAACAATCCCCCCCCCCCCATTGTAAACAAATACTTAGCACTTTGTTTGCATTTAAATACGCCTTAAAGAATAACTGGTTTTCAACACCTTTTCAAATGGCAAGCTACAATAAATTGTCAGTACATTTTATAAAATTATATACCATTTTTATCCAATTTATGCAGTAAAGTATTTCATCCATAAAAAAATATTACAGTGTAAAATTAGTGTGCTGGTGTGTGTGTATGTATGAGCCTTAGCTTATTGTCATACAGTAGTTTAATTATCTTTGTAAACTATCTTTTCTTACTTTTTGACTTATTTTTATTGATGTGTTTTACATTTATGGTAAATAATAGAGATGATAACACTTTTCTGGATGTAAAAATAATTCGACCGTTAGTTGAGCAAATTTCCAAAATTAAGATTATATGCCTAAGTTTTAGGGTTTCAACCAACAATTTGGGAAAGAGGTCTACTCACGAAGGCGTTGAACAGCTGTTTGTGTGTACGCAATATATTAGTAGAATTTGTTTGCGCCTAGTGGCCTTCGAACCGTGTACTTTTATGGTATTTTCCGTTTTGGTCGATTTTGGGGGAACCAAGCGAGCTATAAGGTCGCGTAAAAAAACAAAGTGTGCAGAATAACATCCTACATTTATATTTTCAGAAAAACTCTACAAACATTTCATTCTCGTAGTAAAAATCTCAAAAAAATAGTTACTTCCTGTCAAAAAACGTACTTCCGGTTGTTGGATTTTTTGGCTAACGAACTCGTCCGAGCGACATAGACAACCAACACGTGTACCAAATTTGAACCAAATCGAACTTAAAGTGCGGCCGCTAGAGTGCGAACACATATATACATATATATATGAATTTTAATGACACCCCAAAACGTGTTCTGGGGACCATGATCGGTGCTCATTTGCTACTCCCGACCTTGGGTCTCACCATAAGGGCCACTGCAATAGCTCATTTTTCCTATGGAAATTCGCTAATAATCCATTATTTTGTTTAAAACTCAGAGTTTTAAACAAATTTATTTATTAAAATATACTTTCATGGCAACATAGGCCAACTCCATTGATAGGCTTAAATTTAACAACTTTGGTTTTTACCAACAGTTTTGTTAGAAAAAGAATAATTAAAATATATCGTATTGCTAGGAATTGAGGATTACCATTTATCAGCGAGTTGTGGACTACTATACCACTATTGAAAGTACTGTTTTCATCTAATGTTTATAATTTCAAACAAAAATTTTATAATTGTATAATGTTTATAATACAAAGTTGTAATTACCAAGATGTCTCTCTTTTTTTAACCTTTTACTAATTATGTACTAATTAAAAGATAATTGCTTGAAGTTTTTTAACCAGTAAAATTCTTACTATAATCATAGTAAATTTTTAAGATATTATCAATCAACATCTAACTTTTTATAAATAGGTAATTAATCACATACAATAATACAGTTTTCTACCCTTTTGAAATATTTTACACTATAATAAGCTACAGGCCTAGTTAAGAGCAGGTCAAATTATTACAAAATAGGCCTGAATCACAATTGTAAGTGGAAAAAGTATACATACCTACATCATTTTAATTTGCTTTTAGGTAGCCTAAAACGTGTTATTTGGCATCTTTATTTTTAAATTTAACAACATTCCATACCCCACAGACCCCCTGGTTGTTCTAACCCCTCCCATATGGTCGTCCTGGTTACGCCTATGGTTGTGAATTAGGCCTATATTTATTAGTGTTCAATATTTTATACAGATCCACATTGCTTTATAGTTTGCATGTCACAGAAGATTAACATATTCAATTCATCTTACAGGGAACTATGGGATACCCCTTCGTGCCCCACACGCCAACCCCGTTGTAACCTTCTACACACATAACATGTTATCGTTTCTTCATAATAAAGGTATAGGATTAGTAATAATCCCAAAGCTAAGATGGTAAATAATGTTAAAAGTTCAAATCAAATTATTTTTCGTATATTTTTAACAGCAGTTATAATAAAGATTAAAAGAACCAGCAAGGCTCAGGTCTACACTTTAATAAAACCTAACCTAAAAGTTAGAAATAGAAATAATTTCTTCAAAGTTTGAAATCAGCTGTTAATGGAAATATTAGAGCTAACAGCTGATTTATCTGTTATTTTATTCAATTGGTTGCTATGGTAATAAATATAAATACATGTGTTGGTTCATCAGTCTAGGAATAACCTAAGATTTTTCCAAATAAATTTACAAATATTGAAATAAAAAATGTTTTTATCAAAATGAATTATATCCTATGTTACTCAGGGATAGTGTAGCTTTTTATTAGTAAAACTATTTTTTTCAATCGGTTCAGTAGTTCCACAGATTACCCCCTTCATACAAACAAATAAATTTTACCTCTTTATAGTAGACACATGCATATATATATATATATATATATAATAGAGGCTACAATTTTCCTAACTGAAATCATCAGAAGCCCTAATTTTATAAAACTAAATGTCAGATAGAACTTATCAAATCGGGTTTGCACTTCGATGGGTATATTCGTATTTTATCCAAGGAATTTTAGTATTTTAAATTGTTATCATCTCTGTTAAATACAAACACAAGTCGTTAATAACAGCTGATGTTTAATGTAGCCTACTTGAGGACTTGTACGCCAAAATTGACAGTTTTGTCTTACACGGTTGATTGAATTTTTTCGAAATTATAAACTACGGCTTTATTTTTATCAGTTATTGCACAAAACTAATTGTATAATAATTGTATAACAACTATTATGTTGTTTTTAGACTGTTGACCTCACGTAAACATTCAGGATACTTCTACGTTGGCAAATATTATTGCTACAGAGTATACAGTTTTACTGATAATGGCAATTGAAAAAGGTTAAAATACATTTTATAAATAACAACTCAATAAAGTTCCGCTCTGACAGTAAATGCTATGCGGGCCGAGACAACTGACTGATGTGGGGTTTGGTATTACACAAAATACATTTTATAAATAACAACTCAACAAAGTTCCGCTCTGACAGTAAATGCTATGCGGGCCGAGACAACTGACTGATGTGGGGTTTGGTATTACACAAAATACATTTTATAAATGTTAAAACATAGTAAACGCGTTAAAGTTATGAAACGCGGCAGTATTCCACCCTAAGTCCACTGTAACGGAGTGCATACTGACAATAGTTGTTTGAAAAAAATCATATTATAATCACCACAGACAAATTAAAACAAAAGTTGTAAGGACAATTAATTGTTGTAAGGTTGCAATGAAAAGGGAAACATCTGATAAAAAACACTTTTGCGGTAAAAATAACCTCATCAAGTCTTCACTCTAGAAATGTACCGTCTGTTTGGTACTAATTATTCTGTAGGTTTCCTACTAATTTCAGTGCGTTATATGTGGAGTTAAAACTCCTTGTGTTTCCATATTAAAATCACCTTAATTGAAAAAAGTAAATCTTACATTAAGCGGTACTTATCTTTGATGACTATATGTTATCTTCACCTTATAAGTACAATTTAGTCTAAACAGTTTGGTTTCAATACCAAGGCACGCTGACAAGTGAAATGAATAGGGAACTACAAAATTGTAATGACTATTAGAAATTCAGTGCAGTAAACTCTCGATTATCCGCGGCGACCGAGGCAAAACATTTTATATAAAAAAGACCGCCGCCAGGAACGAAGTCATCACGCATTTTCTTCAATTCTTTTACCAGCCTTTACGGCAACATACAGGCATAATAATTTAAATCTTGCAATTGCCGTTTATTATTAGTTTGTTTTTTATACAAATATTTACTGTTTCCATACGTTAAATGTTATTATAATAAACGTGTAGAATTAATTATAACATCAAAGCTAAGATGGTAAACACAGTTAAATGTCCATTCATTGTAAATACATTCATTAAACGTAAAACATTGGTTCATCCTTCTAGGCCTAACCTAAAATTATTGTGTGTAGGCTATGTTTAATTTGTTTCAACTGTCTTAACGGCAACATGCATACAATAATTTTATGTTACTAGGCCTAACCTAAAATGTCAGCGCTTGACGATCATATCTGAACTACGCTGGACGGAACTGATCGTCTCTTAATTTAAATTGATGAACCAAAACACATGTTTCTTGAATGTATTTACATTCATTGCCGTAGCAACGAAATTGGTAACGTTCTTTCGTTACTCGTATTTTGTATGTGTCATTGCCATAGTAACCAATTAATAACACTTTTTTCGTTACGCATTACATTTTCTATTTGTTAACGCCTACCGCAACCCGCGTTAAGGAACTTCCAAAATACATAAAAACATGCTTTTAAACTTAAAAATTACCTCGGAAATACGAAAATAAGGTTTCTAAATATACTGTAACATATTAAAACTGATCATAAATAATAGAATAATAAACTACAATAAAAACCAGGATTGCAGACAAAACTGCCAAACCAAATAATAGTTTTAGTCCAGTAAAAAAAGGCAAAAAAATGCTAAAAGCTGGGAACCCGAATAGTGTTTACTGTACAGTATATCCTGCAAATACAATAATGTACATAATAGGTTTTAGGTTTTAGGTTTTCTTCAAGTACTCTCTTTGTACTATACACTAATTTAAAGCACTTTTGTGTTGTTTTTTTAAGGCAATTTTGCTGACTATCCGCTGGATCCGCGCCAGTCAATTCCGCGAATAATCGGAAGTTTACTGTACTTGGTATATAAAACTGATTGAATAACTTGTTTAAAATTGAAGACTCGGCGCGGGCGTTGACCACGAGGTGGTTTGTTGTCGGATTGTTTACTACTTAATCTCAAGTCATACTAAAGAAGACGTGTGAAGTCGAATAATGAACTACAAGTCAACTCAAGTAAACCTAGTCAATTACTAAATTCGAACTGTCGAACCCAATAATATATAGGGCTACCACCGCTGCCTTGCGTATTAAGCTACACCGCTTCTAAATAGTTTTCTATATTTAAATTGTTTACGTTTATCTGTAAGAAGCAACAAACCAGTAAATACAATTAATTGTTTAGGAAATAACAAATAATCTAACTAAGATTATCATATGGTCATAATGCTACTCTTAAGACCAAATAAACAAATGTTCGAATTAAAACAGTTTTTTATTGATATGTTTCATATTGCTGTTTTAATTTCCAAGTAGAGAAAAACCAACACCGTCTTGTTTTCCAAATAGAGTTCTCACAACATAGCTCAAACAGAGTTGAGACATACACAACGCTTTCTATGCTTTTAATTATGTGCCCGGTTTCAATAAAATAGCCCCTTAAGTTGAGTCTACAGGTATTACAATGTACCTTTTGTAAGTTACTTGAAATATTCCATGGGACAAAGGGATAGAGAGCAATGAAAGTACACTGTGGGAAGAACAAAAGATGAAGTATCTTACATGGCTTTGGTTAAGACTTTAATATCTAGAAGGCTGATATGCACGATTAAACCTTAAGCTTCTTGTTCTGAGCATTCAAAACAATACAAGTTTTTTATACAGAGAGGCCAT
>JAGFPH010000858.1:72753-93896 GCA_018207615.1 Philaenus spumarius
AGCAGAAAACGCAGGCGATCTAGGAAACGTAGCTGCAGCAGAAAACGCAGAAGGTCTAGGAAACGTAGCTGCAGCAGAAAACGCAGGCGCAGGAGACGCAGCCGTTGTAGTTCTCGCAGAAGGCGTCACCACTCTAGACGCAGGAGTAAGTCTAGAAGTCGAAGTCGTAGACGCAGAAGACGTAGTAGTATAGTGAGGTGTTAGTTATGTGCACGCATGTTGTGTAAATAAAACAGTTAACAATTTCAATGTGTTTTTATTGTTCTATATTTAAAACTTGTTTGTATATACGTAGCCATTTTGTCGTATGTCCTCCCAAACAGTCTTCACAATGTACTTTTATCTTCTGGACAATTTTTGACATCCCGTTGTCCCACATTCATTCTTTGTGGGTCAACGTTCTTTATGGACTTGCTGGATTCTTGTATTCTCGACCTAGATTATGGTTCCCTTGGTGGGTTGTATTATCAATGACCATTGACTCCTTGTAACATTCATTCCTTGGTCCATCCTTATCTCTTACATAGTATTAAGATCACGGCCATACCGTGTGGCCATATCCATTTTTTACATATAATTACCAATAATTGGAGATCATTCACTAAATACTAGATGCTGTCGGAAATGGAGCTTCTCTAAGGGTTCAATTGAATGGACTGCAAATCTGCAGTCTTTTGGGAGAACGTTTGCCGACTAGACTCGCACTGAATGGTTCCTTTCCGTGCTTCTTTCGGCGATCCTCCGACGTTTAAATAGGACGAGCCAGTATGGTTTATGTGTTTATGTTGTAGATAAATTTTTATTCAAAATAATTTTAAACCGTATATAAAAAGAAAGATTTTGTTTTCCCGCCTTATGTTTTAGCTCGGAGGCCATCCTGACAACTTCGGATTTAAAGAGGATCCTAAGGACCAAGGACACTAGCGTTCGCTACGTCACAGCTCGTGTCCGAAGTGGAGGCCCAGCGTCACAACGGTTGTCTTCATTCTTGTATTCGTGAGGCGGATACTTTCGTATATGGATCGTACTCTTTCCTCCGTTGACCCGAATAATAACTTCCATTTTTGTTGTCTTTGCTTATACTAGTCTTTCAATTGGAGTACAAAAGTGATATCTCGCAAACTATTTTCAGGCACTCTTCGGTCCATCTATATCATGGTCTTTATTTCTTTCGTCTTCAATATTTTTTCCTTGTCAATCTCAGTATTAAGATATTTTGTTTTCAACCTCTTCGTATTCTTCCATTATCGGGCTTTCAATAGTATACTAAGTATAAAACAAGTTTTATTAAACAAATTTCATATTACAAAAAATATATTTATTTCATCACAGTTTTAACAACGGTGCAATAGATGTACAGATTGTAGCATCTAACAGTGTGGTTGAAAATCTAGTGCCGGGACAACTTAACGACTTAAAAAACAAAACATATACTGATTTAGGGGCGGTCGCAATACGGGCCAAAATAAAGAAAAATATTTCCCAAAAACGTTCGGAAACGTTTCTTTTACCAGCCATCTGCCATTTTGTATTTTTTACTAAATAATTTTTATCTGTGGAACGGCTCGACTAATCGAGTTGAAATTTCGAACGTTTGTAATCGATGTGAAGACCTAGTTTGAAAATTATAATCAACTTGTTCTTATAATCCGTTTCAAAATGGCGGCCGTTTAGGCATTTCAAATGAAAACAATTGGAAAACATTAAGGTTAGTTGGGGTATCTGGACACAGGAGGTAACTGGGCCATGGGTTATTTTCATAAAACCTGCGAGAATCATTTCATTTTAAATAATTGGCAACACTGAAGGACAATGGCTTCTTCCTTCAACAACTGGTCGTCTCATATCAAGTGCTCATACTAAGTGCTGTATTTTTTGTGCATTCTTTTTTTCAATTTTGTAGCACCACCATAACAACGTGGTGTCGTCTTAATTTTACAAAAGTCTGTAAAATAGCAAAAGTGACAAACCAAACAAATACTGGTTATGTCATGTTTTTTAAACGTTATTTGAAAACAATGAAGTTTATGGAAACAAAAGAAGAATCCTACAATGCCAAAGAAGGTATAGTAAGAAAGTCCTCAAAGACTTACACTCAATCGTTGATAACTGTATTGGTGTCGTCAAATGACTTGTAATTTTTTTAATGGGATTTACATGTTTGCCAACAGGCCCACTTACCCCAATTGAAGTAACAATATTTAGTATGAAAGCTAGGCCATTATGGTCCAGTTGCCCCAATTTCTAGGGGTAACTGGGCCCTTCAGGATTTTGTTTCTTCTTTATTTGTAAATACCAAAAAAAATTACTATTGTATATTTGATTACTGCATATTTTATTATGAACTACACACTCACATTGTAAAATCATGACCTGGATACCCCGACTGCCCAACTGCCCTTAAATGTTTTGTAGCCCGTTTCAGTTTCTGTCGAACGTTACAACAACAATACAGCGTCCGTTGGTGTGAATGTGCGAAAGCGGTGCATAGTATTATGCGTTTGCCCTACAACTCACCATATACGGACGCTGTTTTAACCTTTGTTTGACAGTTACACCGTTCGATGGGACACTAAACGGGCTTCGATGATTTACTCTTGACGTGTTTTTAATGTTTCTGAGTTATTTTCTTTTAAAATGTTTAAACGGCCGCCATTTTAAAACTGATTATCCAAACAAGTTCGTTATTTTTCTCAAACTAGGTCCTAAACATCGACTATTAACACGCCAAATTTCAACTCAATCGGTTAAGCCGTTCGAGAGATATACATTATTTAGTAAAAAGAACAAAATGGCTGATAGCTGATAAAATATGCGTTTCCGAAGATATTTTTAGACCCATATTACTGCATAACAAGTTATCTTTCCAGGGAAGAGAAATTTTCATATGTAAAGTTTTATCTAGCTCTTGTTTTAAAGTTATCAAACAGTCCCGAGATCATGAATAAATTTCGTACATTAACGAATACAAGATTACATATCTTCAGACAGGTACAGAACTGAAAGATTGATCTAAGCCGTCTTCTAGTGGTCCAGCTACGTCCAGATGTGATCGCAAGTTTCTACTGCAAACAAAGTAATTTTTAAAATTAAAACTTGTACAGTAAACGAAAAATTTCATTTTTGATTTTATACTATCAAAAGGGCGTCCTTTGCTTTACAGTTAAAAATAGGTCAAACGTACAAAAACATTGTGTTATCTACTGTATATTATGTTTATAGTTCAAATAGCCTTCATCGATTGATTTTAGTTTACATTCAGGCCTAACAGGGCCATTCTGTAACCCAAATACACTTCAAACATTTTGATGGTAGGTTTGAAACGTATGGCATGGTAGTTTTGTTTGTGCAAACGTTTGAAGCGAATCGGTCGAGACCGAAAAATTTTGTGCAACACTTTCCTTTGATGATGAAGGGATATTTCGTCCTGTGAGCTGTTGTAATGGAAGTAGCATTCCTTCTGATCTCAAGTCTGCATTTTCGATCTCCCCTGTCACTGTGTTTTCAACATCAAAACCGACTTAGTGTAGTAGGTGTCCACTTATTTCATCCGTAAAAAAAACATGTAAGTACATGTTAAAACTATCGTAGCTGCTTTTTCCAGGCAAAGATTAATTTTTCTCAAGAGTATTCGGAACCGAGATGTTAATATTCCAAACTCATTCTCCACAACACGGCAAGCACGAGATAGTCTGTAGTTTAATATGGCTTGTACTTTGGTCAGTTTTTCGACTAAATTGTTTCATCAAGTTGTCTGAACTTATTTTGTTAATTAAAGGTGTATCCATTTCTAGCAGCTCACCAAAGGTATCTGCATCCATCCGTAGACAGTTTTTATAATCCTCTTCCGAACTTATTTTAAGTTCTGCTACTAAGTGGCCATGGCTAAATTCATTTCTCTTCTTCGACCATTCCATCATCCAAAAGCTTTCTTTTTCGTGTTTTATTTTTCGTTAAACAAGCAATTTTAATTGCGGCATCTACCGTGTCTGACATCCTCTCTCGACAATTTCACTAAATAATCATTTTGAATGAGTGCGCAAACCGTTGCACAGTGTATGGACCAATGTTTGCGCAAACACGTTGTTGCACAAACTCAAGGTTTGCCGAAAATGTTTGAAGTGTATGGGAGCCTTTATGTCTGAAAACGCTTGTTTTATTAGTTATCTGTCATTTGTGTTTCGTTTTGTATTTTTTTTTAACTAAAAGTGGAATATTATGTGTTGATGAGTAACGTGCAAAATTTCAACCTAATCGGTAGAGCCGTTCTAATATACATAGATGTACATTATTTAAAAGAAGCGTTTCCGGACGTACGTTTATACTAAGTTTGTTCTTTATTTCTACCCATATGACCACACAGTGAATTTAAAGGTCTGCTCCAGTAAACGAGAAAACAACCGGAAACGCCAGCGCTTCTTTCTACTATACCCGTAATTTCTTGCAGCTGAGCGCTTTGACATTACCTCATTTAAAACCATTTTATAAATCCATCTTTTGTAAGTGAGAGCTGAAAAAAAACTGAATACTCTTTATAAAATTGCGGCTTGCAATTTATATATATATTTTTTTTAATTTTATATTGTGTAAAAAAATGTTCAAACTTGGTACTTCAAAAATGTTAATTACATGACAAATAAATTTTTTTTTTAAATATGAAAAGCAAAACGGATGCGTATTGCGCCTGTGCTTAAAATAAGTCCTTGCTAACAATTTTAAGATAAAAAATTAACGAAATAAATGGTTTGAAATTTAACATTACTCTTATGGGATAAAAATCCAAGATGGCCGCATCCACAGCAGACCCTTAAATCGGGCGTAACAATTAATTTATTCGCATCTTTCAAGATAACACTCCAAATGGTTTAGACAGTCATTACGCAAAATCAATATTACCAAATGGTACGTGGTTATTCTACGAGCCATTTAAGGTCATTTTACACGTTTTCGAAGCTTTAACTTCGAAATTTATAGTAAAAAATGCACCGATTAAAACTTACAAAGTCTCATTTTAAAGGTATTTCAATTTCCAACAACTTTCCTATTGAAAGTATAGCTTTCCATACAATTATTTACAAAATATAAGCAAAACACCAAGAGAAAGTATACATTTTCACGGTTTTTATTGTTTTAATGTTCGAATATTTGTTTAGTTATTTCAGACCTGCAGAGAATAGGAATGTTTCTTGAATAAACACATTTCCGATTCGACGCCTTCGTTTAAAGAACTTTCTCCGCACCTAATTATCTTGATAACTGCCGGAGGCTCAAGGAGACGTCCTCTGAGGGGAATCACCACCTGTAACCCACAGCAAGGCTTACGACACTCGATGTCATTAAAAACTGTATATATGCAATATGTGTATGTATATATGTGTTCGCGCTCTAATGGCCACATTTTACATCCAATTTGGTCCAAATTTGGTAAACGAGTTCGTTAGACAAAAAATCCAAAAACCAGAAGAGCATTTTTTTCACCGAAAGTAACAATGTTTTGACATTTTTCGTACTAGATTGAAACGTTTTGGGGGTTGTATAAGAGGCCGACGGCCGGTATGGAAATTCGTGAAGCGAGTTCGTTCGTTGCGAGCAAAGCGAAGCGGTCCATAACCCAAGGCCACAAGGTTGAGGTGAAAACAGGCAAAACGCAGTCCGCATTCCGAGGCCGCATGATCGAGGCTGCTGCGAGCGGAACGAAGCTGTGCGTGAGCCGGCGCTGGAGGCCGAGCTGCAAACAAATTCTACTAATATATTTCGTACACGCCCCCAAGCCCTTCTTGAGTTGACCAATTTCCCAACCATAAAACATAATATAAACTTAATTTTGGAATTTCACCCAACTCACGTCAGCGCTTCAGCTGCGTGGTCGAATTCTTCATCCTATTAGGTTTAATAAAACGCCAACCTCTGTCGGCCTTAGACACTTAGATGGTATTTACTTCAATGAGCTTTACTCCATCCAGCGACACGAACAACTATTTTAAACGTTCATAGTTATTTTTATTGCAGGAATATATTACCTGGCATTTTTGATGTGAATTGTATTTCAACACTTTCAAACGTCAGTATAGATTCATTTCTATTAAAACAGAAAAGTCGTAAAAAAAAGGCTTGCAGAATATGTCCGAACGCCCGAAAGAGGTTCGGGGGAAATTATGGCCCCGGGAAAATCCACAAAAAATAAGAAAAATATAATTATTTTGGGGGAAAATAGATAAGAAATGAATGGGAACGGCCGAACCGCCGATACGATATTGTTGTGCCGGTTGATGGATGGCAGTTTTCTGATTCTTGACAGGCGTTCAAATACTTTCGTTAGGTATTAAATAATTATTATGATACCGGTAAGCAAATTTTGATTAGATTCATTCAAATAATATTATTCAAGCGATAAGAGTTAGATCATATTAAACCAAATTATACAACGATACTTAATGCATATGTAGGCCATTACTGATGTTTTTTTTTTTTTACCGAAATTCGAAATCAATCCTTATCAGTCAAATGCGTACAATGTGATGACTTATTTGTTTCCTTTTTCATTGCGTAAATGGGGGTGGAGGGATCGGGTATACTGTTATATCTCATCTCTTTCGTTTCGAGTTTTCGACCCCGTTAGTTATAAGTAGCAAGTGGTCTAGGCGGTTGATTATTGTGATGTTTGAGAGGCAATGTAGTGAACCAACGGAGCGTTATTAAGAATTATATTTATACTGTTTCGTAATATTTTCAGTAGTGACTGTGGTAGGTAATTTGGTAATTGAATTGGAACTAATTAAACATAACATTTAACTTTGTATTTACCACTTAAGTATTAGGACTACTTTTAAACATATTAAAATAGCAATAATCAATTTGTATTTTTTTGTTTTAAACCTTTTGGGACCATCTGACGATATTTCATAGTAGGTACTATTTAACTTCCCGTAGTTAATTAAGTTTTTACCTTAATTTTTAATTAATTTTTTTAATTATTTTTATAATGCTATTATTATTTTTTGAAGATTTCTATTGGAATGTATAATAAATATAATAATAATTACTAGTGGACCGGGCAATGCTTCGCTATTGCTTGATTTACCTAACCTAAAATTATATTCAGTTTTTGATCCAAATCAGTTGTTGATCAAAATCAGCTGTTGATCAAAATCAGCTGTTTTAAACTTTTCATACGAACAGCTGTTTTTTGTGCCCCTGATAAAATCAAAAGAAATCTTTCTTTTTCTTCCTTAAGATTGACCTTCCATAAGATTAACATGGCAACTTTGAGGGCCACTGGGGCGAAGCCCTTAACATACATTGAGCTCATTTTAAGGGAAGCACAACTTCAGAGTGAGCTCTGTAAAATGACACCAAAAACATCAAAATCGGTTAAAAACTCTAGGAGGAGTTCTACTCACAAAATAACCCCTAGCAAATTAATTATTAAAACATACTATCAATAAATAGGTTGAAATACGGTAGATAAACAAACTGTGTTAATGTCCGGCGCTTCCGTAGCGAATAGCGATTGACTTTGGGGAAATTTATAGTGAAAAAATGGAGAAATTTTGTGTAATAAAACATTTCTGCACCCCTGAAAAAAGTTCGATATTTAAAAAAATTCACACACACATTTTAAAGTACAAAATAAACAGAATTTCCATGGAAACTATTTTGTTATAATCTTTCAATAATACAGTATAGCAGAATAAATACACCTTTAACATGAAAAGTAGATACTAAAATAACATCAATAAATAATTTTGTAACTTGTAATCCCGTAGAAGTTTTCATGCCGAGGGCGGATGCAGAGCATAATTTTTTGAGGGGAAAAGGTGGTCCGGGGAAAACTTTGAAATGATCAAAATAAAAAAAGCGATTTGCCGGCATTCAGGCGTAACATTATGCTTCAGTATGTTATGTTTTTTTACGAATTTTGCATGACAGGCCTATTTAAAATTCCAAAGTAGCTAATAGCCTTACTCCACCAAAGACTTACATTTTTGTATTTTTACTCTTGTGCCAGTCGTATCGGAAATTGGAAAACGAACTGAGCCGTATAAATGACTGCATATTATGTATTTTTTGTTTTATGTAAATGATGACAAAAATATATGAACCTGCTTACCTTAGTTGAAGAAAAACCTAAAAATCTTAATCACCCAACTACAGGCAAAGACAATGATGCAATCAGTTTATTAAACAAAGTTTTGTTTATTAAAACATATATTGTATATGCTCTTAATTAAAAAAGGAATTTGACATGCCCTTAACAGAAAATTTAGATATGATTGGTTACAAGGAAAAAAGGACCCTCCCTTATATAAGATAACTTAAGTAAAACCCACTCTTTTAATGAAAATTAATTCCTATTATGTGCACAGGTTTATTTTTAACAATTTGTTGTGAACTTAATAATTATAAAACATTCAATGTCTTAGAGATCTTTTAACATAAAAACTTTTGTACTAAATATAATTATATAAATTTTGTTGGCATAAAATAAAAAATCCGAAAGTTAAAAAAAAAGGTAAAATAAAATATTTACATATTCTAAATAAATAAATGTATTTACAACTAATATATTTACCCTAAACTCCTGTAGTAGAGTTATGACATACAGCCATATTTTAGTAAGCCCTCGAGAAAAATCCCAGGCAGATTAATTAGATGCACATAAAAAATACATTATTTAAAAAATGCTATTTAAAAACAACTGACTTTATCTATGCCTACCTAACTATGCTGGCGGGGATTTTTAACTCGGTAAATGTGTACAATTAAAATAATTATAAAACTGTAGGCAAATTTGTTAAAAATTTGTCTTTATATACATTATTATATATCTAAAGAAAGACAAAAATATTATCTTTTAATTGCTTTTTATTTCATATTGATAGAGCTAATTATTTAGAAGTTATTAATATTATAGTGAATAGATTAATAATTGAATACGTTTATATGTTATACGAAGATGTACAAATGTTTTTGAAGTTAAACGAATAGGTATTTCTTCTTTAAATTTGTATATACGAATATATTGATGATAAAAGGTTCTACTTATATACAGTTTATAATCTCAAAGCAAATATTATAAAGTATTATATCAATTAATTACATTAGTTCTATAACTCATATTTACAAAAATCAACTTCACAAGAAATTATAATGATTGAAGTTGTAAACCTCAAAGTATAATCTATATGCTAGGTTTATAACAGATGATGGGTGAAATCAGTTGTTATATTACTATATTATATTACTCACGTATGTACGTACACGTCGTACACTCGCTTTTATAGGCGTTGATTTGCAACGTCTATTGTTCTTTTAAAAATATTATACGTGTAATTTTAAATAACATACTTTCCACATACATTTTCCACGAATTATTGTATTCACTCTAATTAATTATCAAGTTGTTCATCAGGTTTAGTGTCCTATTGTTGAATAACTTAAGTAAAATCAAAACATGTTCCCTCCAACTGATTTCAGTAATTTGTAATTAATGGCAATTATTACATTTAAGTTTTAAGCCAAGAACAGAAATTAACTTTTTTACTTAAATCAAGAGCTGTTTGATTTAAATTTGTTCATTCAAAAACCTGCTTCGCGTATTAATTTTATTTTGTTGTTTAATTAATTGACAACAACGTTTCTTAATTAATTGAATGCATAATGACATTTACTTGATCTAAAAGTTAATATTGCATGGGCTATTTCGTTGAGGTAAAATTTAAAAAATAACTGTAGCTTTAAAACCAGTTTTTTAATGCTATTTTGATATCACATGTTTTCATGGTCCCATAAATTAAAGGAGAGATCAAGTTATATTTTAGGGTAAATATAACCACAAAATCTCTTAATACATAATAAGCCACTCTGTTCCTTTATTTGTACGTCATAAGCTTCCTTGCTTTACAACATGAATAAATAAAGCTTCATTACAACAGAGACCCTCGGGCAGATAGTCGTAAAACATTATTATCTCCTCAAAGAAGCTATTTTGAAACATAAGTATAAATGTATAATTCCAGTCCTTTCGTGATTGTTTTAACTATACTGTTTTTACTTATCTCCCATGACGAAAACGTTATAGGCCTACTAGTATGGGCTAGGATATTCTACCATTCTAGGATCATTATATTAATACGTGAACATCGAAATTTGCAGTAATTTTTGTTAGTATTTATTATAAAAGGAGAGGGATAAAGCTTGTGTCATTCGAAAGGTACTGTCCTATGGATGTGCGCAAAACAAAAATTATGTTTATATTTATTTATACTGACGTTAAGACAATCAAAGTAAAATAAACTAGGCCTAATCTAAAATTGTGTTGCTCAGCTGGTTTCCCGATTCAGCTGTTTTATCTGTTGTTATTTTATGCAGTTGGTTGCTATGGCAATTATGTGTATATATTGCCGTTAAGGCAAAAGTAAAATAATAGTTATTTGTGTATCAATGGTGCAAAGTTGAGTTTGTCACACGAGATATTCAACGAGGGAGGCAAAGTACATTTAGTGTGACAAATTAAACTTTGCACCCGTGATGCACACAACGTTTTTCCTATAGCTACATTTTAAATTAGTGTCTTAGTTTTTTTAAATGTCTGTTTTACAGAGGTTAGTTCCATAACAATCAAAATTTTCAAAGTGCGCAAAGTAAACAGCTGGAGTGCGAAAGTGTTTCTTTACCGCACACCAGCTGTTTAGCCGTGCGATAAAATAAAACAAAGGTATAATTACATAACGCTGAACACATGTTGCTGTGAGTGTGGAAAAATGTACTTTATTAAACAGCTGTAGAAAAAATAATTTACCTCTAACCTAACATTGTGTTTCTAAGCTGATTGTCCAAATCAGCTGTTTTAACTGATATTTTACGCAGTTGGTTGATATGGCAATGAATATAAACATATATTTTCACCTATCATGAATTTATATTTTCCTACACACATAATTTGTTCATACAAAAAGCATTAAACAATTAAATCTAATCATTTTGATTACATTCGCGATGTTATCCCTTTGCCTTCTGTTCACGGGGAAAAAAACAGATAAAAAATTAGCGTTGTTTCAATTTTTTTCAAATTGAACTATCACTTAGCCTATATCTTTATTTGCTTGTTAAATTGTTCTACCGTTTAATAGTTAAATTGTTTACTTTTGAGGAATTTCACATGATTTTTTACTAAATATTTATCATAAATTTCACCAAGCTTCCTCTTTGATCTCCAAACTCTTTTCCTCACAGCGTTAAGTTACGAATTAATAATTTGCATACTTATAATAAATTCAAATTAATTAGGTGCAATACAAGTTGATTTTCGTTACTTTACAATCAAAATTGGTCGAATTTTGACCATAGGAGATACTAGTATCTATAACAATTAATTGGTCTGTAAATTAGTTCATAATAAGTTAATATGATTATTAAACATTAACGTAGTTGTTATATGTATGTATATACAACCATTTTATATATAATACTAGTAAGCCCCCGTGAAAAATCACAGGCAGATTAATTAGATACACATCAGAAATACTTACATTAGAATTATTTAAAAAAAATAATAATTAAAAACAACAGACTTTATCTAGGCTAACTATGCTGATGGGGATTTTGTTACTTAGTATATAAGTATTATAAAACTGTAGGCCTATTTATAAAATTGTTGTATTTATATACGTTATTATATATTTAAAGAAAGATAACAATATTATCTTTTAATTGTTTTTTATTTAATATTGATAGATCAAATGATTTAGTTATCATTAGTTATATTATAGTGAAGAAATTAATAATTTAATTTATATGTTTATATGTTATATAATGTACGAATGTTTCCGAAGTTAAAAGAGTAGGTATCTCCAGTCAGGGTTGTTGGTGAATACCAGCAACCGATAAGAACAGATTTAATTAATTAAATACCACCTCGAGATCTGTCTAGATGTATATTGTATGAATTCGAAATATCAACATGTATATTGTGAAAATTAGAAATACGTATATGTATTAGACTTAAGTACTAATTAATTTACTAATAGGGGTAGTAGATAAAGCAAAACTTTAGTGGCAAAAGTAAATTTCACAAGCATTAAAAATACATTCAACTACTGTACTATAAACAGATTTAAAAGAATATTAAAAAAGAATAATTAATTAAATTAATTAAGAATTAATTGAAATAAGAAAGTAAATTATCTTGAATAACAAAACAGCAAAATATATTTTTTTCTCTAATCTTTAAAAAGTAAATATACACCCGAGATCTGATCAAGAACTAACCAATGTAAACATTTAAAAAGTCAATGTATGGTAAACAAACTGGTAGAAACTTTCTGCTGTAACAGCATTCTCGAATAGATCGGAATTAACAGAAGGAGATGTCCTTTAGTATCCTACTTAATCGAATACAAATTGTACTCCATATAACTACGTTAAAAAATTGTAAAGAAGCATTGACCTCGCTGACATCCCATTGAAAATCACTTAGTACACCTGACCAATACATGGGCTACACAAAAAATTTAATCACCTAACCAGTAAAAACAATTGCACAAGAAACATCCAAGAAGCTATTAGTTACATTTTGTAGTTCTACTAGTTTAAAAATAATCATTGTCACTAACTTTAAAAGAATTTTCAACATAATAGTTTATCAAGAGTCAATTCCCTTCATATACAAACTATCACATCATGATATAGGAAACCAAAAATATAACTTCAAACCAATAATAGAAAAATCATGCTTACACCAAAATAAAACTACACAGAATTGCAAAATAGTAAACCAATGCCAACAAATACAAAATTTAATAAATAAACTCTTAGAAGCAGAAATAAAAACTTTCACCCAAACACAAACGCCAACTACGAAAACAAAAAGATCGATACAGACCATTGGGTCATTAATAAATTGGTGTTGTGGGGTAGCAACTGAAGAGGAACTACAAGGATTAAACCAAAATGAAGAAAACTTAGATTCACACATGAACAACATGATGGATTTTGTCAAAGAAGAACATAAAGATCTGTTAAGGAAGACTGAACAAATTTAAAAACTTTTCAAAAAACGTAAACAATATATTTCATCAAACGGTATACAACTCCATAAACACGGTGGAACAAAAATTACAAGATATTACCTCAAGTAACACAGAAGATTTGAAAATAACCATATATGCTAACCTACAACAAATCTATTTATATGTATACTGATCCAAGATCTCCACAACTTCAATAATAAACTACAAACAAGAGGCATGAAACTGACTATACCCATACATACATTACAAAAATATTACTCCTCACCAATAACAAAATGCTATTTTTCAAGCTCAGAAATAATGATACAAATTCAAATACCAATAGGACAATCCCAAACAAATTATGAATCCTATGTACATAAACCAATACCACTATTATGGCACAAAATAATATGCGAATTGAGCTATTCAAAAAACCTACTAATAAAATTTGATAATCACATACAAGTTATAGAACTTGAGGAAAATTCAGAATGTAATTGGAAACAAAACCAACTTTGTAGGCTACAAAAGCAAAACATAAACAAAGAACTATCATCAATGTGTGTAAAGAATTTATTACAAAGTAAACCAATATAAGAACTTCAAAAATATTGCCAATTCCATTGCAAAGATGTAAATCAAGAACCCATAATAACAAATTTCTAATGATCCTATCAACCTTTTGGGAGTGCTGGTTTGAGTTGAGTTGTTTCTGCACGATAAGTCTATACTTACCATGTGTCTGCAAAATAATTGATCAAAATAACAATGTACTGATAAGAACTCTAACACCTTGTAATGCAAGAGACATAAAGCCAATTGACATGCCACATATAATACCGGCAACCTGGACTGACCTTCAAACTATAAAGATTGACCCACTACCAAATACGCAGAAACCAGAATTATTCCAGAAAATAGAGGACATCTTAAGGGTCTTCTATAAATTGCGTAAAACAGTAAAAATATGCACTTCGTACTAACGTGTTTCGGACCTGTTTTTCAACCTAACTGTTGTGAAACATCTTAAATTGTTCTTAAATGCTGTGTGCTTTTGTCTTATATCTCATAATTGAAAGAAATCGACGGCAACTCCTTTTAATCAAAAGTTTAACTGAGTAAAAATTTATTATTTTAAATACATTTTTTTTTTTACTTTTAAGCAATAATTTCAACGCGTGGAAGACGAGGTCTGTACCAATTTTTCAACGAAGGAGCAAACACCTAATAATTCCATTAGCTGACAACACAAAAATCTTCAAAAAAACATTCCTGGGCGATAAGAAAAGGTGAAAGTGTCGGGTCGTAAATAGGTGCGTGAGAAAAGCTTTTGTCTTATATCTCATAATTGAAAGAAATCGACGGCAACTCCTTTTAATCAAAAGTTTAACTGAGTAAAAATTTATTATTTTTAATAATTTTTTTTTTACTTTTAAGCAATAATTTCCATATTTTAAGCTAACACGTAAAAAATATAAAGCCTTCTTTATAACTTGAAGTAGTTTCCCAGATTATTAATTTATAAATATAATCCGAAACACGTTATTACGAATGCATGTTTCAACGATTTTGCAGCTTGAGACAGACCTTTTTATTAAAATCATAATGTACACTCGGGAGTTTTCTTCAAGGTAAAGAAGAGCCTTAAATGAAGAATTAAATATATCAATTCCAAAATATGTGATAAGGAACCTAATTCCAGAAGAAACATTCCAACACATTCACATGCAAACCAATTGGTCAGGTACTATCGAAAACAAGAAAACTATGTTTTATATTATAATAATATGTGCTACCATTCTAATAATATTACTAATTACACAATTCTACCCATATTTAAGATAAAATTAAAAGCTAAAACACTAAACACAATACCAAGAGACTACCAGTAACAGAAAGATAAAAACAATCTATTAAATATTAGACCTAACAAACATCTAAAACAGACAACCTGCAACCTAAGCAAAACCGACCGACAACTGAATGCCATAGTTGAATTACGTTCCAACGGTAAGATTCCACGGCATCAGCAAAACACCATGACAACAATCGGTCAATACTCTCGCTCAAATCTCAAGCATATCATAACACAAATAAATCTAAATTGGTGGTACAATTTTAAAACTGGCAGGGGGAGTGTCAGTGTTGTTGATAAGAACTCGTAAAAAATAAAAAATAATTATTATTAACAAATAAATTTACAAAAGAAGACAAATTAAATTAGAAGGCAATTCATCGTACAGCGGAAGCCCGAAACGGATGTTCAGTATTAGGTTACAAACTCAAGACAGCATACGGTAGCATTTCCACGCACGTAGGAGAAATCTACAAGAGCAGAAAATATGTCAAATGTACCGAAATCGTTAGCCATTGATAAGGAAACAATATTTAAACGAACCAACCAGAAATAGTCAAGTACACGCGAAAAAAGAAGGTGGGGGTTCAACGCGTGGAAGACGAGGTCTGTACCAATTTTTCAACGAAGGAGCAAACACCTAATAATTCCATTAGCTGACAACACAAAAATCTTCAAAAAACATTCCTGGGCGATAAGAAAAGGTGAAAGTGTCGGGTCGTAAATAGGTGCGTGAGAAAAGTGCAGGTGACATAATTTGGATAAATTATTCAAATAGAATCAATTAATTGAAAGTGAAAGGGAAATGAGAGAGGGAAAGAAATGTTCAAACCAATGTAAGTAGTTTTAATATTTTTCTAACTTTAAGACTGATCTCGGGGAGTAAGAATATTTAAATTGAAAGACGAATCATCAGCTATTTAATTTTAGACCTAAATTAGCTTAAGATGTATTTAGTTTTATTGGGACTGAGCCATTACGATGAGCTGCTAGACCTAGAGTTGTTAAGCAATCGGGGACGGTTCACAATTCAACAGTAACGATTTAAACTAAGTTTTATTAATACGTAATTACACTGCAAATGGAAAATTAATGCATTAAATAAATTCATTCTTTAATTGTTGTAGATTGATTTGTTGAGGTAGGCTGGAGGGCCTATTTTATGTTTTGAGTAACGTTGATATTTGTTGTTGAATTTTAATTGTGGTAAAAGAAGTTTAAGGTGCGGCTATGTATTAATTATTTAGTAAATTCTACATTCAGTTGTAACTGAGTTTTCGAAGGAATTTAATGAATATAATTGGATTTTAAACTCATACGTCTCTGTAATTATTAATACATAGTCTCTGGAGAACCTTCACGACCCAAGAGAAGCGTACCCTAGTTGAGTTATTCTGGTGGAGCCAATAGAAAAGGTAAATGTTTTTTGAAAGCCTTACATAGTATCACGGCCAACCCTCGCGAGAACCTTACACTCCTTTAAATTTATATAAACGAATATATTGATGGTAAAAGGTTGTATTGATATACAGTTTATAACCTCGAAGCAAATCTTATATCGTATTATATCATACATTAGTTCATATTTAAAAAATCAACTTCACAAGAAATTATAATGATTGAAGTTGTGAATATAACCCCAAAGTATAATCTACGCTGGGTTTTGTTTAAGTACTTATTACAGATGAATGGGTGAAATCAGCTATTTTATTACATGTTACTCACGAATGTAAGGACGTACACTCGCTTTTATATAAGTTGATCTTTGTTGTCCAGAATAAAACGTAGCTTTATTTGTGGTTCTTAATACAACAGAAATATTAGAGACATAATTGATCTGCGTCTCCATATTGATGGGTCAAGAAAAGCAAGAAAGCTGTAAGCAAGAATTAACTTGGAGCAAATCGTTTAGTTCTAATACAATAAAGGTCCGAAATAGATTTAAAACTATTTAATCAAGTTAGGCTTGGTTTTTATTTGTAATATTAGTAATTTTTTTAATGTATAAATTATTCCCTTTTACTTGAGGTAAAAGGGCTGTTTGAGACACAGTCTTGTGGTATGTGTATTGACATTCACGAAGAAAGAACAGGGGTTGCAATTTTTATATTATTTCTTTTCCTAAGATTATAAACATTTTCCGTAAAATGTTGATTTTAATTAAACTAGCTGAAAAATATCTGTGCGATGTAACATACGGTATTTAAAACTTTCATTAAATTTTATGAAATGGAAAGCAAGAAGTTTCTTAATTAATCTTACCGTACATGATATTCAATTTTGTTTATGGCATCTCTTACTCAATTTTAGTTCCATTTCAGACCTCTGCTTATAGTTAATGCTTTTCGCGCCATCACTCTAAAACATTGGCAGATATTGATGCTTTCTACATCATCGCCAGTTAAGATGCCTGACATTTTTATCGTCGTAAAGACATAAAAACAAAAGGAAATGCAGTAAATACAAAATATTTCAACACTTGATACAAGTATAACATGTGTACTTTATTAGTGCTTAGCTTTTGTTCTGTGTAAGCTGTATGTGTACTGTCCTGATTATTACGCCAAGTTAATCTCGTATTACAGAGCTCAACTGTTTGATGATAGTGGAGCTTAGATAAAACAATAAAACTATTCTCTGTTTGAAGTTATCATTTGCTATTGATGGATGCTTACTTTTATTATTAGTTACTCGGACATTTGCGATCATTTGTGTTTAAAAAAATCAATACACAACGTCTCGTGAATATAAATCATCTCCCGTTATCAAGTGACTAACAACTAAAGTTAAATAAACCTAGAGCTCTAGGCCTATGTAAATAAAACAACTAACGCTAAAATTTATCACTAACCTATCTACATAGTACATCTTAGAGCTGAAACTGAGAAGTAAAAAAAACACAGTAACACAAACACACACCTGAAGGCAAACCACGTGTTTACAGACCGGAGTCAGACAAACAACTGTCCGAGGGAGTGGCAGCCAACTAGGGTAGTGGCCTATTGTTAAAATGTACGGTTTTTGAGTAATTTAGGTTTGAAATTTTCAAACAGCCGCCATTTTGAATCGCACGATTGGATTTAATCGCTTATTTTTCTTGAGATATATTATTGTTAGGTTAAACTTCCTACCAAGTTTGAACTCAATCAGTCAAACATTTCTCTAGACATGAATTATTTTGTAAAAAAATGGCGGATATCTGGAAAACGAAGCGTTTTGGGGCCTATGTTTATATGAACTTTTTTCCTTATTTTCAGCTGTAGAATAAGCTTCCTAGAGGCCTCATAGTTGTGAATCACCCAGTATAATAAATTTTTACTATTTATTTTATAACAGTAAATGCAACGTTTCTATTACTTACGATAGTAATATCACATTAATACCAGTGCAATGAAAATGACAAGGGCGGATCCAGAACGTCGGGACGTGGGTGGCGGTTTTGGAAGGGGGTATATGGAATACACTCAGGAGAACAGGGGGAGATACAAGTTTTGGTATTTCTTGTTGTTAAAATGATTCTTTGAAGCAAATAAATCATAAAAATTGGCACTGATATTTATTTGCATGTATACAAGCTTGTATGTTTTTTAATAGTATCAGTTAGTCTCATAAAATCACAAAATTCAATTCTCCAAAGGCACAACTTTGAGCCTGAGATCACACGTCACAACGAACTAGCAAGTAGCACGCGAAACACAGAACAGTGTATGCACTGCTCCTACTCACACTCATTTGCTCTACAGTCGGGAGCACGAAATAAGGCGGGTGAGAATTTTTGCGCTGTTGCCAGATATGGGACTGGCAAAGCGAGGAACGGTCGAAAATCGCTTGCTCTGCACCACGATCTGGCAACACTGAGCTGGGTTGAGTCTGATTTGGTCACAAATACTTACAGAACCATTTACACTAAAATTCCCCCGAAAAATCATAATGAAATATAAAATGCTCGCTCGTTAAATTATTCTCGTTTTGTGCAATTTGATTCGCTGAGCCAGGCACCCTAAAAAATATCTTGATTCAAATCCTCGCTTATTTTCAGTGGTTTCAAAGAAATTGCTTAGTGAACTGCGTCCTTCGTGCATTTAGTAGACTATGAGATGAATATAAAGTAATGTATTAGTTTAAGGGTACTACACTTAATTCACTGGTTGCAAACACTATTGTATAATAATATTATGATTACTGTTTTCTGAATTAGTCATGTCTTACTATAAATCCTACTGTTATTGGCTACGTAAGTTATATATTTGACAGCCATTTTTATTAATTCTAAAATAACTGTTTTTAATACAGAAATGCAATTATTCTTTAGTTTGTGTGTTCAAGTTTTGTTTGTATTGAATATAATACTTTTATTGTACACATTTTTGCAATGAGTTTTATTAAGAAAACTACACCGAAGTAGTTTCTAGGTGACGTCTATGAAGGACTGACATTGATTTGGTGTTCCGGACTTGAAGATTACGGTTTGTTGAAACCAGTAATCGATGTTTTTAAAGTGTGATTTTTTAAATTTTTTTTGAGTTGAGATTACCAATAATACCAATAATAATAATTACCTCAAAACTAAACTTAAATTCTGTTTAGAGTTTACCCGAAGAATCAAAATACAAAACATTTCAAAATAAATCACTTCATTAAAATAAAAATCTGCGGAAATTGGAATCAGTAGCTAGTTTGGTTTTCTCTCCAAGTCAGTCGTTAATTAATCTTAACCAGAACTCCAAAAGGAAAACGTTTAAATAAATATTACGAAATAACAACGACAAAAATTAATATTTGAAATATTTGCTGAAGGCGAATATGTTGACAACCTACTAAGTGTGCACTCTACTTATTCTTACTAGCTAGCCGAGCTCTTCATAATTGTAGCAAAACGAAGATCATTAAAACAACGTCAAACAAAATGCTAAAGACTATTTCTGATTATTTATTTATATATGTTTTACGAAACGATGTCGTTAGGGAAATGAATGCCTGTGAAATGCAATTTAAATAAGGATCGTTTTACATAATGACAAAGCAAATACATTGATGAATTATTCACAAAATACAATTGGTCAAATTAAAAATTACATGGAAAATTGTTCAGGATTTTATGCTTTTACAAGGGTTAGAATAATTACTATACAAAACTGGCTGCAGTCTATTATTTGAATTAACTTTGAAATTATTCAATATAACATTGTAATGATCTCTGGATTTACTAATGAAGTAAATTAGCATAGATACAAATGTATATTCTCACTTCTCTCTCTTAAGTTTATAAAGGACATACAACGGTCACAACCTTAACCGTCTGATCATTCAGATCCTGCAGATTTCAGTCCTATGAGTAGGCTACTATTCCATACCTGCCCAAATATTTAGAGCAAACAGTCCGTCAGCTGTTGTCGAACACTATAGAAGGTATTTCAATATATTCTTTATCAATTTCAGTACTGCTCTTGGACCTGCAATATAACTGCGGCAACCTATTTATGTGTACTAGTACTAGTATGTCATGTGTTTGAAATTCGACCAATTTTGGTTTCAACTTGTTTTTTACATAATTGATTGGAATTTGTTATAAGTATGAAAATTCTTAATTCTTTTTTACGATTAGAGGAAAAGAGTGAGAAAGTGCAAAAGCTTGATGGAATTAATAAGTATTTAATAAACATGTGCAATTCCATAGAAATAAACATTCATCTATTAAACGGTAGAATAATTTGACAAACAAATAAAGATAAGACGTGATAATTTAATTTGAAAGAAATGAAACAACGCTTAGTTTGGATTATTTTTAAAAAATATTTTCCTGTGCAGGGAAGGCCACATGATATTTGCTCATACAGCCTTGAATGTGATCAAAAAGTTTTAATTTAATTAACTGGTAATTAAATGCACTTAAAATGGAAAATCAAACGTTTATGTAGAAAATATAAACACACAGTCTACAAAAATATATTTTTATATTCATTGCCATAGCAACCAACTGCATAAAATAAGAGATACATCAGCTGATTCAGATAACCATCTTAAAGCCGCGGTCAGACTAGGCCAGTTACCAGCCGCTAGTAACTAGCCTCTGGTGATATTACCAGCAACCAGCGTAGTCTGACCCAGCACTAGCAGCAGGATAATGCCAGCGGCTAGTATTTACTAGCCGAAAACAGAAGTCGAACATGTTTAACTTTTTAACGCTAGCTACCATCCGCTAGCAGTCACGTGACCTCCTCGATGGCTCCAGCCAGCCTATGTGAACCCCTAGTAGCTCACTATATAATTAATTA
>JAGFPH010000858.1:93996-118108 GCA_018207615.1 Philaenus spumarius
ATTTATATGTGGAATTAAATTATACTAAAATGTTGAATTAATTCTGTTGAACCCTGGTATTGTAACCATTAAATAGCGTTGTCATTGATTTTTAAATTTTTTTTATAATCAATATTTTAAATGCATATATTGGTTATTATTGTCACGTTTATTAAAATAACATTCATAAAATGATTAGTTATTATTAACGGCTAAAAAATCTAAACTCAGAAACGAAATTGTAGGTAGGCATAGAATTTTTGTTATTTAAGATTTATTATAATACTGTGCACTATGCTTAAAGATTTCAGTCCAAATATAGGCCTACCTAAAATGCAGTAAATGGTTTTGCAAATCCCATCCAAGGTTTTTAAAAACTAGGCCTAAAGATAATATTTGTCATATATAATACCGCGATAAAAATAACGAAAATTGCGGTATTATATAGAAACATTTAATCAGTTTCATATCACTATTCATTTTCATAACATTCATACGATATTCTAAATGCAGAAGAAAAAGAAGGCAGGATTTACAAACCCACATAATACATATTTATATGAAAAAAATAAATAGCTAATGTTTTCAAGACAACAACAGTCACTTTACTAGCGGCTAGTAACTAGCCTTGCACATTCAAATGTGAACCCTTTCTCCTGCGCTGGTTGCTGGTGATATTACCAGCGGCTAGTTACCAGCCGCTAGTAACTAGCCTCTGGTGATATTACCAGCAACCAGCGTAGTCTGACCCAGCACTAGCAGCAGGATAATGCCAGCGGCTAGTATTTACTAGCCGAAAACAGAAGTCAAACATGTTTAACTTTTTCACGCTAGCTACCATCCGCTAGCAGTCACGTGACCTCCTCGCTGGCGCCAGTCAGCCTATGTGAGCCCCTAGTAGCTCACTAGTGGCTGGTGAAGGAGTTGTTCCCAATATAAAATTATAACTATGTGGAATTAAATTATACTAAAATGTTGAATTAATTCTGTTGAATCGGTCTTGTAACCATTATAGTGTTGTCATTGATTGTTTTTATTTTTTATAATCAATATTTTAAATGCATTATATTGGTTATTATTGCCACGTTTATTAAAATAACATTCATAAAATGAGTAGTTATTATTAACGGATAAAAATAATAAACTCAGAAACGGAATGAAATTGTAGGTAGGCCTACAATTTTTGTTATTTAAGATTTATTATAATACTATGTTTTCAAGACAACAACAGTCACTTTACTAGCGGCTAGTAACTAGCCTTGCACATTCAAATGTGAACCCTTTCTCCTGCGCTGGTTGCTGGTGATATTACCAGCGGCTAGTTACTAGCGGCTGGTAACTAGCCTAGTCGGACCGCGGCTTAGTAATGCAATTTTAGGTAAGGCCTGGTTTATTTTATTTTACTTGTTTTAATGGCAATAAATACACATAATTACCATAGCAACCAACTGCTTAAAATAACAGATAAAACAGCTGATTCGGATAACTAAAGCCGCGGTCACACTAGGCTGTTTAGCAGCCGCTACTAACTAGCCGCTGGTAAAGTCGCCAGCAAGCAGCGTAGTCTGACCCAGAACCAGCGGCTGGATAATGCCAGCTGGCTAGTATTTCCAGCCGCTGGTTCTGGGTCAGACTATGCTGCCTGCTGGCGATTTTACCAGTGACTAGTTAGTAGCGGCTGCTAAACAGCCTAGTGTGACCGCGGCTTTACTTAGCAACACAATTATATGTTAGGCCCGTATTAAAATGTAAATTATTGTCTGTTATTTTAAGCAGTTGGTTGTTATGGCAATTATGTGCATGTATTTCCATTAAAACAAGTAAAATAAAATAAACTAGGCCTAACCTAAAATTGTATTACTAAGGTGTATTACTAAATCTTTTATTTTATGCAGTTGGTTGCTATGGCAATGAATATAAAAATATATTTTTGTAGACTATGTGTTTATATCTTCTACATAAACGTTTTTTTTTTATTTTAAACGCATTTAATTAAAAATTATTTAAATTAAACTAAGGCCTAGTTTATTTTAATTTAATTGTCTTAAAGGCAAAAATAAAATATACACATAATTTTTTATTTTCTGCACATCTATGGGAGACAGTACCTTTCGAATGACATAAGCGTCATTCCTCTCCTTTTTTTAATAAATACTAGAAAAAGGTACTCCAAATTTCCATGTTCACGTATTAATATAATCATCTGATGATATACGATCAATGATTGAAGAGAAAAGCTTCTATATTATGATTATTATTTTACTTCTCTAAAGATGGAGATTGTGTTAACCTGGTTGTTTTTAAAATGTAAGATAGTTGTAAAAATTAAAACAATGTCAAATCCTATTTGTCTGAAAGGAAACAACATGGTTTTGATGTTAAAAATGTCTGTTTGAGGTGTTGTGAGTAGAAGAGTACCAAACGGATCAGTTAGATCATTTACTTATTATTTTACATAGACTACGTTAGTACTAGACTACTGTACGCTGTTAATCTACATTCTAAATTCATTGAAATTGGCAGTTCAGTGGGGTATTTTACTTCCTGTAATAATATTTTGTATGTGGTCTAAAAAACACGACTTATCAAATAAATCAAATACGCCAAACAATTATTGGCTAGTCCTAACTTATGAACACAGCTGATTGTAATGACCTCCCCCAAACTTAATATAGAAAGTGTTTTTGTAGAACATTGCAGCAGTGTTAGAAATCGAAACCCGTATTTGCAGGACTTCACTTATTTAAAAAATAAAGATTTTCGCCATTTCTTGCTAGACCGTTCCTAGTCAAATCACTAATTCTGCAATACTTTATTGAAACACTACGGAATTAGCTGGTTCAGTGCAAAGCACTCAAAATTATTGAATAAGTTTTGTTTTTGTATTTATATAAACTTATTCAGTTTATATCTTTCCATATTTTAAATATGAAACTGGAATATCGTCTTACTACGCAAATATCTTTGTTTTTGCCTGTGTACAATGAGTACCAACATTGAAAGAAATGGATCGAAAACTATAATTATTCCAAAGCACAACATTTTACTCTAACGGCAAACCGATTATGGAACCAGATACTTTTAAATCTATTAAGTAGCCTATTTATTGCTCATTGGCAAAATCGATAATTACGTTTAATGAATTAGCGGCTCGGCGGAGGATTGATATTGATATTTTTACTCTGGTCCGTATAAGGAAAGGCATTTATTTGTTTATACCGTATTATACAGGGTGTTTCTTAAATAGGGCGCCAACTTCTAGAGTGGATTCCTTACATAAAAATAAATAAAAACAGTTCCTATAAACATGTGCCCTAAAACGTTTTCCAGATATCCGATTATTTTTTTTTTTTTTTTGCAAAATAACTCATATCCAGAGAAATATTTGACTGATTTAGTTCAAATTTGGCATGAAGTTTAACGTAACAATGATCTATTTCAAGAAAAATAAGTGATTATATTTATATAATCATGCGTTTTAAAATAGCGGCTGTTTGAAAATTTCAAACCTAAATTACTCAAAAACCGTAAATTTTAACAAAAAATATTGAAGCACATTTTGTTTAGCCCATTTGATTCCCTATCGGATGTTGTAATTGCCAAAAAAATCGGATGAAGGATAATAAAAGTTATGTCTAACAATTGGTTTGTTCCACCCGGCATCCAACACAGTAGCACTATTGTATATAGCCTACATATGCTGTTATTATCTTTAACTTACCTATTATCATTCATTCCATAGGTGAGTAACAGATTTAAAGTTTGCTGTACATCTTGTACAATGGTTTCCCAGTTAAAATGGATACCCTGTATATTGATCACCCTTAATGTTTTATTTTGATTCATATTAAAAATTTTTCAAACATCAATAATTTAAATATGCATTAAATACTCACCTTGCAAATATAGTGCAAACTATTGATTCGTTTTCATAACAATGAAAAAATGAACATCTCCTGAATTTTAATATCACCTAACTTATAGTATAGTAATTATTGAAAAACATTTATTCATTAGACTAAATGAGTCGATTGAGACACGGTATCAGCTAGTAAGCAAATTATTGCTTGCACGTCTATTTAAAAATGAGATCAACTCCCATTTAATTAGTTTAATATTAACAAGTAGATAAGACTAGAGTATGTAATGGTGAGTATGTAAACAAGTAACCAAATTTAATATAATGGTTCTCAACTGATTTTACTTCTGCCTAATATTTAGCCTTGTAGTATAAACTCTGTTACAGTATTTATTCAGCACTTAAACAGAAAAGAACAGTAAAATGTTAGCCTACCTACACAATTTAATTTGCACTATGTAAATAAATTTCCAGATATTAATATTATTCTAAAGACTTTTCCTTGTAATAACTAACTAATAGGAGATGATTAATGTTTATACAACTCTTTACAAACACTCCATTAATGAAATTTATAGTAGTTCCAAGAATCTGAAGTTGTATGATTTGTTTATTGTGTTAGCTGATGTGTTTATTTTGTGATCAATGAATCTAATATAATTAGCTTGGTCTTACCCAAGGTTTATAAACAGTAAAGGTTGCCTCATAGTCGTGTAAACAAACTCGAAACCCCCCCCTCCCACATTCCCTGTCCAGTGACGTCACTGTTGTACAAAATCGCCACGCTACCACGGGATATGTATGTTTCATCTTTGTTTTTCGGGATTGCAGTTTAAACAAATTATACTTCAATACACATTCCAACATTTTTAATTAATTGTATGAAAATATCTTAACCATTTCAAAAACATTAGCCTATGTTTATGCCATTAATTTGCAATTTATTAATAATAGTAATAACAAAAGTATAATTACACAAATTTTAATTTATATTTTCACGGACTAAAATTTTAAATAAAATGCTGTCATTGTAATACATTTTAAATCAAATAACTAAAAAGCAGTCATTAAAATTGTATTTAATATTTTTTACAGAATAAATTGAGAAAAAATGCAATCACGTTAATACATTTTAATGTATAATAATAATAAAAATACAATCGAACAAATTTTAATTTATATTTTTTTAAAGACTAAAATGAGAAAAATTTAGCCCTGTTAATACAAGGTAATTTGTAATAATAATAATAAACTCACCTATATAATGGTAATGTTTAATCATATTTATACATTTAATTTTATGGCCTATGTCATCAGTCTTTGAAACTTTTGAAGTTGGAGTTTTGCTTTACCTTTTTTGGCAATTTTGCATGTTGATTTAAATACTGTACCTCGTTTGAATAAATAATCTTTGTTTGATATAGCTGTGAACTGGTTTGTATTTTTCTTAAATTTCTATACGACGGATAATTTTGTTTGTCAACTGTTTTACAACTCCAAGTCCTTTGGGAATTTGATTTTTTGTGATTTTTTTAACATCTTGTCGATTCTTTAGTTCAGCTTTTAAATCTGGGGTAAAATCAACATCACAAAAATGCACAGAACATATGAAGGCTGAACTAGGATTCTATTTGTCGGGTCGTTTACATTTCTGTATCCATTGTTTCTGATAAGTAAGATTCTTTGGGAACCTAAATTATAAGTACTGGTATGGCACAAAAATTAAAAACTATAAAATCAGATAGACTGAGTTAACATATTAATTACTGAGAGGTGAAAAAAAAATAACTTGGTGCTGAGATATTAAGTTAAATTGTTGAACAAAAAGTCATCTTCTACAATTTTAATTCAAAAGAGAGCCACCGAGACTACTTTTAAATCATAATATTAAGAAAAGAAAATTGTAATGACATTTTATATGAGTAAGTGGGATTATATTATTTACTATTGCAATAGAAACAAAAACGTTCTAGGCCTACCTGTGAAGAGATATATTAGTTCTTCCTTCTTGTTTTGCTTTTCCACAATAATAAACGCAAGTTTAAACCGCGCAAATCTAATCACCTTTAGGATTTGTAGCCATAGTAAATATTTGTTCTACTTAAAACAATTTATATAATTTAAAAAAGTTTAAGTTTAAAAAAAACTCAAACCGTAAAGCATTCGCAAATGAGTAAAGCGTTGGCCTATAAACGACGAAACCTTGATCAGTGTGTCGTATGTACTACAGCCTACGTCACAGCTTCATTTACCCCACTCCATTTTTTATATTTCTTGAATAAGACAACCTTTACTGCAACCTCTACCTTACCAACCCAAGGCTAGTATATAGAAGGTTACCTAAGTCCCGTAAGGCGTATGAAACCAGTAGCCGGCGTTGTTGTCACGTCACTCGCCGACCTAAGCGGCCGCTCATTCATAGGAACCATTACAGCTCCACCCTTATTAACTGTGTTTTAAAGTGAAATAAAGCTGGCGTCTTTAGAAAACTGCATTTTCCTATTATAACCATTATAATCTAAATGTATTCATATTCTTTTAATGCAGTACAATTGCGTTAGACCCTAATAATAATAAAGACTGTACGAATAACGTAGATAACAAAATACACGCTTCAAAAACAGGGCTTTAATTTAATGATTCGTTTAAAATAAAATAACAATTTTAATATACAACTTTGACTAAATTGAAAATTTTTGAATTTTGTTTTAAAAATTGTAAATTGAATGTACCTTATTACAATATAATAATTAATTACTAAACAAGATGTACTAAAAAGTCAAAAATATTAAATGACTAAACAAGTTGTATAAAAAACAAAAAAAGACAAACTTTAACAGAATATTAAAAAAAGATGTAATTACTGTAGTTGTATGGTGAAAAATAGAAAAATAATAGTTCATATTGTCCATGTAAATAAAGCAAAACTTAAAATTGTTTATAACTGGAATACAAACACATAAAAACACCTATATCTACATATATAAACAAATTACAATTTATAACTTCTAAAAAAAATTTGAGCATTTTTGTATACGTTAATTAGGTTATCTTACTCTTTTTTTTATTTTGGTTTTCTTTTTTCGGTTTTCTCACCAGAGCTGCTTCGAGCTCAATCTTCTGTTGTAAATCTGAACTCCGAGGTTACATATTTATTTAGTCAAATTTTCATTGTAATTTAATGCAATTGACAGAGTGTCAACTTCTGTAGTTGTTGTATTTTCTAAGGTTTCTTTGTAACAAGTGTTTCAACAAGTTTTTTGCTTTCTCTACTCTTAATGCGGGTTTCTCTATCTTTATTTAAGGTTTGGTATGCAGTACATTTTTTTTTAAATCTAGTTTGATAGATGGAACTACATCCGATCTTAGAACTCTCTTGGGAGCTACATTTAACAGTAAGTTTTGTTTTCAATTCTCTATCGTAATCATTGGCATTAAAATGCTGAGAACAAATTACTGAATTATGGGTCTTCTATAGGTACCTTGCGTAAAACAGCAAAATATGCACTTCGTATTACCGTGTTTCGGACGCCGTTTTTCCACCTAAAAAGTTGTGAAACATCTTAAATTGTTCTTAAAGGATTTTTGCTTTTGTCTTATATCTCATAATTGAAAGAAATCGGCGGCAACTCCTTTTAATCAACAGTTTAAATGAGTAAAAATGCAATTATTTTTAACGCATTTTTTGGGAGTTTTAAGCAATAATTTCCATATTTTAAGGTAACACGTAAAAATATAAAGCCTTCTTTATAACTTAAAATAGTTTCCCAGATTATTAATTTATGAATAGAATCCGAAACACGGTATTACGAATGCATGTTTCAACGATTTTGCTGCTTGAGTCAGGCCTTTTGCATTGAAATCATACTGTACATTTGGGAGTTTTCTTCAAGGTAAAGAAGAGCCTTAAGAGGGTTAAATGGTTTATGTCTGAGCCCATTGTTTGGATAGTTCTGGATCCTTAGGGAATCTGTGATACAGAATTTTAGGCCTGTCACTGCAAACTGCCGCTGCACATCGCTCACAAGGCATTTTAATCACTAGATTTTAACTTAGAAAAGAAAATAGTTTCACAACACTTCACAACAAAATGGTACAACACAAACACAGACAAAAATCATAACTGATGGCTGTAAAATTTCGGCTACGCTACAAGCAGCACTGGTCCAGGTGCGTTTAGTTGGCGTGGAGGTCGGAGCGTGACGTCATGCGCAACAGGGGTGAGCGCGTGTCTTATACAACCTTCTATATACTAGCCTTGTTACCAACCACCATCATGCTAATTAAGTATAATTCAAATACTGTAATACAAAGCATTTCAAGTAATGAAGGGAAGATAATTATTATTGTTTTGGACACATTATTATAATTATTTTGGTCTTTAATATTATACATCACAACAGTACAGTTTTTCGGTTTATTATTTTTTATTCAACTAATAATTGTGATTGATGAATAACTCTGAATTATATTTAATTTGATATTCAGGAAATTACCTTAACTTTATCCGATTCCTAACAGCATCATTGATTTATATAATCAACAAACATAAGAGGGACTTGAGAAAACTTTATGTGCTATCAAGCACTCGTAATGTTCAAAGGAATTTTATCAGTTAAAGTGCCGATTTATGGTATTTAAAGTCTTTGTTTCTATTGAGCTATAAAACATTTATTTTTTCTACACCGTTCTTACCGGACCACCCTATACAGCCAAACTTTTAGGGTGTCCCATAAGTAAACAGCCAAACTTCGGTGAATGGTTCTATGGGTCCAAATAAGAAAAAAAGTTCATAAACATAGGCCCGAAAACGCTTCGTTTTCCAGATATCCGCCATTTTGTTTTTGTACAAAATAATTCATTTTTAGAGAACGGTTTGACTGATTTAAAACTTGGCATGAAGTTTCACCTACCTAACAATGATATATCTCAAGAAAAATAAGCGATTAAATCCAATCATGAGTTTTAAAATGGTGGTCATTTGAAAATTTAAAACCTTAATTACTCAAAACCATACGTTTTAACAAAAATTTTCAAGACACCATTTTTAGCCCTTTTGATTCCTTATCAGATAGTGTAACTGTCAAAACAATCGGATGAAGGACAATAGTTAAGTTATGTGTAATAATTAATTGGTTTGTTCAACCTGGCATACTATACCAACACAGAAATCCTACAATATTGTATGTACATTTGCTGTCATTATCTAACTTATCCTTCATCCGATTGTTTTTACAGCTACGCCATCCATTAGAAATCAAAAGGGCTATAAAAAAAGGTATCGTGAAATTTGTGGTTAAAATGTACGGTTTTTGAATAATTTAAGTTTGAAATTTTCAAACAGCCACCATTTTGAAACTCGTGATTGGATTTAGTCGCTTATTTTTCTTGAGATATATTATTAATAGGTTAAACTTCATTCCAAGTTTGAACTCAATCAGTCAAATCGTTCTCTAGATATGAATTATATTGTACAAAAATTAAAATGGCGGATATCTGGAAAACGAAGTATTTTGCGGGCCTATGTTCATAGAATTGGTTTCTTATTTTGACCCATAGAACCATTCCCTGAATTTTGGCTGTTTACTTATGGAACACCCTGTATACCTCGTAACCTATTATGATTTTTTTCAGTCTACGCGCAGTCTCAGTATAGCATGAAATAAATGAAACCTGATTAAGTCGTTGTAACAATAATATCAATTTAGAAAAGTATTCAAAGTTAATGGATTGTCAATTTTAAACACCTTATCTATCCATTAATTAAAATGAACCTCTACCAGAATAAAAGACGGATTTTAATCTTCTACATTTCTATAAACCTGAACAATTCATTTAAATTCGATTTTCAACTAATTTAGAAATATTTTCACTCCGTATCTTCGCTCAATAAATAAATTTAACGAATCCTGGTATTAAAGTTCAGTCTAAAATCCTCGAAATTAATATTATACGGCTTAACTTTTGATCAGTATAAATTTTATTAGTTTATTTAGGAAGGTAATAGACTTAGTTGTATACATTCTCTAATTGTATACAACAGATTTACTGATACTGAATCACTTCCTGAATAAACCATGACGGAAAGTGAATGCGAACTGCATTTAAAGCTGTGCACTGTGCATGTAACCATTAGTCCCCATTAAATTCTCTCGGACATTGAGTCTTTTGTTACTGTGAAACCAGTACCATTTCTCTATTAGTTGCCTGCAGTGTATTCATAAAATTTAAGTCAGAACCAGAAGTAATGGCTTTTTGACAATAATTTAATATGAAGTTTTTATTGAAACATAATAATAATATTATGTTATTTAACTTTGCTTGTCTGTACTAATACTAATATATTATGAAAAGGTAAAATTTGTTTGTTTGTTTGTATGTAGGGGGTAATCTCTGGAACTACTGAACCGATTGAAAAAATAGTTTTACTAATGAAAAGTTACACCATCCCAGAGTAACATAGGCTATAATTAATTTTGATAAAAACATTTTTTATTTCAATATTTGTAAATTTAGTCAGACAAAATCTTAAGTTAGGCCTAGAGTGATGAACCAACACATGTATTTACATTTATTACCACAGCAACCAATTTAATAAAATAATAGATAAAACAGCTGTTTGCTCCAAGATTTCCATTAACAGCTGATTTCAAACTTTGAAGCAATTATTTATATTTCTAACTTTTAGGTTAGGTTTTTATTAAATTGTAGACCTGAGCCTTGCAGTTTCTTTTAATCTTTTTTATAACTGCTGTTATAAAAATATACGAAATAATTTGATTTGAACATTTAACATTATTTACCATCTTAGCTTTGTGGTTATTATTAATCCTACACCTTTATTATAAAGAAAACATAACATAATTATGTGTATAGAAGGTCCCAACGGGGTTGGCGTGCGGAGCACGTTGGGGTTACCCCTAGTAATAACTAAACTAATATATTTATGGAAATATGAAACTAAAATATAAAATATTTTCACTATTTTGTTTGTTTGAGATTTATTATATTATTTACATAAACATATTGTAATTTAACAACTTTTGTGTTTTCCAACACTATTCATATCTAACAGCTGTTATTAAATAACTTCTTTTGGAATTATCTCACGTCCACACACCAATCTTATATGGATAAGAAATTAAAACACAATATGTGTTTAACCGAAAAAGGTGCCGGAATCAAATTTTGTATGCCTAACCATGAGTGTATTTATAATCCATGATGTATTGGACAAAATCTGGCAGATTTTTTGACTATCGTAGTTCTCTTCCAAAACTTGATAATGAAAAATTGTTAAAGTAGAGGATATATACGGACAGTTAAATTATCCCAAATATTTGTAGAATAAATTTAAAAGTCATGTATTTACAACAAACATGAATTTGCCAATACAATAATATCACATGATTTTTTTAATTTATAAGTTTTCCGTATTCAGAAGTAAAACCGTAATAACAAATTATACCCGAGTTGTTTAATTGTAATGTGATAATGTGTGTTTTAAAATAATTGGAATACCTAGCAATGCAGATCGAATGAATATCTGTTAAGTAATGAGTTCCCAGATACGTGCTCAAATATCTCTCGGGTATTTCAGAAGAATGGTAATATTACCTCCTTGTTTAAGCTTCTCTCGTTTCTAATTTAAAACTCAAATATTGATATGCTGTCACTTTCTGAATTGTTGCAAGTGTATTTAATAACCATACGTTCACTTCCACTAACACCATAAAATTATTCACATAAACCAAACTTTAAGTTGAATATAAAAGTACTATTAAAATAAAAAATTAAATAACTTAAAAAAACAGACAGTTAAATATTAATAAAGACAATAATATAGTTTTGAATTTATACACTTTTATATTATACATATTGATTAAACTATTAATATAAACTTCACATGGACAATTTTTGTATCTTCTCTCTCTATATTATAAAGAGGTAAAGTTTGTTTGTTTGTTTGTTTGTATGTAGGGGGTAATCTCTGGCACTACTGAACCGATTGAAAAATAGTTTTACTAATAAAAAGCTACACTATCCCTGAGTAACATAGGCTATAACTCATTTCGATAAAAACCTTTTTTTTTCAATATTTGTAAATTTAGTGGGAAAAAATTCTTAGGTTAGGCCTAGAATGATAAACCAACACATTTATTTACATCTATTATCATAGCAACCAATTGAATAAAATAACAGATAATATAGCTGCTGTTTGCTCCAATATTCCCATTAACAACTTATTTCAAAATTTGAAGCGATAATTTTTGTATTTCTAGCTTTTAGGTTAGGGTATTAAAGTGTAGACCTTTTAACCATTATTATAACTGCTCTTATAAAATATAAGAAATAATTTGATTTTAACATTTAACATTATTTACCATCTTAGTTTTGAGGTTATTATTAATCCTATCCTATACCTTTATTATAAATAAAACATAACATACGTGTTTAGAAGGTTCCGTTGGGGGTTGGCGTGCGGAGCACGCAGGGGTCTCCCCTAGTAGTAAATAAGTCTATAAATTATTTGAATGTAGTTATAATAAATAATGTTTCGGCCATTTGATTATATACCGTATTTTAAGCCTAAGATGTTAATAATAAAACTGGTATTTAATTACTTCAGTTCATTGTTTGTGTAGATAATTACTTATAAATAAAAAATAATTATGCAGTCACAGTCTTTTTAAAAAATCTCTTCTGATCCGAGTATTTAAATCTGAATACTGAAATTTGATTGCGAAATCTTTAACATCTGTAATTTATTTTGAACAAAATATAGTGTTTTTATTAACCGTATTGCCCCAGGTGGTTGTAATGGATATCTATATTGCCCCTTAAGCGAATTTGTCAGATAACCGAGTTTTAATTTTCAGTTTTTGTATTACAAAGAATTAGTTTCCTTCTAAATATACCTTTTTTATAGCATTTACAAAGCAAAACTTTAACAAAGGAAACACAACCTAAAGCTAGTTGAGAAGGCTCTAGAGAACTTTGTAGTTAAATGCAATCAGTCTGTCTACGTGTTAAATTGAATATTTTTAATTAATTGGTTAGTAACACCCTTTCCCGATATTCATAATTGACACCAAGTGCTTCATACCAGACCTCTTAAATGGCAAAATTTGTCACTTATATTCAGTCAATGTTCAAACTACGAAAACTAATTAACTACTTATTCAATATATATGACATTTTCACCATATCTTAATATTATATTGGTATATACAAAATTTGTAAATTTACTTACCTAATGCAGCACTGAATTTTTTAAAAGTCCAAATAAAAATAAAATTAAAAAATAAGTTCTCTCACAGTTATAACTTTTACAAAAAAATGTTAGAATGCAATTTATGTCTGTTAGGCCATAAAAACTATTCGTTTTATTTGTGTCCAATTACTAGAAAACTACATTTAATAAATCAAAAAATTAAAAAAAAATTTAATTCAGTGTAGCCATGTTTTACTTGACTCTTGGTTTACAAATAAAAGTTGTGCTACAGATGATTCTAAACACAATAACAAATGATATATAACTGTACTTTAAAATGTTCTCTGGACACGTTTCTGAAGTTAGTTTTAAAATATTCCATTTAAAGTTCTGCCACGGAAACCCGGGGAGTGACAAAAATAAATCGTTACGAGTTACTACGGAATAACGGGGAAAGGGAACGCAATTTATTATACACAGTATATTTATGACTTTATGTATAGATATTTTCACTGATAAATTCTTCTTTCCTTTGTTTATAACAAACAAAAATAATCTCAAATGTCTAAAGTATTATTTATTTTTGGTTGCAATTAAAACCACAAACATCCTTTTATTTAAGAAGAAATAAAACTCATTTGTGAAGGAAAGTTTACAAAAGCAATTACTCTTCCAAAGACATCAACTAAAACATAAATATGAAATATAGACAAAAAGCATTTAAGTGCTAAAAGTGAGTGCGTGTACCGTGAATATGACCTACATAGGGCCCTAACTGAAGTCGTCTTACTACTTAACGTAAATATATATACAGTATATATATTTTTATTATTATTTATACATCTGTCAAAGCCCTAGGATATAGGCAAGTCAAGTTTAATAGGCAAAATATTATTCCTAAAAGTTGACCAAAATTATATTACAATAGTAGAATGAAAGAAATGCATTTTACTAAAATGAACTTAAAAATAAAAACGAAATAACTACTTAATATTTCAGAGTAATTAAATAAAATAAATTCAATTACAATTTATAAATTCTGTAGCAATTCATATTTAATTAATGTGAAATCTCAGTCTAATAAAAAGTAAAAATTTTAAAATTTAAAACTCAAAAATAACGCGTTGGTTTTAAAACATATCTAATTTTCAAATAAGTATAACACAAATAATATAAAAAATGTACGTGAATATCTTGCCACTAAACATTACGAATGCAATATAAATATCAATTCAAATCAAGTTAAACTATTTTAAAGTTTTAAATAAAAATATATTACTAAGTTAAATATAATATAATATAATGCAAGGACACCAGATTTGTCCTTGCAACTGCATTTGGAGCAAAAACTAACAGCCGCTAAGGCTACAATTAGTAGTGTTTGGAACATTTTTATAGCAAATAAGCATGTACCTCTATCGGCAAAATGGTCATGTTTTAATACGGTGCAGAGATCACTATGTTACGCATCACAAGTTTGGGGATATAAACAGTATTACCAAGTAGAACAACTTTTACGGTTTTTTATTAATCGTTTATTTCAATTACCCGACAACACCCCAAATTATGTTTTACATCTGGAACTGGGCCTGGACAGTTTGTTTTCCTACACTTTTAAGTTGCATATAGATTATATAATGAGGGCGTTAGGCATGCCGGGAGAGCGACTACCAAACTATTTCGCAAAAGAGGCCATAGATAGGAATTTTTTTTTGGTTTAAGGAATGGCAAATATTATCAGACGAATATAACGTGACTTTTGATAAAGGAATATCTGATGTAGGGAATTTAAGGGTCAAATATTAGCTGTTGTCGAGGCGGTCTGTTATCGCAGTAAACAAGATAGTTTGTTTGCTGCCATGAGCAGCTGTTGCCATCCTATTTACAAAACACTAGATCTAAATTTAGGTACTAAAACGTATGTAAGCGACTTTATAAATATTTCAATAGTAAAATGGGTTATGAAATGTAGGGGGGAATTATTGTCCTTAAATGACAGACTGTGGGCTGGGGGGGGGGGGATTGCAATTGCTCGTTGTGCAATTTACAAGAAAAACAGGACGTTTTCCATTTCGTGGCGCGCTGTCCTATTTTGTAGGAAATACGAAGATTTTGTTTTGGAAGTGTTTTATTCTCCAGGGAGGAAATCAATCAATATTTAAATGGAAGGGATTGGGCCTGTTTGGCGAAATATGCCCAAAAAGCATGGCAATATAGATGGGGGTTAATTAAAGAATTCAATTATTAAAATAAGACATATGTAAGGGGAAATTGAGTAAGTTGTGTATGAATATAATATATTTTCTAGTAGGCTGAGTGGTTTTTGCTGTAGGTATGAATGTAAATATGTAAGTATGATTGTGTTAAGGTGTAAGTATGATGCATGTATGCAGTACAATAAATTCTATATATTGGTTTATATAAATTTAATATGTAGTTTAGGAAATAGTATAACAAATAGTTTATTAGAGTTTAAAATAGTTTTTCGCTTAAAAGAAATAATAATGAATTAACAAAGAAAACTTTTACCAACCAGGCAGGCGGTCAGTAAAGACCTTTGCTACTTAGTGTTATTAAAAAATGTATATTTATGTAAATTTATGAAATTTTTAAAATAAAGCACTGTTATTATTATTATTATTATTATTACTAAGTTAAAAAAAGCATAAAATGAAAGCAGTAGAAAGTAAAACTAAACCAGATTTTATGTACGTTTTGAAAAAGCTCATGGATTGAAATGTTAGTCGTTATTAATGTAATCAGTATTATTTTGATATTAGGATGACATAAAATATATAGATACATGCGAAATTTAATAATTATTTACTTCTTACATAATAGTGTTTCGAGATTCCATGTATTCATTTTTTACAGTGACATCAAACTAAATTAAAATCTAAGTTAATAGTGCATATATATGTTTGTACCTATAAACAAGGACAGACAAAAGAAGACAGCCTTACTTTCACAACACAGGTAAATACATTATATATTTAACTATAGTTTGTTAACTACCGATTAGAATGCTAACACAATATGATAATATATGTCTATACTCTAAAATTTGAAAAATAATAAAAGAAATACTGTAACGCACAATGTGCATTACGGCCTTTGTTACTATTTTTATTAATAATGTTTTAATTACACTAATTGCATTTCATGAATAATTCATAACTACGTTTACTTTGCCAACAATTTATTACTGTATTTTTTCTTCCTTGGAGAAGAAGAGTGCACTTTCCTAATGATACAATTTTAAGAGTTCATAGTAAATAATCAAACCATTCCAATTAAAGACCAAGATCCTTGCAATATTGACTGATTTGTTTATAAGTACTTTTGAGGTACAAACCATTTTTAAGACAGTTGCAAAATTTCTTTTAAATTAACAAAATGTCAAAAAGATACATAAATTGACTACTACTTAAAGTTATTTTTAATGATAGTATTTACTACTAGAGGAAACCTCTGAATGCTCCGCACGCCAACCCCGTTGGAACCTTCTATACACATAATTATGTTATGTTTTCTTCATAATAAAGTTTTAGGATTAATAATAACCCCAAAGATGAGATGTTAAATAATGTTAAATGTTAAAATCAAATTGTTTCGTATATTTTTATAAAAGCAGTTATATTAAAGGTCAAAAGAACCAACAAGACTCAGGTCTACACTAAAACCTAACCTAAAAGTTAGAAATGCAAATAAGTACTTCAAAGTTGGAAATCAGCTGTTAATAGAAATATTAGAGCAAACAATTCAATTGGTAATGAATGTAAATACATTCAAGAAATTTGTGTTAGTTCATCAGTCTAACCTAAGAAATTTTTCCGACGAAATTTGCAAATATTGAAATAAAAAATGTGTTTATCAAAATGAATTATAGCCTATGTTACTCAGGGATAGTGTAGCTTTTTATTAGTAAAACTATTGTTTTCAATCTGTTCAGTAGTTCCAGGGATTACCCCCTACATATAAAAAAATTTACCTCTTTGTAATATTATTATAGAAAAGTTTAATCGTGTTATTCATATAAATCAATAACAAAATCGAACTATATTGGTAACTGAGATTATATAAATACACATCAAAGTGTCGTGGCAAGTACTTCGTAGCTGGCGTTGATTACAGCAGAATACAAGTAGGCTAAACATCATAGAGTAAACACAGGGGTAATTGTTTAATTGATGTATTTTCCATCATAGAGCTATATTGTGGAATTATCAATAACATAATTATACCGCATGAAACAAGTAATTTAATTAAAAAGTCAGTAAAATTACAAATATGATAAATACCATCAGATATTTTATGACCTATTTTCGTATTAATAATCTAAATTAAGTCATTTAAAAGAAAATTTAATTTAGTCACTGTATACCAACAAACATAAGAGGGACTTGACAAAATGAATGTGCTATGAGCAAACACAAAGTATAGGCCCCTGCCCAACGCAGGTGTGCTGCATTGAGACGGCGCACCTCCATTTTCCCACTTTAGAATATCTGAATTTTTGCGCTAAGTTGCATTGGTAGAGCCTGAAATGATTCTTTGAACTTACATTTCTCCAGGCTTAACTCCTTGCAATATTTGTTCATGGCAATGGGTCATAATGCAGTTTACCAACCTGCCATCTTTGCCCGAACAAAATAAAGAACTTCAAACAACACATTATTGGAGTTGAGCAGTTCACAATTTTATTAGGGACATGTAGCATCGAGTGAGGGTGGAGAAAGCAATTCTTAATATTCAATGGAATTTTATCAGTTGAAGTGCCGTTTTATTGGTATTCGATTTTTGTCTTTGTTTCAATTGAGCTATAAATACATTTATTTTTTCCTACACCGTTCTTACCGGATCACCCTATTTATACAGGATGTCCCATAAGTAAACAAACTTCGGGGAATGTTTCTATGGGTCAAGATAAGAAAAAAAGTTCATACAATAAGCATAGGCCCGAAAAACGTTTCGTTTTCCAGATATCTGCCATTTTGTTTTTGTACAAAATAATTCATTTCTAGAGAACGGTTTGACTGATTGAGTTCAAACTTGGCGAGAAAAATAAGCGATTAAATCCAATCATGAGTTTTAAAATATCAGCCGTTTGAAAATTTCAAACCTTAAAAACCGTACATTTTAATAAAAAAATGTCAAGACATCGTGTTTTAGCCGTTTTGATTCCGTATCGGATGGTGTACTGTCAAAACAATCGGATGAAGGACAATAGTTAAGTTATGTGTAATAATTGGTTTGTTCAACCTGGCATTCTATACCAACACAGTAAATACTACAATATTGTATGTACATTTGCTGTCATTATCTTTAACTTTTTCTTCATCCAATTGTTTTGACAATTACTCCATCCAATAGCAAAAGGGCTATGAAAAAGTTATCGTGAAATTTTTTGTTAAAAATGATTTACTCAGATAGGAAAAAAAGTCGAAAGAATATCGTTGAATTTAAAATTTCTTCAGTAACCTAAAGTAATTGAAAACCAGGATAATTAAACAATTAATTGGTACTTATTTAGTAATAATAACTACATCTCTAATTCTCTCACATACATATATGTGTAATATCAAACGCGTTTCAAGGGCAAAGTCGTCATCCTCAGTGATGCAAGATCTACAACTAACTTACTTAACCTAGGACCCCTCCTCTTCAAGAGTAGGCGTGGTCATAGTTTCTGGCTCAAAGTTTATTAATAACTGGTAATTTAGTATAATTTTTGCCATGACTATTGAAACAAAACTAAAAGAAACATAACCCTATTTGAATCAGTGTTGGAAATAGAGAAATGATATTGTTCCTAAAAAAAACATCAATATCCTAAAATCTTCCCGACAACAATCCAAATTCAAGAAAGGAAAAATCGTTTTAGATTAAGTAATTACATTTTAATGTACATTAGTTCGGCTTTAATATGAAATTGAAGTATTATATTAAATTAGCATCTTATTTTTATAAAATGAAGCAGATTTTCCAATAAGTTAAGACAAAATATTCAAAGTAATATAAGTTTTAAGTAAACATATTAATTTTGATCAAAGTATTTTAAAATAGAAACAATTTGTGATGTATATTAAGATAGTTCTGTTTATAGTTGTTGAACTTACCTTTATCAGTCTATTTAAAAAAATCCTTATTAGAAGAATTTTACTTAGGTACGGCCATTTCGTCTGCAGAGAGAGAACTTTAGGATTCGCGCTAGTCATGAACATAAAACTTCACACAATAAATACACGAACATATACATACAATACAAATTTAAAAAATATAAATGTGACTAAGTTTTCTACATGAGTATAGGCTACATGCTACATAAATATATGTTTTGAGTCCGTACACATCCTACAGTTGACTGAATTATTTAAAAAGTTGAGCGTGTCAAATTAATACTAGCATTGGAGGCATAGTTCAATTTGTCGTTTAGTAGAATTTCAAGATCTTGTTTGTTGTGGGAATAAATTTGTATATATTTTAGCAATAGAATATATTATACATTGTTAGCAATTTATTTAGCAATTTTCCCTTTCTGCACCTTTGAAGAATTTCAAGATTGGACTGTCCTGCATATTTAGCTCTTTGGTTTTATCATGTTTTATAGCTCGGTAGGTGTTCTTTGAATCTTTGTTTGAAATTTCTACCTGCCTGTCTTATAAATAATTTATTACAGTCGTTAAATGAGAGTTGGTATACTCCTCCTTCATCAAAATCATCTGTAGTGGTTGTGGTCTTATTTCTATTTGTTATATTTTGAAACTTATTAGTATGCATGTTAAAGAGATCCCTGCTTGCAGAAAATATTGTACATTGAGAGTTCAAGTTGACTATTGTATTTTATGGTTATATATATATATATTTATTAGTCTACTAGCTTAGATGGAATAAGATGTAAACAGACCAATAAAGGTCTACAATATACAATAAATATATTTAGAATAATAATCCCGAGACTTTAAATACAAAAAATAAATAAGATAATTCATTAAGTTAAAGTGTTGATGCATTTGAAATTTATAACGATAAATCAAGCTGAATTCTAGGAGTAATATTTTGCTTGTTTATTACTACATTAAAAATAGAACTTATTCTTTTAATTTAATGAATTGTAAACTTTATTGTTCCAAAATGTAACTACATATTGCAATTGCCTAAATTACTCAAAATAAATATTAAAATCTCAAAAAGTAGTAAAATGATAAATAAAAATAAGTTTAAGGCACAGAGCAAATTGGTTATGCTTCCGTCTCAATTATTTAAATTTATTTTCAGTTTAAGTTAGAAAGATTGTATTTACTTAACACTCATTGAAATACGTATTTTGGAGTTTTGTATTTGAGTATATACAAAAAAGGTTTCACCTAGCCTGGAGAGTTAAGAATCGTTAATTATTATATTAAAATAAAATGTGTTTCCAAAAGACTAAACATGTTGTAACTCCTTTAACGTTCTAACCGAAGAATTTAAAAACAGGTTGTCGAATAGGATGTTTCCAAAGTTCTGGGAATTTAGCTATAATTTTTATTATTTTGTTAATTTTCATCAATATTACAATGTAGTTTTTCAACATAATCTCCATTTAACTGAATACATTTATCCCAACGATAAACAAATTTTTTTTGCCGTAGTCAAAGAACTTTTTTTTCTGTGTTTCCTCAATCCACCTGTTATGGCACGTTTTACATCAGTTAAACTTTCAAATCGAACACCATGTAATTGTTTTTTCTAATCTGGGAACAGATGATAAGCACTGGGTGCAAGATCTGGGGAATAAGGTAGGTGCGGAAGCAATTCATATCGTAAATCGTTCAAAATATTCTTAGTTTTTCTTGCGGTGTGTGGTCTTGCATATTCTGTTGCAATAACGGACACTTAGCAACTTTCTAAGCCGTTTTTTGACAAGTATCTGTCGCAGTGGTCCGGATAATAGATTCGAATAATTAATATTCTGCTGTAATTGTAATACCTTTAGCCAGACAATCCATAAAAATAATCCCTTCGCAATCCCAGAATACAGTAAGCATTACCTTTCCAACTGACGGAACTGCATGCGCCTTAAGTGGAGGCCCTTCTTTAGGTTTGCGCCATTCTTTGGATTTACTTTTGATTTTAGGATTGAAATAAGGAATCCACTTTTTGTCAGTGATTATTATTCATTGCCAAAATTCATCACCCTAACGGGCTATCAGCTTTTGAAGTTTACGACAAGTATCAGACCTATTGAGTTTCTTTTAGTTCTGGTCCCAACAGCCTTGGCACCCAGCGCGCCGAAACCTTGCTAACGCCCAAGTAATCATGCAAGATGTCATGAACAGACGCTGAATAATTTCTGATGTTTTACACCTTCTTTCCACACAAAGAAAATGATTGCTCTTTGAGATTTTGCTGCGTCTTCCATGGTTACAAAGACAGTGCTATGAAAACGCGTCTATATCAGTCGAACACCAAAATCAGACTGAACACTAGATAGTTGCATAAACATGTCAAGACGTGTCTGGCACCAATAACATTGCCTATAAGTTCGGTGTAATTGAATGATATCACAATTCCCAGAACTTTGGAAACATCCCTCGTTCCATCGGTGCTAACCTTGGAAACAATGGAATAATACTTCGGTGTCATTTAGTACTTCAAACAATGTAAGGAAATTTGCTGTGATGACATTCAAAATCTTACAGAAACTAGATCTTTATCAGGAAGATACTGCCCTATTGAGACAAAAGTTTTTAATACAAATTCCTAAGTTAGGTGTCACTTAGAAATACAATTATTGTTATCTTAAGTTTTGTAAAGAGTTTTTGTCTTGCAAAAAAAAGGTTTAAGGCTTATGGCAGGTCTTAAAAATGCTGAGTCATGTATTGTTGTTGCTTTTAAAGATCTTGGAGTTCTTAGTCTACTTTAAATTTAAATGTGATCATATCCAAAATAAAGATATATACTCAGTTATAGTACCAGGCAAGCTAATAATTATCGTGCTAGACATCACAGACTAAATCTATACAGCAAACTTCCTTCCCAAGCTAGTAAACTGATAAATAAGCTCCCACAGAGCATTACAAATTTTCCGGATATTTTACCTTTTAAAAAGAGCCTTAGACAACTACTATTGTATAGATCTTTCTATTATGTGGATGATTTCTGTGTACTATAGCCAACCTTGAAATCATTGATGTGTGCTCCAATTTTAAATTAAACGTTAGTTGTAGTCTATGGTTGTTTTAAAATTTTTGTATATGTTTTTAAATGTAAAAAATGTGATTGGTATGAAATTGTTATATGTTGTAGTATTTATATTATTTATTCCATTTAAATTATGAATATTAGATTTTTATAAATTATTGTATAATTTTATTTTTAATTTAATTTTAAATTGTATTGCTTGTTACCCCTTTAATAGTTAGGGTTTCTTATCTTTGTGTAAATTGTATTGTTTTTGTGTATTTTTAATGTTAATTTATATTAGAAGTAGACTATACATAAATATGTCTTTTGGCTGTAATAAATAAATAATAAATAAATTGGCAGACTTCTTTAGTTAAATTGAAATTCTACAGAACTACAAGATATAGTATATTGTTCGACCAATAATTAATAAATACTATAATTTAGTTTTCTAGGTTTTAAGCATGAGCTATGTCCTAGTACATATATTTTAAATCAGTTATAACTGTTCAATTTAATTTCGTCGAATTTGTGGAAGTAAACTAAAGCACTGAAATGTTTCGCCCTTTTATAACGTTTAATCTAATTTCCGGGACGATTCGCTTCTCAGGAAAAGTTTGTTTGGACTTTATAAACATTCTTTTTTTAAGGATTATCTTAATCACTTTATTCGAAACAAGGTTAATTCGCTTTGCTTTAACTTTATTTGACTCTTCACTTGGTACGTGCCGTTTGGAAGTGTCTACGTTTTGAATTATATTGCTAGACAAGTGAAATTGAATTTATTGTAATCACTGGTTTTAAAATAGGGCACTCAATACTTATGTTTAACACTACCTGAAAAGATAGATACTAGGCATATAGTTTAGTCTATTAAAATAAAGTATTCAAGTCAATGTACGCTTAATTATTTTAAAGTTTTATTGTTCTTTAAAACCAAATATTATTCAGAATTTAAATTATTTTTACTTCAACTGTAAAATGATTCTTATAATAATTTCTGAAGATATATGTTTAAAACTAAACAATTGAATTTTCTATGCTACACAAAAGTTTCTAAAACGGCCAGAGCGAAACTAATTATTTTGAAAAAGTGAAGTTAATTTTATATTTATTTCCCCTTAAAGTTAAAAAGTTTGAATTTAATTTACGAATTATATTTCTTGTAATTTAAAGTTGGGTACCTTCGACACGAAAAGATGTCTTCAACTGTGAGGAACCATGATTTTTTACGTTCGATGGATGACTGTAATCGAGAAGAAACTCTCTTGGGTTCCTCGAAATCAGTTGTCCTATACAATTTGAAATAATCCATTCACCTGAAGCCTTTGTTCTTGCTCTCTGCTGTTTACTCGTTGCTGAAAGCCTTGCTTTTGCTCTCTGATGTTTACTCGCTGTTGGAAGCCTTTGCTCTTGCTCATTGCCGTTTACTCATTGCTGAAAGCCTTTGCTCTTGCTCTCTACTGTTTACTCGCTGCTGAAAGCCTTTGCTCTTGCTCTCTGCTGTTTACTCGCTTATAAAAGCCTTTGCTCTTGCTCTCTGCCGTTTACTCGCTGCTGAAAGCCTTTGCTATTGCTCTCTGCTGTTTACTCATTGCTGAACGTCTTTGCTCTTGCTCTCTGCTGTTTACTCATTGCTGAACTTCTTTGCTCTTGCTCTCTGCTGTTTACTTTCTGCTGAAAGCCTTTGCTCTTGCTCTCTACTGTTTACTCGCTGCTGAAAGCGTTTGCTCTTGCTCTCTGCTGTTTTCTCGCTGCTGAAAGCCTTTGCTCTTGCTCTCTGCTGTTTTCTCGCTGCTGAAAGCCTTTGCTCTTGCTCTCTGCTGTTTACTCATTGTTGAACGTCTTTGCTCTTGCTCTCTGCTGTTTTCTCGCTGCTGAAAGCCTTTGCT
>JAGFPH010000858.1:145780-159654 GCA_018207615.1 Philaenus spumarius
TAGCAGTTACCTTGTTGGTAGCAGTTACATTGTTGATAGCAGTTACCTTGTTGGTAGCAGTTACATTATTGGTAGCATTTGTTCATTCACCAAAATGTCAATAAAATCTTCATAAATAAGCATAATCTACAATCATTGTTACAGTCTAAATTATTCTATACTTTTATCTTGCCAATAACTTCTTATCGGGTGCTTCAAGTAGCCGACAACTTTATCGATAGGTTAGCCAAGTTTATCCTGCCGACAAGGAGTGCAGGGCCGAGGGCCAGTTGCCTAAAAACTTTGACGAGGGTAATTTGACAGCCAGAGGCTTGGCGGAGCGAGGGCCAGCCGGCTAGGGATCAGTGACCTGTTCTACTGTGCGGTAAGTGTGGGGGTGGAAGGTTTTAATTATCGTTTATGTATTCCGATAACAGTATGATTATAATATTTATATAATTATAATATTTCGTCGTATTATCACTTTATATAATTGGAATAAAAAAAAACTAGAGGACTTATCTAAACTGTTTAGTCACAGTATTTTGCCGATAACAGTATGATTATAATATTTGTATAATTATAATATTTCGTCGTATTATCACTTTATATAATTAGAATTAAAAAAAAACTAGAGGACTTACCTAAACTGTTTAGTCACAGTATTTTGCCGATAACAGTATGATTGTAATATTTGTATAATTATAATATTTCGTCGTATTATCACTTTATATAATTATAATTTTAAAAAAAACCTAACCTAACCTAAAACTCTTCTATAGAAATTAGTTTAGAGTCGTACTCTATGCATTTAATCTTACCCCTCCCCTGAATCACTTCCGCTCTGGGGAGTCGACTGGTCCTCGGCCCTACCTGGCTGTTTTGACAGTTTATGACCCCCACGGCAAAAGATCGGCTGGCCCTCGCTCCGTTTTCCGCCGACAAGGGCTATCGGGAGATTGTATACATTGAAGAAACAAGTGTTGTTTCTTCAATGTTGTAGAACACCTTCTTTTAATTTATCGGGAGGATAGCTCTACCTGGAACCTGTCGGGCACTTATCGGGAGATTGTAGAACCGGGCATAAACTAAACCGCCTACTTCATACGGTAGTTCATTGGACTGAAATGACATTTTATCATTTATAGGTTGTGTCGGAATTCCTTTTAAATTTCGAATCCTTCGATAGCATTCATTAATCTCCCCTTTACGCAATAATGAAGAGGTGTCAAATCGGTATCGAAATTTTTGTAATTGTGGTTATAGTTTATTAAACGCTGAGCGTAATTTGACTTCACTTTGCGTAAAATTATTAAAATTTATATACATATAGGCTAAACCATCATTGCAGAATATATTGTTGTTCCTAAAATACTGCTTAACATTTAGCCTTCCATTTTGTATTCAACATTTTCAAAAAGTATTTAGTATTTAATGAAGTAATTCCACTATTAACTTTATAACCAAATATGATTCAAGTCTCTAAAAATGTATACATCTAGTATAAATCTATACTAGTAGTCAAAATAATGTTTGTTATAACACGATGATAAACTGATCCTCCCTTAGAAAGTATGAATTCTTTATTTACTTGATTTTGCATTACTGCTATGTTTAAATTAAGTATCTTTGAACAGTGTAAACTTCTGAAAGCGAACGTTTGACATTTGTTTAACTCGGCTAACGCCTTGAACTTCTTCATCTCTGATAATCTTTCTCGTGTGTAACTTGGCTTCATATGACAAACAACTCATCCCCAAAAAGAGGCTCCTATCAAATAAAAAGAAAAGTTTAGCTGCTGTGTTTACAAAATGGATATTTCTTTGATATTTGAAAACATAGAATACACGATTCGTTTTTTCAGAGCAAATAGATTTTATTTATACACGTTTTGCTTTTACTTTAAATTAATGCTGTATACTTTTCTGTACATACATTATTTAAAGAAAGTGTGTCAACAATGAGTTAAGAGCGTTTAGTAAAAATAATTAAAAAGTACAAATATTTAGATTTTACATAACCTTTTTACTTTTCTACTTACATACACATTCATGATAAATTCTTCATTGGTACTAAAAAAATACATAAGAAAGGATATATATATATATATTTAATTTAAAAAACCGTCACAATTTGTTTGAAATGAGTATTATTTTTGTAATAACTTTAGGCTACTTTTAAATGTTTGCAATTAATTAGATAATAAATAAATAAAGAATACAAAATATATATCTTTATAGTTCCTAAAAAAACATTCTGTACAATGCAAGAGGCATTATACAAAAATATTGTGCTAACTGCCTGTAATTTAGTTCATAATGTTTAGTGTACATAATGATTTACCTTTAAAAAACTATTATTTAAAAAAAATTAAAATTCATTTTTACTAATTGTATTCAAACAATTTATATTTTTTTTAACTTAACGGCTACAAACTTCGGCCGTCAAAATACGGGTTGTTAATCAACTCTAGAATATGGATTTCGTCTTCATAACTTAAATAACGGAACAATTTAGTTAAAAAAATATAGGTAAAATAAATAAATATATAATATAGACACCTCTCACCAGTACTCAATTTTATTTAGGCATTTAAGAAAGGGTATAAATAAGTTTGTATAACTTCTAAAAGCAGTAAAATTTGTATATTACTACATAAATATAAAAAACATGCAGAAATATTATACTTCACAAAAGAAGTACGCCCTGATTTAATAAAATTGTAAAATGTTTTTTAAACATTGTATAGTTTTTAGTAATAAAGTTTCAGCAATGTAAGCTTCTTTTACAGTAGAACCATTTTATGATTATATAAATTTATTTTACATTTCTTTAGTTAGTTCTACTATAGAACTCATGCTTTTGTATGATTTTCCTTTGAAATGTGTTCACAGCCAGATTATGTCAAGGGTTATTTTGGAATTTAAAAACTAAGGACTTTAATTAAATGCAAATATGTAATATTTAAATCATGAAAACTGAGTTTCTTCTGTTTTAAACCAAACAATCTTATTTTTTGCAGTAAGTCAATAGATTTTCTACCAAATTAATTTTGTAATAAACTAGCTTGAAATACAGTCGAACCTCGTTAGTGCGAACCTCGATAAAACGATTTCCTCGATAAGACGATTTTTTTTTAATCCCTTTGAAACTTTCGTAAAGGTCAATGCTTAGAAGCACTCTATACAACGTAGTAATTGGTTAAAAACCTCCATAAGACGATTTTTTTTGTGACATGGGGTAGGACTCATTAACCTCTACAAAACGAATATTTTAGCACAAAACCTCTACAAGACGAACGCGACCTCTATAAGACGAATTTCTCATGATCTAAACCTCCATAGTACGTAGTTTTCAAAACAAACAGAAGCTTGTCTCGACAGGAAATCACCATCCACCCCTCTTCCTTCCTCATTCATTGTTTGGCGTGTGACCCTTCCGGCTGTGTTTTTCCCACGGCTGGCCACAAAAATCTTCGTTTTATAGAGTTTATCTCAGAGCGAGGAGAAACCTCTATAAGACGAATAACGGCAGTAATTAACCTCGATAAAACGAACCTCTTTATTAAGAATACCTCGATAATACGAATTTTTCTCATATCCCTTGAAATTCGTCTTATAGAGGTTCGACTGTAGATGTATTCAGTCCATATTGTAGATCTAGCTACAGCGCTGTTTCGCCGAACACTGTCAGCTTCGTTAGGCTTGTACTAACACATACAAAATCAGAGTAAAACGAATCGTTAATATAATATAATAAAACATTTTATGGCCACATTATTTAGGTCGTCCTTGTCCAGCTGCATGTAGGATACTAGATGTGGACATCGGTTATCAGAAAACGTTTACTTTAGTTTGGCGATTACGCCATATATAAGATTGAAAGAAAATTTCAACTTGTATAATATATTATCAGGTTCATTTTTATACTCTTTCTAAATCTGAAATTCTTCTAATATATCCATTGTAGTACCTTTTTTTGGTTTTGTGCAATATTTTCAAATTAGTGTTTATGTCTGTGTATGTATGGTTCTCGTTAATTAAGTGTTCTGCATAATTTGATCTCTGTCTGTCTGTTATAGTTTTTTTTTTTTTTTATGGCTAGGGATATGTTCTTTGACTCTAGTTTTGAACGAGCGTCCTGTTTGGCCTATATATATTTTGTCGCAGTCACAAATTAATTTTCATGGTAAATGATCAATTTAACAATGCCTAAAATCAGGCTGATGTACCAACACACAAAAATTCAACTCAATTTTACCAGTGTAGCCTTCTTACTCAGATGTTGGCCTACTTTAAAGCGCAACTCTGCCATTATGTCATTTACCTAATTACATAATTTAAATTATCGTGATTAACTCATTGTGCCTACCATTACAATTCTACTTTTGACAAATTATTTGATTTCATTGCGTAACATTTGTCATAAAATTCTTATTTTATACGAAGAAAATAGACATTCTGCTGGGATTAGTCTGATGATTGTGACCTAAGATTAGTTATTAAAATATTTTGTATTGTTCTCTTTGTTAATTAATTTAAATAAATAAGGTATAAATGGCGGTTTTTTAAGTAACAGAACAAGGGCAGATAAAATACGCACTATATTTCATTGAATGGATATTGAATTGGGTTATTTACAGAACTTACTACATTTCAGATCCAAAATACAGGGTACCACAAACAAATTTAAATACAGTGTTATACAATGCAAAACCTTAGTGACATTACTTCAAATTCTTATTGTACTAAAAAATAAGCAAACTTTGTTAAAAAATGTTTACAAAAATATTAAACACTGTCTAGAAATTAACTATGAAAATTAGCTAATTGTAATGTAAACATTTCTTAATTTCACAATCGAACAACCATTAAAGACTCTTAGTGGTGTTGTTTTAAATATTTAATCTATCTTTATATGCTTTATTTTAGAATAAAGTAAAAATAAAAAACTGTAATCGTAGGTGCTTTAGGTACAGAACAAATTTGAACTATTGGGAGTTAAGAACAAAGCCATTAAATTGTGCTTTCAGATAAATAGTTTAAGGTAGTACGATTACACCTAAAAAGGACTTCTCATAACAACCGTTATTTATATTCAATTCAATCCACAGCTCAAGTTACGCGTACATTTCGGGTATAGCGGAAGAGATTACTATAGCTGTAATAGCATTTCTGGATTTCAGGAAAGCAATTAAGCACGTCTGGCGGCACAGCTCATCCCTTGAACAATAAACACATTGTAATCATCGTAATGTTTAGTTTGTAAGTCGGAAACGATGATGACAAAATAACATTGAGAGTAAATCATAGATTAAAATGTTAAACACATGAAAAGGTTGAATTATTGTACTATTCATTAATATTTTTCATTATTATTTTACGTTTGATTATATCTTACATGCCATATTGTAATTTTAATAAGTTTGTCGTTAAAATAGAGAAATATTCGTCTCATAAAGTTTTTCATAAAATAAACATTTTTTTAAACTTAACGACCATCAGTTTGAAAAATTAAATAATAAAGTTTTGGTTGTCGGTTTACTGGTAACAATTAACATTAATAATGCTACACAAATTTTATCTAACGACTTATTTATTTCTATAGTTATGTTTTCAGTAAAAAAAGCAGCCGTGGGCCTACCGACAGAAGTTAAAACTGTCAAGAATATTAATCGTTGGTTATATTCGTTTAATCCGAAGTTGATCATTATTTTTATCTTGCCCCATTTAAAATTGAATACTAAAAAATAACCTAAACACGATTGTCTATGGGCAAATAATAATTTTGAAAAACCCAATATTTTAGGTTCGACCTATACTGAACCAACACAGGTTTCAGAAATACTTTATTATCCTTTCAATATCTATTGTTAAATATTAAAGTTAAACAGCTACGTAAATTGTATTAAAAGTTTAACAACATAATTTTAGGTTAGGCCTATACTGAACCAACACACGTCTCTTTAATGCATTTACATTTATTACCATAGCAACCAAGTTAGGAAATTTAGAAGTAAAATAAAATGAGAAAGCACTATGATCATTTTAAAAGTATCACCAAGTATACTTATTTAACAAAACACAAATTACCAAGTTCAATGTCCATTTCAGAGGTATTACCACGTACCTAGGCTAAAATATTTAAACACAACTTACAAAATTAGGAAGCACAATATCCTTTTCATCGGTAGCGTGACTTGACTAAACCCGTACAGCTATAAGCCTTTGAATTTACCACTGCCTGTTTTAATTCGTCGATTTCTTCTTCTTATACGATCAGCAGTTACATTTAACTTCTTGCTAATGTTAGTACGTGTGTAAACCAGTGAAGAAGAAGAAATCATCGACGAAATCAAAAAAGTGTGTCCAGCCGGTGACAATGATGGTGACGCGAATTCAGTCATTTTTCTGCATGCAAATACATGCAAATCAAGTGCCCAACGCGCCCAAAGAAGTTTCCAGTTACTTCAAAAACGTGTTTTATTCTTCATGGCCTAAACCGATTACGCCTTCGCCATTCATCTTAAACAAGACATTTTCTAACATTTCTCATCAATTCTAAAGTATAATTATTGTCCATGCAATCCCTATTTGAGTAGTCCTTATTTATGTACCCTCTCTCAGACAGAGCTAAATTTTGTCCTTGGACTTTATTCCAAAATAAAGTTTGAATATGCACTATTTTCTCAATCTGATTTGAAACCTATTTAAGTAATACTTGCACATTCTGAAGCTAGAATTTAAAAAAAAAATATTCTTCAAAGTCAAATAAATCTTCTAAACTATTGTTCCACCCCAAATGTGTTAATTCCACTGAATTTTAAAGTGAAGTGAACTCTGTAGTAAAATTGCGCTATAAACGAGATTCAACCCCAAAGTATTCTAAAAGTATTTTAAAATATAAGCAATTCAAACTCCCTCCAGAAAAGCATATATCACAAATAATATTATTATTTGTGCTAAATATTTACAATTTTGAGTAGCTATAAACAAAAATGAATTGCCATTTCGTACAGTTTCTCGTGCAGATTGGCAAAAGTTTAAGGTTTAAAAAAAGAATTAAATAAATTAAATAAATATAAAGTTATTTACATTTGATTAGATATTCACAAACAACTTTATTTATTTAAATGGCTTGTCTGAGTTTGTTTTAGTAGTTACTTAGTTTTATTTTCATTATTATGTTATATTTTACAAATGTTTGAGCACACTTCTATGTTATTAAAAGTTTAAGGAAAACATAGAGTAAAACATCGTAACTGGTAATTTTAAATACACTTTCAAAGGTTATCAAATCAGATATTCACAGAAATCATAATATGTGTGCAGAACTCCAGTGAACGTTGAAATCACTGCGTAATTTATTTTTAGTTTTTTTTTATAATTAATGCCGTTCTTAAGAAGCTTTTACGTACTCAAATCTGTAACCTAAAACGTACATTATCACAATAATTTCGAATCAACCATATTACTAGAAATATTTAAGTTTAATATTGGAAAAACTCTTTTAAGGAATGACTGGTTTGTTGAAATCTGAGTAAATAAAGTATTTTTTACATTTTGTGTGCACTTAAAGTTCAAATTAATAATTTTAAATTTCATCAAACAAACTCCTAACCTAATCTAATTTAATGTAGATGATTCTATTTGTTAATCGATTTAAACTTAATTTTACTCAGCTTTTTTATAAATTATTGACAAGTAAACGTAACATATATATAAACATAATTAAATTAACAACAGCGGGTATTTAAACAAAACGAGTCAGAAAACGCCAACACACTACAAAAACTAAAGAACAAATTCAGAATATAGCTCACCAGTAGATTTTATTTTTGGTTAGTAGAAGCAATTCACTTCTGGCGGGGAAGATGTCACACGAAGCAAATTTAATGATGTCAAAACATTTTCAGACATTTAAGAAGTTTAAGTTATTGCGAATGTTTTGAAAAGAAAACAAAACTCATAATATAATTTTTGCAACCTGAATCATTTTTCCCATAGCTTTATTTGTCGATTTCTTATTAGGCACGACAACTTGCCCAATTCACTTACCGTAAGGTATACTAGAGCAGCTCTGCGACCTTAACATCTAACCGGTTTCTTCTATACGTACATTTGTGATACAAATATACGTGAAGACTGTTATTCAAATAAAATAATTATTAGCCTTAAAAACCATATTAGAATAATTTTTAGCTTTGCGTTTCAAGCTGTAATCAACTTCGATCGGTGTTTACACGAAACCAGTGTTAGCCAAATTAATAATAGTTTTTATGTAAAATTTTGTGAGAAACATTATTTTTTTCTATTCATTATTTCCGTCCGACAATAGATTCCAAATTAAATCAGAAAAACTAGGACAGAGTATCGGAGGTGGGTTTTCGCGTATTAGGGGATGTTTCATCCTCCTGGCATTTGGGAACTCTTTTTATTCGATTAGCTTGTTTGTGGTACCAAGTCACTATTATAATTAATAATAATAAGATTACCTTGTAGGTCCGTCACGTGACTTCTAGTCGTTGTATTCTTCACGACATGTTTCGGAGCCGAAACTCCATTATCAAGTTAAAATCACTCCGAAGAGATCGTCGCACATTAAAATAAATAAAACATATACACACATACACACTTACATACCACAGCAACACATAGATACAATATCGCGCTTGATACAAACTTAGGTGCGCAACCTATCATTGTCGGTTGAATACTGCCGGTATTGCGTTCAGGGATCTTAAAGATGTTTATCTCTGTTTGTCTTCTGTAAATATTTGATGGCCGTATCATATAAATGGTGAGAGTGAAATGAAAGTTGGTCATTTAAGATATCGTCCGGTTTATTTTTGAATGCTTTATAAATTTCATACTCTTCCTTAGCATTCATTAGTCTACCTTTGCTGCAAATGTGTAGGGTTTCTACCGAAGCGTGGAAGTCACCTGAGCTATGTTTATTTTCGGCAAGGTGACGAGCGTAATTGGAATTGTTAATGTTGGACTTATTGTTGGGAAGATGTTCCTTGTAACGTTCGATGAACGCTCTCCCTGTCTGACCTATGTAATGTTTACTACAATCCTGGCAATTGATTTTATAAACTCCGGACTTTTTTTCAGTTGAGGTGTTGGTTTTACGCCTAAGCAATTTTGATAGTTTATTGGTAGTACGGAAGGATAAAGTGATGTTGTGTTTTTTGAAGATGTTTTTTAGGACGTTAGGTAAAAAGTTCGTATACTCAGACGAGACATATTTATTATCGGTAGTGCTATGGGTTTCTATGTGTTTATTGTTCATTTTCTTTTTATGGTTTTTAATCATCTTATCAATTATTGTACTCTTGTACCCATTGGCTACGGCTATATGTTTAATGTTGAACAATTCTTCTTGGTAATCACCTTTACTCAATGGAACAGTGAGAAGTCTATGTATACGAACTATGTAGTCTATCTGAGTATACGAACTTTTTACCTAACGTCCTAAAAAACATCTTCAAAAAACACAACATCACTTTATCCTTCCGTACTACCAATAAACTATCAAAATTGCTTAGGCGTAAAACCAACACCTCAATTGAAAAAAAGTCCGGAGTTTATAAAATCAATTGCCAGGATTGTAGTAAACATTACATAGGTCAGCAGGGAGAGCGTTCATCGAACGTTACAAGGAACATCTTCCCAACAATAAGTCCAACATTAACAATTCCAATTACGCTCGTCACCTTGCCGAAAATAAACATAGCTCAGGTGACTTCCACGCTTCGGTAGAAACCCTACACATTTGCAGCAAAGGTAGACTAATGAATGCTAAGGAAGAGTATGAAATTTATAAAGCATTCAAAAATAAACCGGACGATATCTTAAATGACCAACTTTCATTTCACTCTCACCATTTATATGATACGGCCATCAAATATTTACAGAAGACAAACAGAGATAAACATCTTTAAGATCCCTGAACGCAATACCGGCAGTATTCAACCGACAATGATAGGTTGCGCACCTAAGTTTGTATAAAGCGCGATATTGTATCTATGTGTTGCTGTGGTATGTAAGTGTGTATGTGTGTATATGTTTTATTTATTTTAATGTGCGACGATCTCTTCGGAGTGATTTTAACTTGATAATGGAGTTTCGGCTCCGAAACATGTCGTGAAGAATACAACGACTAGAAGTCACGTGACGGACCTAACAAGGTAATCTTATTATTATTTCTTTTTATTCTTATTCCTGATCCTAAAAGTAAAACATTCCTGTGAAGGACAAAACTTTATAAATAATTTCCCGCATATTTTTTTATCTAATGTCGGGCGACTATGTATAAATGCAGTGAGGCATGATTTCAATACAAAATATCAAGATGAAATCAATGGTGAAAACTGTTCATAGTTATGCTAAAGTGTTTTGAAATTATTCGCATATATTTACAGTCAAACAAGTATTTCTTTCTCACGTAAATCAAAGTAAAAACTTGTATTATAATATTTCCTTTGAGTTATTTCATTTTTGAATAACCTTAACATTTGTCTAACATAGAAAGTACGAAACTTGCGTTTCTCTTCATAAGTCCTTTATTTTAAAATATTATAAATGTTATAAATTCAACGAACGCCATGATAAAACAAAACGAAATAAAGGAGAGAAGGTTTTGTGATTTACTGGTTATAAGTCAAGGGTGAAATTAAAGCAGTTAGGGTGTTTAATTTCTCTTATCTCTTCCGAAATAAACATTTGTACATAAAGTGTTTTTACAAACAATATATACAATAAATTTAAGCCTAAATAACAAAAGAATATTGCATTAAATTACTTAAAATATAACAACTTTATAAAGAAAAAAATTTCCGTTAGCAAAATTAAATGTAAGTAATTTAAAAAGAGAGTGCGAAGCAATAAAAGTGATAGGTATATAACAATAAAATATGGTTCTTGAAACCCACTAGCAAATTTATTTGTTTATACATTATATTTTCTATATTGACATTTCAAATGTATATTTATCCATATTCTTCTGTGTTAAAAATCATACTATTATTCTCGCAGCTTCAATATATTTAAAAAATGCACACTTCCCTAAAATAGATTAATTTGATTCAAATAAAAAATACATGAAGAAAAATCCATTAACAATGTAAGCCATCCTCAAGCAAAAAACTTACAACTAAGCGAATATTTCTTTTTAGTCTCGTTAGACAATCGGTTAAACCTTCTCAAGGAACAAAGGACAAGTATAAGTTTAGCAGAGCTTTCGAAATGCCGGTTGTACTTTCAAGTAGTTTATACGTGCTTGTAGGTAAGGTTTTATTTTGTATGAATAGTTCTGGAATTTTATATATCACGACTTAAAACACCTTAGTCTATGACATCTATATACTTATACTTTTTATATTTTAGACGTATTTACAGCTTTATTCGCAATTTCAGCCATTTCGAGGGCACTAAATCTTGTTATATTTGAAGCTAATAAAGTTATTTAGATAATATACATTCATAGATAGGAAAAAATGACTTTCTGAAAAGCTTCAATTTTTGTTAATGTTTATACTGAAAAGTCGTGAATCATTAGAATTTGCTCAATAGTTATGTTTAAAAATAATAATTCTCTCGAAACGCCATGTATTATTTTCTTTACTAGTAAGCCCCCGTGAAAAATCACAGACAGATTAGTTACAGACACATCAGAAAGATATAATTTAAAAAAAAAACACTGCTTAAAAACAACAGACTTTACCTATGATGACGGTGATTTTTAACTCGGTAATTGTGTACAACTACCGAGTTATAATTATAAGGTTATATATAACTATATATAGTTATAATTATGATTAATTATTACCTTACAAATTATAAGGATTGTAAAACTGTAGGACTATTTGTTAAAATTGTGTATTTATATTCATTATTATATATCCAAATAAACATATTATATTTTAATTGCTTCTAACTTCATATTGATAGATCAAATTATTTATACGTTATTAATATTAAAATGAAGAAATTAATAAATAATTTTATACGAAGATGTACGAATGTTTCTGAAGTCAAACGAATTGGTATCTCTTCTTTAAACTTATGTAAATGAATATATTGACAATAATATTAGGTAGTATTTACATTCATTTTATAAACTCAAAGCAAATCTTATAACATATTATAGGCTACATTAGTTCTATAACTCATATTTAATAAAAAATCAACTTCGCAAGATTGATTTAAGTTGTAAACAAAACCCTAAAGTATAATCTACGCTAAGTTTTGTTTAATTATTACAGATGATGAGCGAAATCAGCTGTTATATTATGTTGTTACTCACGTACGGGCGTACACTCACTTTCATAAGAGTTGCTACGCAATTCCATGGGGCAAGGGTTTCTATATCGGCGTTAACATGATTTTGACAAATTTAGATATCGTTTGCAAATGCATCAAAATCTGAAAAACAATACTCAAATTTCATTTTTTAAGAATCCAAACCTTCAATTGTGAAATCTATCGGAAATGAATTTTCAATGTTGACTAAATGTTGGTATGTATTAAATGCGTGAAATATTTTTTGTTCGATTGAGATTAGAACAAAACTCCAGTATGTTGATATGATGAGCTAGTCTTGACTCTGGGGACTTACTGAACACGTTAAACGAAAATACATAACATACAGAGTCGTTGTTGCCACAATATTTCGAGTAATTGCCTACATTTCAGTTTTATGTAAAGAAGGTTGTGCAATATTTTTATAGAGTTTATTATTTAACAAACAATGAAAGAAAACAAAATGTTCTTAATTAAAGAAAGAGAGAATTTTGTTCAAGTTAAATGTAATAATTAAATTAAACTTGTAATGTTTCTTGAAAGTTGACACCTTTGTAAACAGCTGTTGTAATTAGGAGTTCATACAAAGTTTACTTTAAAACTAGAAGAGACAATGGTTTGATCAACAAGATGCTTTGTTTAGTTTGCAGGTCAAATACAAGCTCATGGGATTCTTGGAAACGTTTTTTATTCAAACTTTAATTTCTAAGAAGTTGTGTTTTTAAAACTCAATCGCGGACACTGGTTTATTGTTACTTTTCGTTTAACAATTAATTATAAGGCAGTTTTATAATATTGTAAAAAAGGGTGGATAAAGTAAAAAAAAATTTCTTACTTTTCATATTCTCATGATACATAAACTTTCAGGTCGTCATTATAATCCGTAATTTTAAATACGACTTAAAAGAAATATCCTATTTGATACATATTTTCAAATGTAAAAATAGGTTACGAACTACGGATGTCCTTCATTCATCATGGATAGATCAATAGTAAATACGTTGCCGTTTGAGTTGTATGACTGTTCTAAAACTAAGAATGAAAGACAAACGACATAACTTCAAACATTTCTTACCATGCATGAGTAGATTAACGTTCAAGGATAGAACTTTTCCAACTGAATAAAGCATATTGACAACTTAGTTTTATTAATAAGATATTAATTTTAATAAAGAACAGTATTAATTGTATTCATACATTTTTAAGTACTAGAATTCATAGAAAAATATTTGTATTTATAATTTGTTGAATTTGCAAGATATTCCCTAAATAGGTGCTCAACCACTTTCAAAAATAATGCTACTGAAATTTAAAAAAAAATTAAACTGGTGTTTAAGTTACCCACACATATACCACTGAAAAAGTATAGTGGGTCAAAATTTGTGAATACTGACTGAAAATGTGTTTTATATTCTAGCGCAGAGTTGTCTGTTTGACAGACAAAGTAGACAAAGTTTGACGAAAGGCAGACAAAGTAGACGTTTTTCACACATTATGAAGTGCATCCACAACTCAAATACTTTCAAATTGCTCTGTTTATATAGTTTATCCTTAATATAGATCGAAAAAAGCTTTGAAATGGGATGGCTG
>JAGFPH010000858.1:159664-211749 GCA_018207615.1 Philaenus spumarius
GCAGATGAATAAAACGGTTGGAATGACACATAACAGGTTGCCGAGAAATCTAGACTTGCATTGTAAATACATTACGGTTTAATTTTACAAGGAAATTGACCTCTCAATTTAAAGAAATTTAAGTTCTATCTCAAACATTTTTCGAAATATTGACTAAGATGCTGAAAAGTTTCATTTTGCACTTTACTGAGAAATCAGCCACAATGATTGTTCGTTTAGTAAATTTTAAAAGGAATATTATAAATTTGTTTTGCTTTTGAAAGATGTTTCTTAAGTAGGTAACTAATAATAGAATAAAAGTAACACTTTATACACACACTAGCTGGCTCGATCCGGCTTTGCACGGATGGACAAATCAAAGTTAAATGTATGTTAACCAAAAAAATATATCAATAAACATATTATACTATGTATTTCTTAGCGAGCAAATAGCGAGGGCCCTAGGGGAAGCTACATACCAAATTTCATTCCAATGAGCTTGGTGGTTTGTTAGATTTGTTGATGAATGAGTCAGTGAGTGGTATTTGGATTTTATATATATATAGATTAGATCAACGGCAATTATAGCAAATAAAATAAAAACAAATTTAGATGAAATTATAAATCGATAATTCTTGTATATTTTAAAACTGTATCCTTTAAATTAAGACAATGAAAGACAATTTTATTTATCCTTTAATTGTATCCTTTCAATGAAAATGCTTACTAATATTACTTTTACTAGTACTAATCAATTCTCCAATATTTGCCGTCATTTATTTATTATAAACAATAATATACACCGTTTCGAGTATATAAATCATTTCCATCATATAGAATTTAAGTCAATTGCTTAAGCTTTATGATGTACTTAAATATTTGCAATGCTTCCACTTTTCCAAATTGTAGTGGCTTTTTATAACAGAATAATTTAAACAATATAGTTCTCTTAGGCTCTTAGAGGCTAATTGGATTGTATGAGTGGGTTTCCGTATATCCGCAAATCGAATTGATGAAGGTAAAATTAATTAAAATGTGGATATAGTTTAAAAACACTGAAGTATTTCTAGAAGCCAATTAGTATAATCAAACAAAATATAAACATGTTTCTCTTGTATATATGTATTATATAAAATACACTCATAATAACTACACACTTTGTTTTCTACATATTAAGAATTACAAATGAAGTTTTTTTTTAAATCTAGATTGTGACGCTCAAAAAGTCAAGTAGACGTAAATGTTTATGTAAACTTAATTTCAGTATACTTATAAAGAATTCTTGTAAGGTAACTGTCAGCTCTCAAATATATTTCCCAAGCAGAAAATGCTTTGCCTCTCAAATTAAATCGATATGTTCCTTCTATGATTTAACTTGAGGTCAGTGAGATTTTTCTTATTTACATGATTGCATTAACTACTTTGAAAAACGCTTGTTAATAAAACGCATTATATTTAATTTGCCTGAAATGATGCAAGTACTAATAAATTCGAGCACGCAGCTGAACCGCTGACGTGAGTTGAGCGAATTTCCAAAATTAACTTTCCAAAATTAATGTTTTCAACTATCCGTAGTTTCAACCAACTATTTGGGGAAATAGTCTACTCACGAAGGCGCTGAATAGTAAGAATTTGAATAGTACAAGCACGAAATAGTAGAATTTGTTTGCACCTCAGCCACTAGCCGGGGCTCCCCGCGTTGCTTTGTTCCGCTCGCTGCGGAAAAAGACGCTTTGCGAGTTTGCACCTCAACCTGGCGACCTCGGATTATGGACTGCTTTCCTTCGCTCGCAGCGGACAGACTGGCTTTGCGACTTTAAATCCCGGATCAGAAGCTGTCGCCGCGGTTAAATTCCCCACGTGGGTTTTAACCAGGTACTTGTATGGTGTTTTACGTTTTTATCGTTTTTATGGGAACCAAACGGGCTATAAGATCGTGCTTCCAATTGATGGATTTTGTTGGCTAACGAATACATCCGAGCGACTTAGAAAACCAACGTGTGGACCAAATCGAACGTAAAATGTAGACGTTAGAGTGCAAACACATATACACAACATTTTAATGACATCCCAAAACGTGTCCTGGGACCATGATCGGTGCTCATTAACCACTTCCAACCTGGGTCTCACCATAGGAATATTTCAAGGAATTTCGCTAATACAAAAACTTGACTTGGTCTACCGACATAAGCAATCATCGTGACTATAGAACTTCAAAGAAGCCACGAACTCAACACATCAACACAATCTATACTAATATTATAAAGAAGTAAAATTTGTTTGTTTGTTATGTAGAATGTAATCTCTCGAACTACTGAACCGATTGAAAAATAGTTGTATTAATAAAAAGCTACACTATCCCTGAGTAACATAGGCATAATTATTTATTTTGATAAAAACTATTTTTATTTCAATATTTTGTAAATTTAGTCGGACAAAATCTTAGGTTAGGCCTAGGAAAATGAACCAACACATCTATTTACATTTATTACCATAGCAACAAATTGTTTTTGTGAATATGTGTCTACCTGAAGAGTGATAATGTATACTTGAAAATGAGATTACGGTATCGAAATGTAAGTAGGACAACACGTTGAAGTCACACGACGGATTAAAAATCGAGAAAAATACTTTGTAGTTTCCTGTATTTATCTCATTAAATTTTAATGATCTTTATAAAAGTGATATCATATTCTCTCTATCAATATTTATGGCAAGACATAAAACTATAATAACATTCATGTAAGACAGTAAATAATGAGATAATTTGTCTATATTATCTATACTAATATTATAAAGAGGTAAAATTTGTTTCTTTGTTTGTTTGTATGTAGGGGGTAATCTCTGGTATACTGAACCGATCGAATAAATAGTTTTGCTAATAAAAAGCTACACTAACCCTGAGTAACTATTAATTTTGATAAAAACATTTTTTATTTCAATATTTGTAAATTTATTTGGCAAAAATCTTAGGTTAGGCCTCGACTGAAGAACCAACACACGTATTTATTACCATAGCAACCAATTGAATAAAATAACAGATAAAACAGTTGTTTGCTCCAAGATTTCCATTAACAGCTGATTTCAAACTTTGAAGCAATTATTTGTACTTCTAACTTTTACATTATGAATTAAAAAAGATATATACAGTAAAATTCAAACATCTTCGCTAATTATTTGACGGAGCAGCCTATAGACATTGATAGCCTATAAAATTATCTTACTAACTAAAAAACTAACACTAGCAGAAAGACTCAACTTATGACAAAGATTTAAAAACATCAAACAAGCACTTTAAAAAAACACTCCACATCATCCAGAGAAAATAACCAGGTGTTTAGTTACAAATTTTGTCTTAGATGTCATGTCCTTTAAAATCGCACGAATCCTATTAAAAATATTTGGTGCAGAACGCAAACAGAATTTCAAAAAAGCGTCTTTGAACGGACGAGACAAATCTCAATTATATTTAGTCTTATACATTCTCATCACATAAATTCTGCCCACTTCTAAGATAAAATAATTTGAATACTTTGAAAATATATAAATGACTCAAAGGAAGAAGTTTTAACTACCTAAACAATGGCAAAGAATGTGAATTTCTGGGCACTTTTAATATGCATCTTATGAGGGTGTTTCTGTTGTATAACTATTGGCCTAATATTTTGAAAGTAAATGCCGCCCCAACATTCAATACCATACTGCATTCTGGACTCCACTAAAGCATGGTAAATTATTTTAGTCATCTATAAAAACACACATTTCTTAAAAGATAGAAAATACGAAGACTGACAAATAACTCTTGTTTAAATTTATCAAGATGCATTTTCCAGTTTAAACTCTGATCTATAAACAAACGTACGTACTTTATGGATTCAACATTCTTAATAATTTCACAATCACAATCATTCACACATTCATTTATTAAACCATATCCCGTGTGGTGTTTACTTATACATTTACGAGAATTAATATAATTTTAGGCAAAATTAAATTTATTTTTTTTTTCAAATAAACAGTATAAGCCTATTTGGAATTAAAATATATTCTTAACCCCATGTTGCATTTTTTTTTTCAAATATATTTTTATTTTGCCAGTTATTGACTACACAAAATCTAGAATATCGTTCAGAAATAAAAAAGCAATTAAGTCCCATGAACTTGAAAATGCAATAGTTAATATAAATAAGTTATTAATATAAAAATAACAGAATAATTATCATTTCTTATCCTTAAAGTCCGATAAAGTATGTATTTACCTATTGCGTTTCTTGTGGTAGACACTGGAAATATTCTCAGCTAAGATAACAGTACAAATAAAAGTCATATATATTTAGTCATCTTCTTTAATATAATGTTTATCATAAACTTTTTTTTTGTTCATGATATTATTTACGCTAGTTCGTAAAATCCGGCATCAGGTTTTAATCAATATAACTTTACACTTTAAAATAAAATCAAATGATACGAAAGATTTATACAGTATACTACTAAATTTGAGATGTCTTGCTTAGTAGACACTCATTAAAACCGTGACTTACTGGTATCACCATTAAGTGTGAGGAGCATTTAGCTTTAAAACATCAACAGCAATTTTTCACATACTTTGATGCCATAAAAAGTGCGTAAGTATTATTTTTAAAACAATATATTTTAAAAGCATCTCAACTTACGGGAACTAAATGATTTGTTTTCATTGCACAACCTTCAAAGTACCTTGAACTTTTCACATTCCTGATAATGTTTTGACTTCAGTAATTTTGTTTCTTTTGACATATTTATCTTCTCAGAAGCAAATTGCTTCTAAAACTAAAAGGTTCCGCAACTAATTTATGTAATATATCATTTCGGTAATTTCTTTAGTGTTTTTAAAGGGTAGACTAGCTTTTCAGTCTCTTTAATCTTATAATTCTAAAAACGCTTATTCGCAACATAAGTTTAATAGAAACCTATAAATAACATATTTAAAAGAAAAATTATCTCAAATGCTAGTTGTCTTTACTTTTCAAATAAAATTTTTCAGAATGAAACTTTTACCTATGTAAATTACACTTATATACTAGGACATTCCATCAAGACATCTATTTCAATAACTAACTGAGATATTTTAAGTATCACGGTTTACTCGTGATTGTAATAACGTGCACAATTATCTTGACTTTGTTATATTTTCTTTGTGTATGAGTTTAAAAATTAAAAACCTTAAATGTATCTCGTTATGAATCTAAATACTCTTTCCTCAACGCTTTTTAAGCTCAATGTACAAAAGAGCTGTCTCACCAGACGTTCCTAATTGATTCTCTCAAACTCAAAAATAATATTAAAGCCAGTAGTACGTATAAGCTGTCTGCTAAATTCAATTCACATTTGACTAAGTTGTTGATGCAATTTCATTTGGTAGAAAGAACATAAGCTATTTAGTGTAAAAATAACACTATAAGATAGAAATACACTGTTTAAACTGAAAGGTCATGTGTTTTAATTTAAAACCTAATTAGTGTCTTTAATTTTTAAAGTCACATTATGCCAGTTTCGACTTCCCTTTGTCTATATTTCAGAAGGACAAAAGCTTTGGTCGTAGTAGAAAGAACAAAAACAAAATACGCTTTATAATCGCTCTCACATTACGGAAACCTTATACAAAGTTTTAATATTAAATTTCAAGATATTTAAAATTTTCTTTCATTTATTTTGTTCTGGTTAATTTCACCACAGCTCACACTTACAAACGTTCAAAGAAATTAGACAGAATAATAAGAAATGAGATATCGTTTGTGAATGATCACAGTGTGAGAAACAGTTTAGAGTTGATAGAAAAAATAAAAAATGAGAAACTATTGCCAAACTATACGTTGGCTTTTTTTGACATTGTCAATTTATACACCAATGTCCCTGTTGTGGAAACCATTGACATTTTACACAAAAATTTGCTAGAAAATTCCAGGCTTTCAGGTGCCGCAGTCGGTCAACTCATCTCATTGTTGACTGAGGTATTAAAACAGAACTACTTCCAGTTTAACCATAATTTTTACATCGAGAAAGACGGACTCGCGATGGGTTCACCTCTTTCATGTATTTTAGCTGAAATTTTCTTAAATCATATGGAGAACACACTTATGTGCTCCCCAGTCAACAAATCCCACAATAGGCTCATCTTTTACCACCGTTATGTCGATGATATCATTGTGCTGTTTAATGGCACCCTCAGACAATTATCACTTCTCAATAAATATTTTAACAGCCTACACCCGAAATTACACTTCACATTAGAAATCGAAACAAATAATTGCTTGAACTACCTCGACACAGCAATTTCCAAAGTGGCTGACAATTTTTCTTTCAAAGTATACAGGAAGCCTACCACCACGGAGTCAACAATTCATAATACTTCCCATCACCCCATACAACAAAAAATGGCGGCATACCATAGTTTTGTTCACCGACTCCTATCATTCCCTCTTTCTACAATAGACTATAATCATGAAATCAAAACAATCAAACACATTGCAATGTCCAACGGATACAGTAGTACAATTATCGATAAATTAGTTAGGAAACATAAGAATAAAAAGAAAAATCACGTCACTCCCTCAATGTCTAACGAAAAGAAGAGAGAATTCGTGTCCACTGTTTATGGAAACTTTCTCAACCATTCACTACGTAATGAGTTGGCAAAAAGTAACGTAACCGTGTCCTTTAAAACAAATAATAAGTTACTTCGAAAATTAACACCTACTGCCAAAGACAAGAATATGGACATACGTGAAAAAACTGGCGTCTACAAGTTAGTTTGTAGTGATTGCCCCAAATATTATATTGTACAGACAGGCCGTTCGTTTAAAAACGTTTTAAAGAACATCTGCCAAAACCACATTTGAAACCGATAAAATCAAACTTCGCTTCGCATCTCATTTCTATGATCGTAAATATACTAACTTGAACACCAACTTAAAAGTCTTGAAGTTTTGCGACAAAAGTCAGTTTATGAATGTAGTCGAGGAGTTTGAAATTTACCGGGCAGTTAAATCTGAGCCAACAAATTTGCTGAATGACAAACTGTCTTTTAGCTCTAATATAATATTCGATTTGGCAATCAAGTTTGCTGATAACAATCTGAACAGCGATTAGCAGACTCCTATGACGCGAGTAATGTATAGGTGGGGAGTTACATATCGATAAAATACTCAGTGTTCATGAACCATGTGCGGTACCGGTTAAAAATACGGCAACGAATTTTATATCATTGTATGTGTTGTGTTATGCGTTGTGTTAACAATTGTTTTAATGTTCTAACGATCTCGTAAGAGTAATACACCTGATGATGAATGCATGAGCATTTGAAACCGCGGTAGTGAGAAATTACTACAAATGGATCACTAGACGGAATATAAGGTATTTATAAAATTCAGTGATCCGGAGACTATCTCAAAATGTAATTTATAAACGTAAATTTATTTAAAATCCTACTGGAATTTAAAAAAAAATATATTTATTTTATACTTTTTGAGAATTTTTAAATGAAATATATTTTAGAAACGTATTACATATAAATTAAACAAATATTTTTTCCTACGTTTTCTAAAATTAATTGTATAATATTATAGAATTGTAAAGATATACTTCCACGGTCTTCTATGTTCCTGGTCTTCAGAGATCAATCGCGTCACTCTGTACGTAACCTGTGTTTCGGTTATTTTACCTCATACAACATAGTGCGTTTCTTCTGTAAAGCTTTTGTTCCCAAAGCTATGTTATTTTAACTGTTTTTTAATTATAATGTGAAAATCATAATTTAAACCCCTACCTTCAACCTAATTTATAAATTCTGTTTCTAATAAAGAACAGTAAAAAGAGTAGAAGTGCTAGTTGTAATGATTTTAAATATACCATTTTTGCATTTATTTTACAAACATTTGCTTGATTGCTCGTACAATTTAAGTAATTACGAGATGGTACTTAGGTTAGTGCATGCAATGAATTAGTTTATTTGATTCAGTTATTCAATCAAATGACAAATCACAATAACTGATAACGTAGGAAGTCATATTAGCAATCATTTTAGACTTCGCTGTGTATAATGGAAATTGTCCATTATTTCTCCCTTATTATATGGCACTTCATCACGCAAAGAATAATGGGCAGTAGCCGAAGATAGTATATCAGCTTTCAATTAGTCAAACACTTTTATTTGTTTGGCGTACTTGGTTTAGAATCACTGATTTAGATGGAATTTATACTGAATAAAATTATCTATGACCGAGAACATAATTTGATTGGTACGTTTGATTCCAGTACCTCCTGACATAATCGACGATAGGACTATAGTTTTGATGTAACCGTACAAGAAGGAGACAAATGCTACCTTGATGTGCAAAGCTAGAGGACATCCGATGCCGCAGATAGTGTAGCGACGGGAGGACGGAGAACACCTGGTCTTGAAGAAGCCTTCTCGGGAGATAATCCAAGGTTAGTAGAATACCAGTTATGTTGTACCATTAGAACTTCTTCGATAAAAGACAGACATTGCATTTATTGATCTTGTAATGCTTCATTATTGAGCAGTCATATTCAGAAGCTGATTCTACGAGTCTGAAAGAAAACATAGTTTCGGAAACACTTGGACGTCGAGTCCGTAGTGAATGATAACGCCTTCACAAAGAGAAGTTATACTATAGCCGCAGTACACTTCGGTATCGCGATTGCCGTAACGCCGTGTTTACTACATTTAAATAATATGAGTATACAGAGTGTAATAATATAAGTTGTAATACATCTTGATAATTTAAATGGATTGCTATATAAACGTAAAACCTCTACCGTACCTATTATAACACTTTTTCGGGTATTTAAGAGGGGTTAAAAATGTTGCCCCCCTTTTACGTCAACTAATCCATTTTCATTTCGAGTCTAGTTCCGTTTACATGCGCTAGACTACTTACTCCAAGTCTTCAAGATACCAGGTGTCTTAAAAGTCCCACCCCTATTATTTGTGTTATTAATGGAAATCGACAGATTTTCTTTGGGGATTGTTAACATAAACAAAAATGGATATTTTTGGTATATCGTAAATTTTAACGACTCCCCCAAAAAATAACATTGAAATGTTAAAGATGATACATCTTGATGATACAACTTTGCTTTGTTATTCATAACTATGCATGTTTGTCGACTCCTAATAGTAAAAAGTCCAGTAACTGGGAATTCCAGAGAGCTTAGCTTTACTGTTTTTATACTAATTACTATGTTTTATAAGTTAGATTTAGTGGTCTACTGAATTAAACCCTTGTAAAAAATAACAGATGTATCATCTTTAACATTTCAATGTTATTTAAATGGGGGAAAATTGTAACTTTGATTGGCCATTGTGTTGGATAGAGTCAACATACAGACCTGCGCTTTGGGCCAATCTTCTTCTTTTATCAAGGCCTTTAAAATGAAGTGTCACTCAATAGAGGTGCTCATTTAAAATTTTCGACTTACCCCCAAAATACACCATTTTTGTGGGAGGTTTTGAAATTTTCGATACACCAAAAAACTCAATGTTTGTTCATGTTACCAATCTCCAAAGCAAATCTGTCTATTTCCATTAGTAAAAAAATAATGGGGGGTGGGACTTTTAAGACACTTGGTATTAGTTTTGGGCAGATGGGTAAAAAACTAATTTGTCGATTCATTGTTCCAATTCGTGTGAGTCATATTCGTATTTTTTTATGGAATAAAATTAGTTTCATGTTTTCTGTTGTTTTTTAGTTGTTTTAGGACGCTAAATAATTCTTGCCCGAACTGTTACTGACGTTTTTTTAATACTTTGCCAGAAACTGTGTAAATTAAAGTAAGAATACTTAGTGGTAAAAGATGAGTTAAAGGGCTTAAATTTTAAATTAAATTGTCTCTAACCTTCGTCTTACCACAAGAGTAATAAAATTTGAACGTCTGTGTTTATCGTCAGAATTGTACGAACGTTTTTCTAGTATTTTTGTAAATAAAGTCAAATATAGCATAGCAAAGAAAATTGAAAACATTTTGTAAATTTATAATCTTGAAAATAATTTTATAGAAAGAAAAACGTTATATTTATTTAACTTGATAGTACATAAAAAAACAGGTGGGGTATTTGTTTTAAACAAAATATATAAATTTTTTAAATGTTAATTTAAAGTATTAAAAAAGTACTATTTCGGCAAACTTTACGAGGAATAAATAAAAAGAAAGTAATTAAGACTAATTACATTTACTTAATTTGTTGAATAAACTAAATTTGTACACCTAATAAATTACATTACCAACCTCCAGATGGATGGTTCACAAATAGAGAGGGATTTTATATTTTTAAGAAAGGTTTTTGTTATATATACCAGTTCATTATGGTTAACACAAGGAAACACTGAACAAGTATCATATCTGTTAAGTAACGAGCTCTTGGAAATGTGCTAAAAATATTCCGACAAATGACGTATCTTTTATTTGTAGAACTTTAATTAAAATTGTAGTCTCGTATGCTTCCTTATTTTAATATTACACAATAGAGTAACAATTTTGCAGCACCGCAAATTTCTTTTAGTAGATCTCAAACGGGATGTCATGTTTTATGGTAAACATTTAACTAAATAAAATAAATGTGATTTACTCTAAATATAAAACAAAAAGTAAATGTGTGCGGTAGTGGGACCCCGTCAGGAATGAAGTTCATCACGCCTTTTCTTTAATTCTTTTACCAGCCTACGGCAACATACAAACATAATTTTAATCTTTCAATTGCCGTTTATTATTGGATTGTTCTTTATACAAATATTTACTGTTTCCATACATTTAATGATATTATAATAAAGGTGTAGAATTAAATACAACATCAAAGATAAGATGGTAAACACAGATGTCCATTCATTGTAAATACATTCAATAAACATAAAATGTTGGCTCATCAGTCAGGCATAGGTTAAAATTACTTTCTAGGCCTAACCTAAAATTATTGTATGTATGTTGCCGTTAAGGCAGGTAAAATAAATTAAATATACACAAAATAATTTTAGGTTAGGCATAGACTAATGAACCAACATTTTATGTTTATTAAATGTATTTCAGCGCTTGACCATAATATCTGAACTACGCCGGAAGGAACGTTCGTCTCTAAATTTAAATTAATGAACCAAAACACTTTCTTGAATGTATTTACAATCATTGACATAGCAATGCTTTCATTGAGTGACGATAACGCTTTTTCGTTACTCTTATTTTTTATATTTGTCATTGCCATAGCAACCAATAAATAATTTTTTTTCATTGTTTTCTATTTGTTAACTCCTACCACAACCCGCGTTAAGGAACTTCGTTCCAATAATGTAAAAATACACTTTTAGTTATTAATATCTCTCAGACATTTTACAATAAATCACATATTTTAAAAATAAGTTATAGTTCCTACTAATATCGTTAAAACGCCACTCAACATACAAAAACAATACAGTATGCTTTGTTGTAACGAGATTTCTCAACAACGAACTGGTCAAACACACGTGTGTCGTGTTCCAATATCACTGGCATTGGGTTTTTGAATGACAAATAACAAGTACAAACAAATCATGTAAATAGATGTTCAATGAGTACCGTGGTGAAATCATGTAAAGGTCAAACACAATTTAAATGACTGGAATAACAGTCGAAACGGTAGTGAAAGGAAATAAAGTATTGCTCTACAATAATAAAGTATAAACTATTAAGGCTAACTATTATTTTTTGTTTTTTTAATTATTCAATGTTGAGCATCAATTTTGAAAGCCTAGTAAATGTAGACTTTCTTTTTTATTTTGCTAAGAGCCCTTAATAATACGAAAAGATCATAAAGATCATTTTGGTTCTCTATTTATTACTACATTAATAAAATTGAAATGTAGCATAAGTTAAAAGGGCATCTTACATAGAAGTGAATATTATGTGAATGAACATATTATGTAGTGTATATGGAGGAAACATGTAAACCTGGAGATGAATTTTGAAAACATTTTTTAGCGAATTTTTATAGGAAAAATTAGCTATGCAGTGACCCTTATGGTAAGACCTAAAGTCAGGAGTAGCAAATGAGCACCGATCATGGTCCCCAGAACTCTCTTTGGAGTCATTAAAAATTATATATATGACGTGTTCGCACACTAACGGCCGCATTTTAAATCTGGTACACGTTGGTTGTCTACGTCGCTCGGACGAGTTCGTTAGCAAAAAATCCAACTACCGGAAGTACGTTTTTTGACCGAAAGTTACTATTTTTTTAGATATTTCCTACGAGAATTAATTTTTGTAGATTGTTCTAAAAATATGATTGTAGAATGTTAATCTACACATTTTTTTTTACGCGACCTTATAGCTCGCTTGGTTCCCCTAAAATCGATCCTAAAAATACCATAAAAGTACCCAGTTCAAAGCCATTTCGTGGATTTTACCTTGGGGGCATCTTCTCATCCGAGGCTGACGGGCGAGTTTTTACTCTGCAAGCGAAGTGAAGCTTATAACCCGAGGCTACAAGATTGAGGTGCAAACTCGCAAGCGAGTTTTTCCACTGCGAGTGTAACGAAGGAGAGCTGGATGCTTAGGCGCAAACAAATTCTACTAATATATTTTTCTTACAAATAAGCAGCTATTCAGCACAGTCGTGAGTAGACCTATTTCCCAAATTTGTGGTTAAAACCCTAAAATATAGGCCTATAAACTTGACTTTGGAAATTTGCTCAACTCACGTCAGCGGATCAGCAGCGTGTTCGAATTATTTTTGTATTTTTTTTAATTAGGCTTTGTTTAAAATATCTTTAATCTTAATAAAAGATAAAAATGTTTATCAGGAGGATCTTAAGAAACTCCTATTTTGTATCATTATATTGTCCACATATTTTTTTCTAAACTCTTGAATCTTTTCACAGTTCACCTAAACTAACAGTTTACTTAATGTAAGATTATTATAATTAAGTATTAAAGTTAACTGAACAAACTGATTTTTGTAAAGTCTATAGCAATCATCAGCCAACTTTAGTGTGAACTAACTTATTATATTTATATGTGGACGGTTCTTTTTCGTTCGGCCAAAGTTGTGACTGTGACTAGATACATAGCCAATAATTCTGTATACAGGTTGGACAAAAGTCTGGAATATATTTAATAATTAGAAAACTATTAAGCAGTTTTGAAACTTTGCTGTTATTGTAACCGATAATGTCACGTATTTTACTTGTTTTGGCGTGAACAGGGAACGGCACACTTAAGAATTTTTAAATGTAAGCCTAGGCCGAATTGTATCTGATTTTAAAGGTATTTGTTAGTAGAATACAATTGGTCCATCCATTTAGAAAATTCAGCTCTGAGATTTTATTATTATGCCACTAACGTTTCTCAATGAGATGGGGGTTTATTTCAATATCCCTGCTTGCAGCTTTCATTTAATTAAAAAATAATGAATGTAAAATTAGAATACTCTGTTAGTTAAAAATTATAAATAACGAGGTGCGCCTAAAGAAGTTTACGCTTTAATAATTTCTGAATAAATAAAAGAAGGAAAACAGTTGAGGGTGTGTTTGATGTAAAACTGACCTCTATTTTAATTGTCAGTTCAGGAAGCAAAATAGTCTAAAAATCTCAAGCTTAGAAATAATTCCATTCATATATTTCTTTTGATGTTTAGTTAAGACTAATAAGCCCGGTGAAAAATCACAGGCAGATTAATTACATAAATATCGGAAATACATAATTTAAAAACAACAGACTTTATGTAGGCCTACCTATGCTGACGGGGATTTTTAACTATAAATGTTAAATGTACAAAATAATGTTAAATGGGGGTAAATGTGTACAATTATATAAAGATTCTAAAACTGTAGGCCTATTTGTTAACATTGTGTATTTATTTTCATTATTATATGTCTAAATAAAGATACAAATATTATCTTTTAGTTGCTTTCTAACTTTATATTGATAGATCAAATCATTTAGAAATCATTAATATTACATTGAAGACATTAATAATCTTATATGTTTATATGTTATACGAAGATGTACGAATGTTTCCGAAGTTAAACAAATCTTTTCTTTAAACTTGTGTAAATGAATATATTGATAATAAATGGTTGTACTTATATTCGTTTTATAACCTCAAAGTAAATCTTATAACGTATTATAGCCTACATTAGTCCTTCAACTCATACTTTAAGAAAATAAACTTCTCAAGACTTATATTGATTAAAGTTATAAACATAACCCCAAAGTATAATCTACGCTAGGTTTTATTTTAGTATTACAGATGATGGGTGAAATCAGTTGTTATATTATATTATTACTCGCGAACGTACGGGCTACGTACTACGTATTATTATTACGTACTTTTATGGGGGTTAATAATAATTATTATTATTTTAATTATTGTTGTGAAATAATATTTATAACAACAACCTATTTCCGGTAAAACCCATATGTAGCAAGTGTGCACCGAGGGTTTCTTGGCAGGTCCAACACTGGTGTAGAATGCATTTGTTTAAATTGCATTATACATTTTCAAAATTTTTTGTTCAATCCTAGCTCTTCTCTAGACCAATTACATAAACCTTCATCTTTAAATACCCCCAAAGACAAAAATCTAACGGGTTTAGATCCGGCGACCTTGATGGCCACTCAATAGAACCCCTCCTATCAATACATCTATTTGGAAAAGTCGGACTTAAGAAATGTCACACGTTATATTATTAAAGTTGTGATGGTAGGTATTTCACAAATTTGTGTAATTTTAGAAGAATAATTAAAATAATCGTATACATAAATTTCAGGTAAAACTAAACGCATCACGTTTTGTCGCTTAGTGATAGCTGTAATCATGGATGATGACACAAACCCCCGTATCATTAAGAAACATTAGTAGCATAATATTACAATCTGTGAAGAAGCTGTAATTTCTGATTGGATGGTAATTTTGTACCGTTTTATTCTTCTAACAAATACCTTTAAAATGAGGTACAACTTGACCTAGGTTTACGTTTAAAAATGTCAAGACTTTCCAAGTGGGCTGCCCCCAGGTCACGACGAAAACAACTAAATACGACAAAATATTGGTTATTTTATAGAGTCAATGTTTCATTATGATTTGATTAATAATTTCTCAATTATTAAATATATTCCAAACTTTTTGCCAACCCTGTGTATTCGGTGCCAGAAGTTACTTAGGTCAATATAAAAGTAAGTACATTTAACTTGTGTAGTTAGGAAAAGTAATTTTATTTGAGTTATAAAACCGCACCCTATTTTATCACTGCAAAGCTAATCTCAGAGAAAGATATTGGAGGTTTATTTTGCTTGGATGGAGTCATGAAACGGAACATATGATCACCGTACATACAGTAATGAGTGATTGTTTTAATTGCATTCGGTAAGATTTTATATTGTTTGTGGGAAAAGCCAAAACCGTTGGAACCTTCTATACACATAATCATGTTTTCTTTATAATAAAGGTGTAGGATTAATAATAACCCCAAAGCTAAGATGGTAAATAATGTTAAATGTTCAAATCAAATTATTTCGTATATTTTATAACAGCAGTGATAATAAAGGTTAAAAGAACCTCCAAGGTTCAGATCTACAATTTAATAAAAACCTAACCTAAAAGTTAGAAATACAAATAATTGCTTCAAAGTTTGAAATCAGGTGTTAATGGAAATACTAGAGCAAACAGCTGTTTTATCTGCAATTTTATCCCATTGGTTGCTATAGGGTAATGAATGTAAATACATTCAAGAAATTTGTGTTGGTTCATCAGTCTACAATTGGCCTAACCTAAGAATTTCTTCTGACTTAATTTACAAATTTAGATGGAAATAAAAAATTGTTTTATTAAAATGAATTATAGCCTTTGTTACTCAGGGATAGTGAAGCTTTTTCTTAGTAATACTATTTTTTCAATAGGTTCAGTAGTTACGGAGATTACCCCCTACATACAAACAACATTTTTTTATCTCTTTATAATAGTGGTATAAGTACAGCATACTTATTTTTTTAAAGTTTTTTTTTCTACACCTTTTTTTAAACATCTATTGTTCATTGGCTTCAGTGAAATATTTTTAGGAATCAAGTTGAAATATTTTATTAAAAATAGGCATACATTGTTTAACAAACGGAAAAGTTTTAGTTTTTTTATTATATTTTATAAGTAACATAGTGTGTTAATAAAATGTACCTACTAACTTCATACAAAATTTTACGTGCACCTTTAGAAAGTAACTGTTATTTGCTGCTACTATAAAGTTATTTGAATTGTTTTCAGTTTAACTTGACAAGTTTTAATTAAAATACAGTATTTTCCTCAATTATGTAACATTGCTGTTCCTCGGTACGTTCTCGATTATGTAAAATAATAAAATTAACTAGATTGCTGTGAAAAATCCATAAGGTAATTTCAGTTGTGACTATAATGGCAACTTTTAAAAGTAAGTATACAAGATATAGAATAATAATTGCATCTAACTTTGTTTTTGACCTAGGTTGCTTTAAAACGATTGTAACGTATATTTTTACTAAAATGAGTAACGAATAAATTCAACTATAAACTCTGAAGTTATTAACAGTGTTAAAATATTACAAACCTTTAAACTTAAACATTTTAAAATGTATTTAATTTCCAGTGAGGGTCCTCCGCTAAACGCGCTAATTTTTCTTTTGAGTATTTTTATTAATAATATTAAACAAATATTAGTTTAAAGTATGAAAATTTAAAGAACTTTTAAACTAAAACTTCTAAATGAAAAGAAGTAACTTTTAAATTAGGGAGAAGTGTAAACTTATATAGCGATATTCTGTTGAATATAAAATATATTATGGAAATTATTTTGTGCTACTAGTAAACCCCCGTGAAAAATCACAGACAGATTAATTAGATACACATCAGAAATACTTAATTAAACAAAACACTATTTAAAAACAACAGACTAAATCTAGTCCTAAATTTTAAACTAAGTAGATGTGTACAATTATAAGGATTATAAAACTGTTGGCCTATTTGTTGAAATTTTGTACTTATCTACATTATTATATATCTTAATAATGATAAAAATATTAACTAAGTTTTAATTTATTTCTAACTTCTTATTGATAGATCAAATGATTTAGAAGTTAGTAATATTATAATGAAGATATTAATAATCGAATATGTTTATATGTTGTACGAATGTTTCCGAAGTAAAACGTATCTCTTCTTTAAACTTGTATAAATGAATATATTGATAATAAAAGGATTTATGCATATTCATTTTATAACCTCAACGCAAATCTTGTAATTAATTTTAACCTATTTTAGTTCTTTAACTCATATTTTAAGAAAATCAACTTCACAAGACTTATTAATTGAAGTTGTAAACATAATCACAAAGTATAATCTACGTTAGGGTTTGTTTAAATATTACAGGTGATGGGTGAAATCAGCTGTTATATTATATTATATTATATTATATTGTTACTCACATACGGACAATCGCTTTTATCGCTCTAAACTATATTGTTAAAAATTACTAATCTAATATTAATATTTAACAAAACATAGTATTTATTACATTAATAAGAGCTTGTGATTGTAAATGACCTAATTCATTATTCACAATTATGTTACGGTATTTGTTAACATAAAAAGTTTCCCAAGCGTCCAATGTGTTGGGTTTAGTTACGTTTTTCAATAGTTTAGAATTTTGTATTTTAAAATGATGATTTTCATCTAAACAGTGCTTAGCCATAGCAGATTTATCAGGCCTATTACATTTTAAATGAGAAAAGTGTTCTTTACCTCGCATCTTCATACTTCTTTTGGTTTGACCTATGTATTTTTTAGGACACATTTCACATAAAATCCGGATTTGTCGTGTTCTTGAATTTTGTTTTTAGGATTACCTGAGGATTAGTAAACGTACTTGTTGTGAGATTTTGTGTTCAGGTTTTATTTTATCCTTGTTACTTTCTCAAGTCAAGCTCATTAGTTATTTAATAATATTAAGGAATAAAACATAAAAGCTAAAATAATATACTGACAAAACTAAACGTGCGATTCACTGCAGGACATAATTAAAATTGTACTTCAAAATTGATTACGGGACAACAAACACTTTAATTGTATAGCCTATTTTAATTGTACACGTAGCAGAAACTTCAGTGACTTAATTCTCCCCTACGGTCCTATTCTAACTCCCAAACATCGGAATAACTTGGTGTAAGCAACTTATTAGGTTAGGATAATGAGGGTTGTTACGCAGTAGTAAAAATGGAAGAGAAATTGCTAATTCTTATATAGAAGGGATTTTAACACAAAACCTTTCTAAGTAAATTATAAGAGTACTTTGAGTTATATTTACAACTTCACTCAAAATGAATAGTAGTAACCTTATATTTAATAAAACAATTTCTTTAAAGTATTAAAGTATATAATTAATTTTAGAAAATGTGAATAGTGTTCGTTTCAATTGTCCACTGTCGGCAATGGTTAAAACAATGAATATTTTATTGCAGTCTGCAAACTATCTGATTTTAATTATTTAAACACCAATTGTGCACAAGTAGGTCGCCTTTATGTAAAATAAACAATATTAGTAGCAATTAGCAAATGCTGGTGCTTTTAATTTTTACAGTTAAATATAAAAAAAACAATGAACACCCTTGGGTTATATGAAATGCGATGCATTTCAGAGGAGAATTTTACAAAGAAAATGAGAGATGGAGGGAGAATTTGGTTTTATAGAGTATCGTACTATTAATATGACAAATACAGTTGAATACAGACAAATACTTGAATAGATCGCCTATGAAATACGTATACATCTTTCAGCTTTACGCATAAATATCTATTAAATAAATTACTTTGACTTTATGATATTTTTATAATGTTATAATATTTAATTTTATAACGAATAGACTCGTAAGAGAAGAAGCGGTTCAAATCCAAACATTTATTGGAAGATTATTGATATTTCTAACAACGAACGATTTGAACTTCTGTATTTTGTATCATACACGAATAAATTTGACTTTATGAAACAGATTTATTGGTTTTTATCTTGTTGAAAAAGCAAACAATTAGGCTGCCACCACATGTTTAAAAAAAATAAAAGGTCCTTTTATAAGTAAGTTTGCTAATAAATCAATATGTTTTTGGTGTGATGGATTGCTTGACTATATTTGGTCAACAAACATCCGTTGTAGACAAAGTTCTGATTATTTATTTATTGTATGTTTTTTTACTTTCTCCACCCTATACGTAGTATATGGAGAAAGTATTGTTTTCGTAAAAATGTTTGAATTTGAATTTTCAGTTGAATTATCTGTTTTGGTGCTCCCAGAACCCCAAACAATTGTTTAGTGCAATTATCTGTGTTGGTGCTCCCTGAACCCAAAAATATTTTTAGTGGAATTTTTTGTTTTGGTGCTCCCTGAACCCAAAAAAGTGTTTTTAACGTGGTGTCTGTCTGTCAGTGTGTCAGTATGTATACACGACCAGAGGGGACACTATTGGTCCGATTTTCATGAAATTTGGTATGTAGGTACTAAATCCTAATATCTCCAGGCATTTTTTCATTTTTTGGAATTTTTAATTTTTAAGGGTAATTTACCCCTAAAAACCAATAAAAAACGACAAAAATGAAAATTTCTCAAAAACGGCTCTAACGATTTTGATCAAATTTTCAGTATTTATAGTGCTTAAGATGCCAAACAAAATGACACCACCCGCTGTTATCAAAACTTCGGCGTTTCATAATTATGGGGAAATGTTAAAAATAAACAAGTTTATGTTGTCAATCTAGCATCACGGCAACGGCCGCACGGGGTAGCACAACGGTAGCGAGGACGGCCAGTAATTCAAAGGTCGCGCGATCGAATCCCGCCTGGGACAATAACTTTTTTATACGATTGACGTAGGTAGAATATTATTTTTTTGTTTTGTTCTAAAAAGTAGTAAATAAAATGATTAAAAACAATATTATTTTGACTACAGTAAGTTGGGAGAAAGTTTGTGTCAGTTAACTGATACCGTTTATTTCTTTATGACTTCACTTTACATAAGTTGAACTTATTAAGAAGTGGGAGAACCATAGCATTCATAAACCGAACGCTAATGACTATTGTCCGTTTACAGTTTAGTTGATAGCATAAGCCTTATGGAGGTTTGTCGCGATACTATCTGACCTAACTATATCTGCTCCTATTCACTACCACATTGAATTATGAATATCCTTGCCTCAGTGTTTAATTCAAGATCCATATTTTTTCTTCATTTCAGTAACGTATCTCATGTTTAAGTAAACCCCATTATGAAGTTTAAACTACAAAAAACTAACATTCCATTAGTTTTATTTTAACGTATATTGCTGTGCCATTTCCCTAACAAATTGTTAAAATTGTTTTCTGAAAGCAAATATATTCTCCCAAATAAAATAATATACTATCCAAATAATTGCTACAGTACTATACATCAGAATTTAGGTCATTATAGATAGTACAGCACCAATAATGCTCTGATGTTTTCTGTAAACTAAAGTTAGTGCTTATGTTTCTCAAGCTTTAATTAATTTTGATAACAAATTTTGAATTTAAAGATTTTTCCTAAAGTGTTTATGTTGTTGTTCAGTTATTGCTGTACAATATTCAATCATTTACTTTCCTCAAAAAACAGCTATTCCATAAACAAAACAATTTAAACAAAGCAACTATTTTTTCACTTTGTGTTAATGTTTCACATTAATACAAATTATTCTTGAAAATATAAATATCAATAAAAAACATATTAATAATAACTAGTTTAAATGAGTTTTATGAGGATGATGTTTTCATGCGGGCTACTAGAGTAAGAGCTCCGTTTCACTAGCATGGACAATTAATTAGACTAAACCAGCCATGCTATCAGCTAAACTGTAAACGCACAATAGGATCGAACCTGCGCAAATGTGTTAGGAAATCGATTGCTATAAAACTCGTTAATGTAAACCAACAAAAATTTACAATATTTTATTATTTATGTATAAAAAAAATGTCGTACTCTTTAAAAACTTTCTAAGTGCTAATAATCCTGTATATTTTTAATACTTTTTGTCGTAAAAAGCTTTTTTAAGGTTTACTATATTGGAACGTTTTTATATAGCCTTTTAACTCAAAGAGTCCTTTAAAAAAAATCAATTTTAATATTTAAAAATTAAAATTATATTTCTTAATAATAAACTAAATACAAGATAAATTATCAAATAGCCGTTTGTGAATTTAGTTGTGAAATATAAATATTTGGGTGCCTTGACGTTACACAAATAAAAACCTTCTATCATTTATTTTGGGGAAACAGCTTAACATTTAACACGTTTCAACTCTTGAAACGATTAAAAATTAATTTTTAAATCTAATATTATTTCAACTTCGATCTATTATTTTAAAACAACTCCAGTTTGTCATAATATATTTACACATACTGAAATGGTATCTTTCTAAAGGGAAATACCACTGAAAGTCTACCCGATATTTTCCAAGCACTAATTATAGTTTTTTCATTTGTGCCATGATGGCTTAGGCAAAATTTTATCTTAAAATTACGTAAGCATGTTCCTAATTTAAAGCAAAGTCCAGCTTCTCTATTGGCTTATTTCGGTTCAAGTCATTTGTCTCTATAAGCAGGAATGAAATTCAAAAAGCGATAACGCTAATATCAAAGTACCGATTATTATGAGTTAAATATGCATTCGAAATAACTTTAATAAAAATACTATATTGAAAAACTGTCAATTTCATTCAAATTGGTCCTTACTATCTTTTCGCTCCGTCAAAACTTATTTACTCTCCTTTACTTTATTTTGCTTTCAAGTCAGTAGGCGTATTTACAAAAGCGAGAAGTTTTAATAAAGACGGCCTCATCTTATTTTTTATTAACTTTCAACTTATTATTCAGCTGTACTACTCAGTTTATAATGCCAACATCTCTTTAACACTTCCGACTACCTCTCTTTTTCTTGTTTCTCTCTCACCCATGCCTTTGTTTGCCTCCGTTCCTCTCGCCCCCCCCCCCCCCCCCTCTTTTCTCCCCCTCGATTTAGTCTCATGACAGTGGTTAAATTTATGACCGAAAGTTGTTGTTTAAGGTCAACTCGCCTATCCGGTTCAGTGAAATATAAATAAACATTATTTCTTAATATTCTAATAATAATAAAAGTATTTAGAGACTTTTTTTCAGAAATTGATTAAAGTTAAATTTTACTTAAGAAAGATGAAGGTTGTGTAATATTTGTGCAGCTTTTATAATTTATAAAATAACACAGGGAAATTTCCTGAATTAAAATAAAACAGACTTTATGAAAAAGTTAAATTTTATAATTAAATTGAACTTGTAGTGTTTCTTGGAAGTTGGCAGCTTTGAAAACAAAAGTCTACACAAAACTCAATGGGTTGATCAACAAAAAGCGTCATTCAACGTTTGGTGTAAATGATGTTCTGGGAAACTTTATTTGTCAAAAAGTTGTTTGAAATATTAGTGATATTTTTTGTTTTAATTAAACTTACTAATCTGATGTGCCCCTTGTGGCGTAGTAATTAATTAATTAATTGCAACTACGTTTATCGTGAAAGGGTGTCATTAATGTGTTGTCTGATTTCGCTAATTCTCAGGTTTTAATTCATTAATATGTATACATATATATTATCACGTATAATCTGTAAGTATTCATCCTACTTTCACAGCGAATTTCTGAACATAATTTAATCGTTTCATAACTATTCACAATGCAAGGAATAGTTGCGTACTACTTCCTTCAGCTTTGATGGAAATACCAATAATTACGATATAAATTTGTTGTAAAGTGTTGCAAACCAAACTGAAGACAAACACCAAAACTTTAACCTGCCACACCTTCCTTATGTGCACAAGTAAAATATGTGCTTTAGAAAGTCAAATTACGTGAAAGCGATGGGTGCTTTTGTTTCTACTAAATAGTTAAAATACAAGTTATTCTTCGCTCAACAATTAACAACCCATTTCTATTTATTATTTAATTTGAATGAAGTAGGTGTGGATTTTTATATTTTATATTAAATCATATCGCATATGTTATTTGAAATGATTATTGACAGAGGCATTTGGATCGTGGAGGGGTACGGTTTTCTAGATCCAGATCATAATTTCAATTTTCTGCCATTTTTAACTATTCCCTATGTTAATTTAATTTGTTTCAATATCAGAATTTAATTTTTGTATACATATATTTTTAATTATTGTACGGTTTTCTAGATCCAGTACATAATTTCCCTTTTCTGCCATTTTTAACTATTCCCTATGTTAATTTAATTTGTTTCAATATCAGAATTTAATTTTTGTATACATATATTTTAAATTATTGTACGGTTTTCTAGATCCAGATCATAATTTCCCTTTTCAGCCATTTTAAACTATTCCCTATGTTAATTTAATTTGTTTCAATATCAGAATTTAATTTTGTATACATATATTTTAAATTATTAAAATATATATTAGTGTACCTGAAAATATTGCTTATTATTCTTAACAATATTATAATTGTATATTTAATATAGCCACCACGTTGGTCGCCAAGTTTATAACTCACTTGTTATAATAATCAATGTCCCTTCCTTTTCAAAATAAATTTCCTTTTCATACATACGCAGTAGGGCCAGGTTTTTTGAGTTAACGACAGATTTTTTTTATAATAGAGTAATAATATAAACCTAACCTAAAACGCTGTTGGTTGTTAAAACAAATTCACCTATTCTAAATTTGCCAATTAGGTTGCTATGGTAATAAATGTAAATGCTTTCAAGAAACTTGTGTTGGTTCAGTGTAGTTTTAACCTAAAATTGGGTTAAGCTTTTGATTCAAATCTATTGTTTTATTTATAACTAGGGGCTCTGCCCCTATTCGCTTAGCTCGCCAAACCCGGCAGTGACCCATGGTGATGCCGATGCAAACATATTATTGTATATTGTGTTATTTTTACGGAAACGATGGTCGATTAGGACAGAAGCACTTGGATATAAGTTAGGTGGAGGGGGATTGTAAACTGTACAAAATGCAAGACAGAGGTCGAAATATACACTTACTATCCCCAACATTTGTCCGCAAAATCAATAATTTATTCCTAATTTTTATATTTTTAACAGGATTTTTTTATTTTCGGAATAGCCTAAAATATTCTCTGAATAGTCCTCTGCATGTTAATGAAAGTTGCGTTTGATTTTCCTATATTTTTAAAATTTTAAGGAGGAATATCAATTCAGACATTATATATTTCTTCTCAAATAACGTTTTTCATTTTCTAATCTATTATTTATGTTATTCTTCATTCAATAATATTATTTTCTTCATTTATTTTCCAGACAAAATCGGAAATAAATTGTGCAGAAAATAACATTATAGTTAACCTAAATATAAGGAGCATGTAGAGAGCGTAACTTACAGGATAATATATCGTATTAAATCGATAAAGTCTGACAAAGTATGTATTTTATCTTTCACATTTCTTGCGGTGGATAATAGAAATATTTTCTGTCAGAGATATCAGTATAAATAAAATGCATTTAAGGAAAGATAAATATTTCGTTCTGTAATTGGATTTTGTTTTGGTTAGTCTAGTAAATAGTATTCGTGGGTTGATTACAGTAGTTAGTTTCTAATAAATGGTTAAAACTTTATAAATTAAAGGTAGTTTTTAAATTCTACAATATAACGAAGTCAATTCTATAACAATTAGTAGTCGTGTAAGTTTAGTCTTTACTTTTTAATTTAAATATTTGTCAAATAAAGCTTCACAAATTTAACATTTAGAACTAAATTTGTCTTTTTCTGTATATTTTCTTTCGTGAAATAATTGGTATTATAATAGTTTTTTCATATTTTTCAGATCAAGTAATTTCTAATTTAAAATGCGAAATGTACGCAAAATATACATATTATAAAATAATGTCTGTAGTAAAAAAGATATATATTTAATTACTATATTACATTAAGTTCCTATGTATCGTTTTAGTTATAATGTTGTTTTTTTTAATAAGGAATTCATTTTCAGTATCCAGGTCAAAAATTGATTAAAATAAAGTTTTTTACCTTGTTTTCGTCAAGTGACCTCTTTTTTGTATTTGTGACGCGTTTCGGGACTTTTATCCCACCTTCAGACACAATATATAAATTACTCAACCGAGGTCGTCACACATTAAAATTAATTACACGAAACACAAATAACACATTTCACATTTAAAATCCGTACGTTTAGGTGTACACCTTATGGCTACCGGACGGCAACTGTCAGTCTGTTATCTCGCGCATTCGGAACCTGTTCTTGAACTCTTATCGCCGTTTCATGTAAATTATTAAAGTCGAAATTTAGCTGGTCGTTCAATAATTGATGTTCGCCATTTGCATCTTTAGATTTGAAAGCCTTATAGATCTCATACTCCTCGACTGCGTTCATATATCTACCTTTAGGACATATTTTAATTGGTTTAATGTTATTTTGTAGGCTAGTGTAACTATGGTCTTCGCAAAATTAGATGGTGTACGTACTTTAAATGTGAAATGCGTTACGTGTGTTTTGTGTAATCAATTTTAATGTTTCACGACCTCAGTCGAGTAATTTATATATGGTGTCTGAAGATGGGATAAAAGTCCCGAAACGCGTCACAAATACAAAAAAGAGGTCACTTGACGGAAACAAGGTAAGAAACTTTATTTTAAATATTTTATAAACTTTCAACATCGTGACTCTTCTTTATTCCGTTTTATATTTACAGTTTACAGAGTCATTAAACAGACATTTAAAAAAATATAGCCTACGTTAACTAACCGCTAAATACATTAAGCAATACTATTTTATAACTGAATATTTAATCGAAATTGTATTGCAAATACAAATCTACTTATTTCAACAACATTTAAACAATTCAATTCAGACAGGTAATTATTATGTAATACTATATTTACCCAATTGTGATTTTTAATAATTCCAAAACGATTCATCTGTGATATTAATTAATATATATATTGTAAGAGGCAATAACTATCCAATCTTCCATGAAAATGTAGTAAAATTTAACAACATGTAGATAACGAAATAGCTTATTCGTCCCGATAAAAAAAAACAAATTACCGGTAGGCTGGACCCACATAAAATAGATTTCAGATAATAGACCGTGGTTTGCTATTATTCGGAATATATGTCTAAATTAATAAAGTTTTAAATTATATTTAATTTCATACAGAACCAATGATAGTTTTATGCGAAAATACTAAACCTGTAACATTTAAAGACTTTATATTAAAAAGAGTAATATGATTTCGCCTCCTTCCAATATTTACTAAATTTTCTAAAAACTGAATTTTGTTATGTTTGACCTAATGTGAGGTATACTTTTCGGCTATATTTTCTATACAATCGAAATGGACGATTTGTTACAATAAATTGCTAAACCATTTGTAGAATATAAAAGCATTATTGCAGCATTACTTCAATTGTATCATGAAATCATCCGACCACGCAGCTGAACCGCTGACGTGAGTTGAGCAAATTTTCAAAATTAAGTTTATATGTTTTATTATTTCAACCAACGGGTTGGGAAATTGGTCTACTCACGACGGCGCTGAACAGCTGCCTCTGTGTACGAAATATATTAGTAGAATTTGTTTGCACCTAAGCCTCCAGCTTCGTCTCACGCGCTCCTTCGTTCCACTCGCAGCGGAAAAATTTACTCGACTCGATTTACGAGTTTGCACCTCGACCTTGCTGCCTCGGGTTATGAGCTTCGCTTCGCTCGCAGGGTACAAACTTGACCATAGGCCTCGGAATCTGATGCCCTCACGTAAAAATCCACAACGTACCAGTTACTTTTGAAAATGGTATTTTACGTTTTGATTGATTTTGGGGGAACAAAGTGAGCTATAAGGCCGTGTAAAACAACAAAATGTGCAGAATAATATCCTACATTTAATTTTTTAAATAAAACTCTAAACAAGTTTCATTCTCGTACAATATTTTCCAAACAATAATTACTTCCTGTTAAAATACGAACTTCAGTTGTTGGATTTTTTTGGCTAACGAACGTATACAACCAATGAGTGTACCAAATTTTTACCAAATCGGACATAAAATTCGGCCGCTATAGTGCGAACACATATATAGACCTACATAAATATATATAATTTTTAATGACACACCAAAACGTGTTCTGAGGACCATGATCGGTGCTCATTTACTACTCCCGACCTTAAGTCTTACTATAAGGGTCACTTAAATAGCTCATTTCCCCTATGGAAGTTCGTTAATAATGAATAAGTTGTAAATCATTTTCTTTCATTACTAAAATTATGTTTGTTTAAAGTTATTTTATGTTGAAGATGCTATTATATTTGTGTATTTATTAAGTGTATAGTCATGTATATTGTGAATTTGTATATTTTATTAATTTTTTATAGCTGCAGGGTGTCTCAAAAGTTAGTAGACTGCGTTATATTTTTGTAACCATTGAAGATTACGCAAAAAACTTGGTAGCCTACATCGTTTCTCTCCTAAAATAAATTAATTTATTAATTAATTACAAAATTAAATTAAGTAATTTTTTTAATTGTATCACTTTAGTCGTTATTTCTAAGTACATCACTTTGCTTTATGTGCTTTGTGGTAAAATGTTTAACTTTATTGTACTTGGTGTATTTAAATTGTTCCTCATCCTTTTGGTAGGCCTAAAGGTAGCACTATCCACAAAAACTGTTCCTTCTGCTAGTGTGGATTATTATTAACTCTTGCTGATTTTAATGAAAATTAGTATGTTCCATTTGGTTTTAGCTGGTATTCAAATTATGTTGTATGTTCGATCTGTTTAGTCATACCGTATCTGATTTGTCATATATAACAAGTATTTTGCCAAAACGCTCAAATACTTTGAACAATACATTATTAATAAACCAATCAACCAAACGGTTAGTTCATGTGTGATAGACATTATTAATATTAGTTCACCCTAATTATATGTTATTTAAACACGCACATAGGTGGGCAGTAGTCAAGATTAGTTAAACTCGTTTAAAACCTAAATCTGGTCTTTAATACTTGTCAAAAGATATTATATTGTTCTAAACCAAATTTGAAATTAAAATAATGCAATTTCATCCTTTATGTATTAAAATGGTTATAAAATAATAATTATAATTGTAAACATTTTTATTAATTTCGTAACCCAAAACGATTTACATTTCTATTTCGAAAATACTAAAGAAATTCCTCAACTATCCAACAGACAATATTGTCATGTTCTAGTATTCCTTTAGGTTATTTTTTAAATTTTTTAAACTTTCCATTGTGAAAATAAAATTGTGCTTAGTTCCAAATTTACTCCAAGTGTACGAAAAGCACCGAATACAAATTATTCATAACAGAAGCAATTAGACAACTGAGGATTTAATCCCTGAAATCCTTTATTTCTTAATCTTAGAAATGTTCTTTCTTGGAAATACAGTAATAGTTGTAGCATAACCGTCCGTATAAACGCACATACTCACTTTTCTCAACACTAAAAATCAGGAAATATGTTGGCAAATTTAAATTCTTAAAACAATATTATACTACTCAACATTTGAAGTATAAACACGATATTATTATAAACAGAATTATTATACTCAACGATATAAACACCTGGAAAATCGTTATATCGTTTATTTACCCTCTCTTTAGCTTCCTACATAATATTTTTACATGTTGTGAGCAATAAATTAGAGGAAGAATATTGTTAAAAAAACACATTCAAAGATAAATCTTTTATTAAATTAACTTAGGTGATTAATTTACATACCATCAGTGAGTACCGGCAATGAATACAGACCACTAGTGGTCTGTATTCATTGGTACCGGTACATCGTAGTACGAAGTCGCTCACGAGTCAATAGGTTTAAGCAATACGGGCGTGTAAGTGTGTTTTTTATCTATTATGTAATCATTAAGTGTTTGTGTAAATGACGAAGGGAAACATGATAATAAACTTAATAATGGCTGAATAGCCGAAACAGCCGTCATTTAGGGACGATAGTGGAATATTGAAGACGGTAAGTCCTATATCTAATAAAAAACATTGGGTGGGCTTAAGGCCACACGTTGGTGATAACTTCTATGACCGATTTATATTTGTATCAGTATTAATATTAGAGGAGAATAAAGGTCAACAAATTACACAAGTCAATATATTGTCAAAAAATATTATATCATATTTTGAAATTGCTTAATTATAATAAATTATAATATAGTAATATTATTATAATTATAATATTATTATGTAATAATATTATAATTATAATAAGTATGCGAAAAATAGAGATCATTATAATGTAAGCAGTATTTATTTAGTGACTAATGATTTTGAGTGAGGTATATTAGTGTATGCACTCTACATAGAATTCTAAGAATAATTCAATTTGTAAGAGATTATTATTATAATAATAATTATAGTATTATAGTAACTTATTTAATATATTATGTACCGTCTATTCCCTCTCCACGCGCTTACTTGTCTATATAGACTATTAGCTGACAGGATAATGTTCGCTATTGCAATAATATGGTTACCTGCAGAAAATGTTACATCTTAAAGTATATTAGCTGATTCTCTGTGTGTATTTTGAGACAGTGGTTTTTTTACCGCTTGCCTATGTGCTTTTACGCGATTTGTATTAGAAAAACGCTTTCGTTTTTTTTTCCACGTTTTTAGGTATTTGTTCTGGATGCGACCGAACTTCATCATATGATGATGTACACTGTTCTGATAGGGTTGGAAGTTGAGAAATTTGGATACCATAGTCTGAAACCTGGGATTGGGAAGCTGACTGTATTTCTTCCACACTAATATCCACTAAATTGTCAGGTAAAGAAGGTATGAGAGGAATGAGAACATCAAAGTGGCCTCTCGTCAGTTCCCCAGTAAACCTTAGCCTCCCTACTCCCTCAATCGGTTCGATAAAACTCTCCCACAACAAATAACCATCTCTGTACACCTGAAATTCATTAAAAGAATATTGCGGATGCTGCTTGAATTTTACAGGAGGTTCAAAAAGTTACCGGTTTGCTCATATCAGCGACATATTCTTTCTTTTTTTTTTAATAAATATCTCCTATTACTGTTACAGTATACGGTTTGAATATGCGCCAATTGTTTGAAACATGACTAACAACTCTGGTCCTCACCTCAAACCCCAGTAAATCGTGTCATGTACAATTAAAGCCAAGGAGTAGAATACGCATTGGCCATCTGGCCTAGAAGAACTACTCTGTGAGGAATAGATACTCCATTAACGTGTATGACCTCCAATGTTGTAATATGAAGATACATTTTATAAAGTGAGTAGTAATAAGTTACAGTAAAATAAAACAATGTAAAATATTACTTTGTCAAAATGTACAAAATGTAATATTTTGTTTAAAGTTACTTCAGTTAGACAAAAATCAATCTTCTTTACAAAATTTAAAACGCACAAATATAACAATTATTATCCCTTACATATTGAATTATTCTTAGAATATGTAGAGTGCATATACTAGGCCTAATACCTCACTCAAAATCATTAGTCACTAAATAAATAATGCTTACATTATAATGATCACTAAAAATAGTAGACATTTTCAATGTAATATATACAACTGGGAGGGTGCCGGAGTCTTTTAGGAAAGCTATTATTTTCCCATTGCATAAGAAGGGTGATTTAAATACTGTAGAGAATTATCGTGGAATATCGTTTACAGAAACCTTAGCGAAGCTTTTTACAGGGGTGATATTAAATAGGCTTGCAAATTGGGAGTTAGAACATGGTGTATTAAATGAATATCAAGCAGGTTTCAGAAAGGGCTACTCTACTGTGGACAACTTGTTTAGTCTTGTAAATATGGTTACTTTACAATTAAATAAACGAAAAAGTAAATTTTACTGTTTTTTTGTTGATTTCTCAGCGGCTTTTGATACTATAGATAGACAGGCATTATTTTATAAATTAACATGTTTAGGTATATCAACTAAATTATTAACCGTATTACAGAACTTATATAGAGACACTATTGCAGGAGTATGGAATAAAAAAGGGGTATCTGAATGTTTTGAAACACAAATGGGCCTAAAACAGGGATGTTTATTAAGTCCATTGTTGTTCTCATTTTTTTTTGAACGACTTGCATGATACTCTTGGTGGAGGCTGTTGTTTTGATGGGTATTGGGTGCGTGTGCTACTTTACGCTGACGATGTGGTAATAATGTCACCAACGCCAGAGGGCTTACAGGATATGGTGGATAAACTAGAAACTTATTGCAGTACATGGAATTTAAAAGTAAATTTAACTAAATCAAAAGTGATGGTTTTTAGGAAAGGGGGTAAGTTAGCACTTAAAGAAAATTGGACGTTTGGTGACAAATCTATTGAAATAGTAAATAGATATAGATACCTAGGCATAGATTTAACTCCAAATTTATCGTTTGAAAACCATCACAAGGTAAAGCTAGCTTCGGCAAAAGCCACTATAAATAGCATTTGGTCTAAGTTTATAGGTTGTAAGCAGGTTCCATTATCTGTAAAGTTAACTTGTTTTAAAGCAGTTCAACGGGCAACATTTTGCTATGCAGCTCAAATTTGGGGATACCGTGAGTATAATACAGTAGAAAAAACGTTGCGCTTCTTTGTCAAAAAATTATTGGGTTTGCCGTTAAACGCTCCAAATTATGCGGTGTACATTGAAACAGGACTTGATAAGTTGTATTTATTTACATTGAAGTTGCATATTAAATATTTACTTAAGGTATTTGCTATGCAAGATAGTAGACTACCTAAAATACTGGCTGAGCAGGTGTCCAAAGCTGATATCTTTTGGTACAGACAATGTAAACAATTAGGAGACAAATATGGAGTAGGTTTAGGCAAACGTTTACAATCTTGGAACTCGATGGAGTTAAGTCTTTTAATTGAGAAAATTAAAACGGAACAATCAGAAAATTTCTTATTGGCAGCAAAAGGGGGAAAGTACCACAGCATTTATGCAAATTTAAATTTACTTTTGGGGGAAAAGGGTATTTTAAAAATAATTTTACAATAAGGGAAATAAAATGGATATTTAAGAGTAGGGCAGAATTAATCTTTTTAAATTATAAACCGTGGGTTCAAGGGGGAAATTTCATGTGTTCGTTGTGCAACATGGGAGTAAAGGAAGATGTTTTTCATTTTATTGCAGAATGTCCGATATTAGCTGAATTTAGAAAGTCTTGCTTTAATCGAAAGGTATTGTCTAAACCAGAGTTTGAGGAATTTCTTAATGGTAGGGATTGGTCAACTCTTTGTAGATTTGTTCAAAATGCATGGCGGTACAGATGGAGTCTTATACAAGAGTTTAATTTTTCTTAATGTTTATTTTGTTATTGGATAAAATTGTTAATTTTGTTGATAATTTTGTTATTAGATGTATGAATGGGTGTTAAAAATGACGACACAAAATTATTAACTTGATGAATTGTTTATTTTGTTTCTTATAATTAATTGTGTGAATGTGTATATATATAATTTTAATAGAGTTTGAGTCTAGTGTTCTAAGAATAAGGGATGTTTAAGTTTACTCAATGGTATTTTGACAATATTAATTTGATAAATTGTTTATTTTGTTTCTTTATAATTGTGTGAATGTGTATACGTATAATTTGAATAGTGTTATAAGAATAAGAGATGTTTACTTAATGGTATTTTGATATATTTGTGTGTTTGTATATACATGTAGCAATGCAAGTTAAAAATGTCAACCTAACAGACGGCCGTATAGCCATTGTTAAAAAATATGTTAAAAATCTATGTTGCTGAAATAAGTTAACATTAATAAAGCATATGTTCTATTCTATTCTATTCTATATTCTATAATGATCACTATTTTTTACACACTTATTATAATATAATATTAAAATAATTATAATAACTTATTATTAAGTACTAAGTATCGTCTATTCCCTCTTCATGCGCTTACTTGTCTATATGTACTATGAATCGCCTATTCCCTCTTCACGCTCGGCCTTGTGTCTACGCAAAAAGTTTGCGTGACGCGAGATTTCAGAAACATAGTCAAGTGAAAGTGCCCAACGGGCCAATAGAAGTTATCACTTCAAAAATCTTTATTTTTCTTTTAAATTAAGTAGAAAACAAATTTTGCAACTTCTGAAATTTGTGTTCAAAATGTCTTTCAATTTCAACTCCGTGAGCTTATTAATATCGTGTAGGACCTCCATTTTCCTGAATAACTGCTTCAAATCTCCTTGGTATGCTCTCAATAACGTTGTGAATGACAACCTATTCTTCGATAATGGAATGCTGTAGCTCTCGAAAGCTGTTATTGAAGCCATTTTCCCGAGCTCTAATCCGTCTGTTTAAGTGATCCCAGACGTGCCCTATGGGATTCAAGTCTGTGGACCGAGCAGGCCAGTCCATGCGAGCAATGTCATTACCAGTAAAACATGAATTACCTCTGTGGCCGATGTTATCGTAGTATAGACGGCGGTAACAGTCTACTCTTAACAGCTGTTCAACACTTAGTCGGCTACGTTCCATCAAGGAAAAAAAATTAATTTAAACTTCAAGTGATACAGGAAAACTAAAGGAAAGAGCATATTGAGGATTAGGGCAAAGCAGAATGCAGCTGGTTTTCGGTGCTATAAAACGTTCTCAAGTGCTAACAAACAAAAGTTTTCAAAACACCTGGAAAGTATCAAAGGTCAGCTGACACTCCTACCTATGATTGGCAATAGTTTTAATCCTAAAAACAATGAGTGGATAAGTAATAATAAGATGTACCACTCAAATATTTTGATTTTCCATGTGTACCACTTCAAATGTGGTATGTAGTATACAGGGTAGTTCAGAACTAAACGACAATGTCTCGGTAGCCCATTCTATAACTAAATAAACGGTACCAGAAACTGGCACATACTTTCTCACAAACATATTATTTAAATTAATAAAAAGATTCACAGTGACTTCATTATTGTAGGAGGGGTAGGAGAGGTGATTTTAAACTGGGAGATTAACTAATAAATATTATTATTATTAGCTAGAGATAAAACTGTTCGATCGATTTAGAACAAATTTGCACCAAACACGTCAAAATTAGGCCTGTATAGATGCACGAAAAAAGGATTTGTAAAATTTTGAAAAACAACCCCTTTATGGCCAAAAAACCCCAAAAATCTGTTATTATTATTATTAGCTAAACGAGAATCTTTAGAAAGATGCGGATTTTTACATATGGTAGGGTACATTAAAAGCTACAAATAAGCCAAATTTTATCAAAATCGTTAGAGCCGTTTTTTTAATAAAAATATAATAACTGATTTTTGGGGGTTTTTTTGCCAAAAAAGGGTTTTTTCAAACATTTTCAAACCCGTTTTTCGTGTATCTGTACAGGCCTACTTGACATGTCTGATGCAAATTTTGTTGAAATCGATCGAATAGTTTTTGCTCTAGCTTTGTATACATACAGACATACATACAGACAGACATTTTGTAAAAACCACTTTTTTGGACTCAGTGGGTCGCAAAACGGATATTTCCACAAGAATCTCAACATCGATTTTTTTTGCGATCAATATACTTTCTCTATACTATACCGTGCGTTTCTTGATAAAGCCAGTGAAGTTATAGTGGCAGGGCAGAGTGGATCGAAACAGTGGCGCACCAAGGATTTGGCTGGGGGGGGGGCTAAACTCAGGTCAGAATATATATATAAATTCAATAAAATCTAAATGTATAGATAAGTTCTTTAACTTATCACAAATTCTGAAACATATAATTTTTCAAAGCGAATGGTGACGGGCTTGAGTCAGACATAGTGTTATATAAACATTGTTTCCATTACACTCAATTCCACGTTCACCGTGCAGTACAGGTCCTACTGGAGATAGCCAAGCTACTACCATTACTGGGAACATCGCATTTATCGTCATACGGGTTGCGTCAACTGTCCGAGCATTGCATGGAAGTTGTTTTTTTTACGGTTAGTTTCACTGAGACTGCTGTTTGGATAACATGGCTTATAGGCGCTCCGTACTGCACGGTGAACGTTGAATCGATTGTAGATCACAACGCACTGACTTTGAGCATAGATCATGATTATCCAAATACAATGCTTTGAGTGACGGTCTAGCCAGCACACCAGCGCGCTGGCTTTAGGGTCATGTTATACGAGCGCTGATAATGCCGCGTATTCAACGTTGGTTAATTAGGTAAATGGAACTACCGTGGGCCACGTTATACAAGCCCTATCAACACTCAGGGCTATAGAATACAAGGGCTGGTCCACTTCTTTGATGTTGACGCTCGCCGACTGTTCCAATCTTCCTCTTGCCCCCCCTCCTATGTGACGTCACTCTGGTACCATGACACGCCGTGTAAGCACGGTCCGCCTTAGCTTTCACGTGTTATATGATATAACGTTGCAGATGATAATTCTTTAAAAAATTATGCAATACACACAACCACCTAAATTATATGTTTACCAAATTTGGTTGATATTGAGTAATTATTTTGTTCAGTACAAGTGTTTAAAGAAGGTATATAATTCCACGAGATTTTCGCCTTTTGACGCATATTTAAGGCTAATTTTCTCGAAGAGGCATTCCACGAATTTCTTTAAAAAATTATACAAAACACACAAAATCACCTAAGTTGTTTAGCGAATTTGGTTAATATTGAGCAATTATTTTTTTCAGTAGCCTACAAGTGTTTAAAGGAAGTATTTAATTTCGCGAGATTTTCGCATTTTGGTGAATATTCAAGGCTAATTTTCTCGAAGAGGCATTCCATGAATTTCTTTAAAAAGTTATACAATACCTAAATTATATGTTTAGCAAGTTTGGTGAATATTGAGCAATTATTTTGCTCAGTACTAGTTTTTAAAGAAGGTATATAATTCCGCGAGATTTTCGCCCTTTGACGCATATTCAATGCTAATTTTCTCGAAGAAGCAATCCATGAATTTCTTAAAAAAATTATACAATACACACAATCACCTAAATTATATGTTTAGCAAGGTATTTATTTATTTAATGTTACGTTGCAGACGAGATTACTTTATGAAATGTTACCAAGATTATCAAGTAGGCTAATATTATCTGCAGCGTTACTTGAATATTCCAAGAAACACCTTTACTAACAAAATACATTAAAACAAACATTTTCAGAATGATGAGATATAAATAAATAACTGTATAATATATAAATAATAATAAGATTTAAACTTAGAGTACCGGTAATTATTGATAACTCAAAATTTCAAAACAACAAATTTTAAGTAATCAGCTTCAAATTAAAATAAACATTATAAATATTATTTATAATTTAACGTAAGAGCTGCAAGCCAGATTACTTTATGTTAAAGAGTTACCAAAATCCTCAAGTAATTTCTTCTGCAGCTGTAAGTTAAAATATTTTAAAATAAACGGTATCAGGAAACTGACACATACTTTCTCCCGCATTATAGAAACTTAATAAAAAAATACTATTACTAATTTATTGTGATTTTTTTTATTTTTAACAGTTATTTTCCCATAAAAATCCATAAAATAAAGGAAAAATCAACTTTTCTCAAAAACGGCTCGAACGATTTTGATTAAAATTTTACAGTTTATAGTACTTTAGGTCCCTAATAAACTATAAAATTTTAATCAAAATCGTTAGAGCCGTTTTTGAGAAAAGTTAATTTTTCCGTTATTTTATGGGTTTTTATGGGAAAATTACCCTTAAAAATAAAAAATTCACAAAAATGAAAAAACGCCTGGAGATACCGTGCATTAGTACCTCCATACCAAATTTCATCAAAATCGGACGACTGGTTTAGGCTCTAGGTCTGATAACATCCACACAGACACACAGACACACAGACACACAGACACACAGACACACAGACACACACACAGACATCACTCCGAAAACCACTTTTTTAGGTTCAGGGGGACCCAAAACGGATATTTCCACCAAAAACTCAAACTCGAAAATTTTGACGAATACAATACTTTCTCCATATACTATGGTATAGGGGGAGAAAGTAAAAATAGTGGGAAAATATATAAACATAGGCCCGAAAACGTTTCGTTTTCCAGATATACTCCATTTTGTTGTTTTTTTTTACAAAATAATTCTTTGTAGAGAACGGTGTGACTGATTGAGTTCAAACTTGGCATGAAGTTTAACCTAACAATTTTCTATCTCAAGAAAAATAATCGATTCTATCCAATCATACATTTCAAAATGGCGGCTGTTTGAAAATTTCAAACCTAAATTACTCAAAAACAGTACATTTTAACAAAACATTTTAGGACGCTTTTTATTTTGTTCTTTCAATTATCTATCGGATTTTGAACTTTTAAAACAATGGGATGAAGGATAATAGTTAAGTTATGTGTAATAATTGGTTTGTTCAACCCGGCATCCTTTACCAACACAATAAACACAGCAATATTGTACGTACGCTGTCGTTATATTTAACTTTTATCCTTCATCCGATTGTTTTGACAGTTTCACCATCCGACAGGGAATCAAAAGGGCTACAAAAAGGGTGTCTTGACATTGTTTAGTATCTTAGGTTTTTGAGTAATTTAGGTTTGAAATTTTCAAAGGGCCGCCATTTTGAAACGCATGATTGGATAGAATCAATTATTTTTCATGAGATAGATAATTGTTAGATTAAACTTCATGCCAAGTCAAACCGATCTTTACAGTCGATTCCACGTTCACCGTGCAGTATGGAGCGCCCGTAAGCCATATCCAAACGGCAGTCTCAGCGAAACTAGCCGTAAAAAATACAAACTCCCGCTCAACGCTCGGACAGTTGACGCAACCCGCATGACAATAAACGTAATGTTCCCAGTAATGGTAGTAGCATGACTACCTACCGCAAGATCTGTACTGCACGGTGAACGTGGAATTGAGTGTAGATATTAATTATTTTGTAAAAAAACAAAATGGCTGATATCTGGAAAACGAAACGTTTTCGGGCCTATGTTTATACGAAGTTTTTTTCTTATTTTTAGCTATAGAATGAGCTACCGATACATTTCCGCATTCTGAATCACTCTGTATATAGAAACATTGTATGTATACATAACTTTGTTTTACATGTTCTTAGACAGAAAGTACGTTCATAAAATAGTGAATTTAAATATAACTATAAAATATCATGATTGAGTCCAAATAAACACACATATTCAAACCTATGATGAAAAGACTCATATTGAATACAGGGCGAAGCACCTACAATCAGAAAAAACAATAACTAATACTAGTAATGAAGTATGTTTATGTTTTATAGAATACACTAACTTACAATCCAAATAATCCTCAAGGGTTTTTACAATATTAAATAAAAGTTTGTTATATCCAAGAAATGGCATTGCATAAATCAGTCCTACATTACGAAAGAGACAATGTACATTGCGGGTTTCATCTCTGTAAGTAACGATCTCCAGAAAACGTGGTAAAATATTACGACTTGAAACGATTAAACGTTCTTTATCTCTAGATCTTTAATTAAAATCGTCGACCAATATGCCTTAGTGCAAACTAAAGTAGCTGTATTGCAGCCAGAGTCGATCAATTTACTTTCCAAGGCCTGATAAGTTAATTCATTAATGAAAAACCTAAAATCTCTCTTTGTTCATAAAGTAAAATTAATATCAATGCAATATATGTGAAATAAGTAATATTAATCATGACAATACATTAGGTAATACTTTTGTAAAGTTTTCTGTTTCTACATCTATATAAAAACAAAACAAAGCGTAGGAGTAAAAATACAAAAATCATATCACATACAAATATCTGAAAAACGAAAGTGGTCAAAATCTGTTCCCAACTATGATTTTTATGATAAGGATAACTATGCTAAGATGTGCAGCACAATTGGAAGCTGGTTTAGAAGAAAAACGCGTTGAAATGATATCAGTGCTGTTATTATTGCAACAAACTTTGATCATATTGAACTGATGGGCGTAACACAACGATACAATAAAGATCAAAAGAATAAATGCCCTGTAGAAATTAATTCCTATGCTTATAAAAAGTTAAACAACTCAATGGAAGGTGTTGATGTACGTGATTGGCTGGTATCAAAATGTTGTATAAACATAAAGGGGGGGAAATGGTACTATCCTATTTTTATTCGACTCTTGGACATGTGCATTGTCAATTCATGGGCAATTCACAAAATTGTACAAGAAAAACCATTAACAATTTTGGACTTTCGAAAGGATGTAACTGTAACTTACTTCCACCATAATCAGACAATCCATGGTCCGTCCTGTACCAAGAAGGTAAATGACAGAACCTTTTCTTGAAGTGATATATGACAAAAAATACATTTTTTTATTTACGAGGAAAAACCAGAGAAGACGTCAAGGAAAAAACTGTTCATCAAAATCATTGACGTATTGCAAAAAGTGCAACGTTACACTTTGAAAAATTTGAAATAACCAGTTTTAGTTGAAAATGTAAAGAATACATTATGTAGTTTTTGTACTATTTAAATGTTACAAAAATATTAACTAAAATACATTAACTATTGACCACAGTCATATTTTTAGAACAAATTGATTTTAGTATAAGATATCACCATTAACCACTATATTATTTGTAGTGCAGCATTTCTTTTAATAAAAATTTAAAAATTTCAAATAGACCTAGTTATATTTGTATTTAGTGATCCTTGAATAGCCTTAAGACCAAATATAAATTATTTTTTATATGTGCAGCATAAGTTGGTTATGCTCTAGTTAAAATGGGTTAATGTAGCTAGAGATACAGATATAAAGCGTTTTCTAAGGACAGGTTCACACGAGCGTTTTGCAGCTGCGTTAACGTCGCCTCATTTTATAGCCGCGTTTAGGTAATGTGTGTGCTCAAATGGGACAGTTTAAATAATGGCGTTGCGTTGGCTGTGCAGAGTGTGCAACCGCGTTGAAGCTGGCTGCAAAAATTGTGATGCTCGCCACTGCCTCAACGCAGCCGCAAAACCAGTTCGGAACAGTGAGGCAGTTTGTTGCTTGGCATCAGACAGTACAAACGTGCGACGGCGTTGCTGTAGCTTCATTGCAAAGACTTTGTAGAAAAGATCGTGGATTCCTTGGACGTTGAAAAGTTCACAGAAGAAGTTAAGGAACGTCCTACAATTTGGGATCCGTCTCGCGAGGATTATCATGATAAAATCCAGAAGCCTGGGTGAATGTTTGTGAGAGTATGGACGAAAACTTCATTGCAAAAGAAGAAAATGAGAGAAACGCAATCGGTAAGACATGTATTTTTTTAGTCAGATTCCGTTGTGGCCGCATAGTTACCACTTCGTTTTTTGATCTCAAAACTGAGCCTATGGCATATGCCAAAAAAGGGAAATAATGTAATAAACAATAATTCTTATACCATGTAATTTTGAACTAGAAATCAACCAAAAGAGTCGAACACCGCGTTAAACGCCGAAACTACGCTAGTTGTGGACCGGGTATAAAATAGGCAGGGTTAACTAGAGAATATCGGTGGCATAATTTTCACAAAAATATATAGCGATTCTTGATTTGGTAATTTTAACTCAACACATGTTGTTTAATTTAGTGGTTTTTATTGTTATATAATAAATTATATTGTTTAACAGTTGTGTAGTAAAAGTTAGTATTATATTTGTCTTGCTTATATGTAACGAAATTACGTTACAAAATCATTCACATTTTCCACGAATGAAGAATCAGACACAAAGTGAAATACACGAAGTGGTTGATTCAATTACAGAAATGGCTACACCCATAAGTCAATGGATGGCACAAAACATACTTCAAATCAAGTTACAAAGTTGCCCTCAGTCACAGCGTAAGTACATAAGATGTCACTTTCACTTTATACCGCCTTAAATAATGTTGTACAGACCTCTCCAACTAAAAACAAGACAGTTCACAAAATTGGTACGTATACATTTTCATAAATATGATTTTTTACAATTATTGATAATGTGAAGTTCTGTATTGTATTTGTTATCATTTACAATTGATTAGTAATTTGCGTTTAAGTATATCTCTGTTATTTCATCTTTTTAAAGTAATTCGTTCCTCAAAATTATTTTGAAAATCAAACATGCCTGTATCACTTAATACGCTTAACTCACATCAAATATTTTATTTAAATATAATAATAGGGGCAAAATTATTTTGTCCAGCAAACAAGTAGGCCTACGTTTATCTGTAAAAATCTTCATAATTTATTTTGCTGTTGGAAACTATGAGTTTTCCCCTGAGTGATTTTTTCTATTTGTTGGGGAAATATAAAGGTGATAAATATTCCATCTTAAAAAGTACATTTTATTCAATATTTATCTTTAATGGAGCATCTTATAAAAATAAGTGCAAAAAGCTGACTTCATTTGGTCAAATATTTCGTATTTAAACATGTTACATTTTTGTAAATTGCAATATTAAAATGTTAAAGTTAGCAATGAGAGTCCAGTTATTTAGTTGGATTTGTTTTTGTTTTTTTCACCTATTCGTTTTCCCTTGGTAATAATACGTAATACTGTACTTCCATTGAGGTAGGGCCTACATCTACTATACCCATTACGTAAGTTTCATGCAATGTTATTTTAAATTTTAATTACAATCGTCCTAGTTATTGCTTGTTCAAAATTTTATATTTCAAGTTTTTTTATTTAATTGTTTGAGGAATTTTCTACATAGGTACATAGTTTTAACTAATTCAAGTTTTAATGTTTTATTCCATATTATATTGCTGTTTCTAGTTTCAGTTTATGTGGATTGTATAGTATATTGTCTAAAATATTATTCAGATACATTGTCAGAAACCTACGTAATAAAATAATGTATAAAGTAACTTTTCATAATACGCTCCGTAATTAAATACTGGAATTTCGCTATTAGAACGTAATTTCGAGAGATACATCACGTTAGAAGGCTTGAAAAGACGAGAAATGTGATGTAATTAAATACTTCAATGCAGTGCCCTAAGCAAAATAGCGGCCTTAAAAGAGTTTGCAGTTATCTTGAAATAAATTAGCATAGTACACAACAATATAAACATACGAAAGATTTTATAAATATAGGCTACACTAGTTTTTTCGTATTGTTTCTTAAACCTGAATAAAAATAAATAAATAACAATAGTATTAATTATTAAAAAGAACTTGCAATACACTTAACTTAAAAAACTTAACTTACACTAAAAAACAAATCACGTTTTCAATTTCATCAACTAATACTCTTAATAAAGTTTCCTTAAATCAGAAAAAACTTAACTTTTTATTACGACTTTGCACTGATTCAATTATTTGTCCAGCTCCCTTCGCATGACCCAATTAAAAGTTACTTTCGCGAAGAGTACTCGGACACATGTCTTAACAATTAGGTTGTGTTAAAATAGTTTCCTTGATTTTTGTAATATATTTTTCGCAATAGTATAAGTATAAGGCTATTAGTACAGTATATTAAAAGTTATATTATAGACAAGGAAAACATAGACTAAAAACTATCCTTCAATTAAAACAATTGAGAAAATTATATTATATAAATTGGAATAAGTATTAATAATTTGGCTAATGTTTGCTCAGTCCTATGACAAATTAATAATTGAATAGCTGAACCGTGCGAATATTTCGCAAGTAAGGAGGACTTGCCCGACTTAATACGTTGATTTAAAATTGTTTAATTAATTTACTAACCTTCAAATTGTCCTATTAATTCCCCCTCTACTACTGCTGGGTCTTACTAGTTTCGACACAAACTTCTGTCATTGTCGAAGACGAACATTTCACATGATAATCACATAACACAAAACACTACACAACACATAAAGTATAAACAGGTAATATTCACCATTAAAAGGTCGTTAAATAATTAAAATGGAAGATAGCTTTCCACACAAGTACTTGCGGGTCGTATTGAACAGATACTGAACTGGAAAGAAACCGATAGCCTATCATTGCACTGTATGGTTGGTTGCACAACTTGTCGGTGTATTTAAATTTAATATAATGTCGAATATAGCGTTGGATTTAAACTGTAGCTGATCATTAAGTACGTCATGTGGTTTTGTTTTTTATGGCTTTGTAAATGTGGAAAGGTTCCAGTGTGTCCATTTGTTTTCTTTTGGCGCATTTCCTTAGAATCTCCATGCCATTGTTTATACCTTTGGTCAAATGATTTCAGTCAATCAAGTGTTCATCATTCGAAGACGTTTGGTTAAAAATGCCCTCTGTACCTATCTTTGAACGTTCTTCCCGTTTGAACGATGAAAAGCATGTCACATTCGCCACAATTAAGTTTATACACACCGCTGCTTTTATATGTGTCATCGGACTTATGTGAATTACGTAAAATGGATTCAAAGTTGTTAACATTTTTGTACGCTATAGAATAGTTATGTTTGCTTAGAATGTGATCTAACACGAATTGAAAATTCCTTCTATATTCCATGGAGACGTATTTTTTATCAGGATTGGTGTGTTTGGTTTTGGTTTGTTTACGCATAATTCTGTTTACCATGTTATGGTAGCATCCGTTTTTCGCAGCGATGTACTTAATGGTGTTGAGCTTGTTATTAAAAGTCATGAAGAATCAAGGGGATGGTTCGAAGCCTCCGTACGAGGTGGTGGAACGCAGCCATTTTGTTTGAGAACGGATGATTCGATCTATTGTGAATGGTTGCATCGGTCTGCGTTTGCTTTCTGTAAATGTTGAATTTGTGCGTACCTTTGAGGTTAGAAATGAACAAATCAAGGTAATTTAAAGTTTTGTCAACCTGCACTTCATGAGTGAATTCGATATTGCTATGTATTTTATTTAAGTGATTAGTGAACATTTCAATCTGCCTAATGTTTCCTGTGTAGAGACATATTATGTCGTCTACATATCTGTAGTAGTATATCTATTGCCTATATCTATTGTTGTTTGTCAATATATGTTTGTTCTCGAAATCATTCAGGAATACCTCTGCCAAGATGCTGGACAAAGGAGAACCCATTGCGAGGCCCTCATTTTGGATGTAAATCTTGTTATTAAATTTGAGATGATTCTGTTTCATGATTATTTGAAGTAGAGTTCGTGAGGGTTGCCTTAGGGTTATTATGAGTTCGTGAATAGCTTCATTTCTCATGTACCCATTGTCCTTGAGTTTGTTTTCCAAAATGACTAAAATTTCTCCTATAGAAATGTTCGTGTACATATTAGTTATGTCTAAAGATATTAAATTCTGACCATGTTGAATTTTTACATTTTTTATATTTTCTATTAATTCAAGACTATTTTTAAGACTGTGGTTGAGTTTGAATTTTATGTTATTTCTTATTAGTATGACAACGTGTTTGGCTAATTTAAACACAGGAGAAGTGTTGAAATTAACTAAGGGTCTGATGGGCGGGCTTGTCTTATGTATTTTAGGAAGACCTCTCAGAAGTGGGGCGAATGGTTTAATCTGTTTTAAATGTCGTATTGCGTCACTGTTGAACAAATATTTGCACTTGTTTAACTGTTGTTTGATTTCAGTATTAAAGGCTGGTGTGGAGTCTCTGTCCATAGTAGTAATAGTAGTTGATGATGAAGTCGGTTACTTTGTTGACATATTCTGATTCAGACAAAATGACGGTAGTATTGCCTTTGTCCGCTTTAGTGATTACGAGTCTGTTAGTCAACAACCTCGTTTCAATGTTTTTGGCTATCTTTGACCGAATATTGGGCGTGTAACAGGTTGTTTTGTTTTTTAAGTTATTATTTACCTTAAGGCTGGTTAACTTACGGGCTTCGTTCTGTATCTTTATCGGTAAACTCTTTGGGGGTAAACGTTGATTTAGTTCAGTAAATTACATTTATTTATTTACATTGATAAAATTGATTTACGTTTATCAATCATTTATAACGCTTTACATTGATTCAATTTGATTGATTTGCGAGATGTAAACATTTGATTGATTTCTTTTGCGTGCATAATGTAAACAATCTAACTACCAGCTCTCATGTTAGTTAAACAGATATTAATAGATGGCGCCTTTCATTAGGAAACATATGAAGGCGAATATAAAAGTTTTTTAATAAATTTTTGTAACGAAAACATGAATTTTAAGTTGTTTAACTATTTTTTGTAAATAGCGGGGAACATAAGCTTTAAAATTACTTGAATAATTAATTTTCATGAAGGATTGAGGGAGCTCTTAGCGACAAAAAACACCTTTGCGAAATAATATAACAGGGTTTTAGTGAACTCTCTTTAAAAAAATTGTAGATATGTACCTCGGGTCAAGACAAACAAAAAACACCATATAAACATTTGTCTAAAATTCCTAGATTTCTGTCTGTCGATATGTATGTGTGTTTTACAAATTGTTTTATAACTCAAGATCAATTTAAGTTAGAAACTTGAAACTAGGTATAAATGTGTACGTTAGTAAGTAAAATAAATGTTTAAAACTTCTTTGCTATAACTAAAGCCGTTTCAAAATGACGGAGGTTTAAACATTTCAAACCTAAATTACTCAAAAACCGTACATTTGAACAAAAATTGTCAAACACCTTTTTAAAATATATAAAAGATATAAATAGGACCTACTATTAAATTCTAATATGACTTATTTATTTTAATTATGATGTAATATAGTGGTTTCTTATTTTTAAATTCTTTAATTTATTAAGGGTTTATTCTCTAGCTTTAAGGAAAGTATAACAATCAAAATTTTTACCAAATTTTCACCCTTTAGCAGCACGCGACAAAATATTCATCTATGATACTTTTTTATGTATATTGTAACAAATAAATGTACAAATTTTCAGCTCACTAACTTCAAGGAAAATATAACAAATAGTTTTGATTGTTTTAAGGGTTATTATCGTATTTTCACCTCTTAGCAGCACGCGACAAAATGCAAATCTAGTTTACTTTTTCAATGTATCTTGTAAGAAATAAATGTACAAAATTTCAACTCTCTAGCGTTAAGGAAAGTATAACAATTAATATGGGTTGTTTTAACCTTTAAATCAAAATTAACTCTAGCCTTTGTTACTCAAGGATAGTGTAGCTTTTTATTAGTAAAACTATTTTTTCAATCGGTTTAGTAGTTCCAGAGATTACCCCCTTCATACAACCAAATAAACTAACAAATTTTAGCTCTCTATAATATTACTAATAATAACCCCAAAGCTAAGATGGTAAATAATGTTAAACGTTCAAATCAAATTATTTGATATATTTTATAATAAAGGTTAAAAGAACCAGCAAGGCTCATTTCTACATTTTAATAAAAACCTAACCTAAAAGTTAGAAATTTAAATAATTAATTGCTTGAACGTTTTTAATCAGCTGTTAATGGAAATATTTTAGGAAACGCTGTTTTATCTGTTATTTAGTTCCGACTAAGTTTACAAATAATATTGAAATAAAAAGGTTTTTATCAAAATTAATTATAGCTTATGTTACTCAACGATAGTGTAGCTTTTTATTAGTAAAACTATTTTTTCAATTGGTTCAATAGCTCCAGAGATTACCCCCTAAATACAAACATACACACAAACAAACCAATATTGCAATATTATACTATATATATTACCTCTTTATAATATTAGTATAGATAACTACATTGTAATAAATATTTATGCCACTAAATAGTTATAAACTTATGCTAAAGTACATTTTTAGTAAAGTAAAAATAGGTTGCCTTAGTCTACATAATACATTATTAATTATATAATTAATAACATTATTAATTAATTGCATTATAAACACCCACAAATTACCTGGTTTAAAGGGACAATGTTGTCATTTTCATTATGAAGTGAAACCACATTACTTACTGCAAGTGATACCAAACATAGAGTAGTGTGATCAATAGCTTTGTTATCCAACTTATTGTAGAAGCTGGTTAATTATAACTAAACAGTCAAATCCGGGTTTTATCCGGTAAAATATGAAATAACTTCTCGAGATTTCAAAAAATATTTTAGGATATAACCAAATTGTAAAAATTTAACATAAAATCACAATGATTGAATGAAATCCCGAACGACAAATAGAAGGAACAAAGAACAATAACAGAACGATTTATTTTTATTGTACTACCCTTATCCACATTTCAATGACATAGTCATCATCCTCAGAGGGCTTTAACACTATGGAACTAAACTAGTATAGGGTATACCAACACCACCTATAATACATTATATGTATTGTATTATTATTATTGTATGTATGTATTATAGGTGGTATTGGGTATACTCCGTCCTCCCCACTCCTCTGCGTTCACGCCCAATCACAACGCGTCTAGGTGGGGAGTAGGAGGAGCGACGTAAACCATTACAAGCCTCAATAAATATAAATTAAAATAATATAAAGCATAAATCCTTTTAACAATTATTGATAAAATAAACTTAAATATAGTAAAAAGTGCAATACAAATAAAAATGTAAAATAAAAAATATTTGTGTTCCTTTTACTCGAATTTGTGGCTCTGGGACCTTTGTAAATAACTAAATCATTAACGTACATCATGTACAACATCAAATGTAAAATCAATAAGGTGATCTGTCTAATCAAAACTTGAAAATAAATTGTATTCTATTGCCTCTAATACAAAATATTAAATAATAGATTTGTTTATACAGTATGTATCCGACCCTTTTATGCTTGTATTACCACCATGTTATGCCCTCAAGTGGCCTTGCAAACTAACTATTGAGTAAACACACAACATATCGCAGAACGGTTAATTTATTTGATTTCAGAATCGCTTTTTAAATTACAATTTTACAATCGTAGAATAACATCTTTCTGATGGTCGCTGTACATTCTGAATAGTTGAAGACCGTTCTAAGTCAAAGTTATTGCACCAACTGGATAGCGATTTCGTAATCTAAACCAAAACAAAACACTAACTCTAATAACATTTTTTTACCTTTCGATAATATAGCAAAGCTAACTCGGAAATCTTTTGTGAAAAGTAAACAACTTTCAAGTATGAACATGACAAAAAGAATAAACAGTTTCTAAATTATTAGAGTATATTTTATAAATCTGTCCTTCAAAATATTAGTATAACTTTTTACACTTCCTAAATTATTATACCAAGTTATTATGTTTTTACTTTATTGTAAAATCCGAAAAAGCCGTACAAAGCACATCAAAATCGTTAAAAAGCAGAAACACATTTTGATCACAAAAATAGATTTTAAATTTCAGATATGTATCGGGTCAGTTGTTTACAGGATAAAACTATTTTCCACGGTGAATAGATCACACTATAACTAGTAAATTATCTACATTATATAAAAGCCAAATCCACTGACTCACTGATCACGATTTCTCAAAAACTACTGAACGGATTGGAACGAAATTTGGTATGTAGCTTCCTCTAGGACCATAGGTGCTCACTAAGTAAGGTTTTCAAAAAAATTCGAAATCTTAGGGGGGAATTGGTGGGTCAAAGTTGCTAAATCACGATTTTTCTCAAACTACTGAACGGATTGAAATTAAATTTGGTATGTAACTTCCTCTAGGGCCCTAGGTGCTCGCTAATAAAGGGTTTAAACAAATTCGAAATTTTAGAGTAATTTTGGGGGGTCAAAGTTACTAAAAAAACCAAAGAACGGATTGGAATGAAATTTGGTATGTAGCTTCCTCTAGGGCCCTAGGAGCTCACTAAGAAAGATTTTCAAAAAAATTCAAAATCTTAGGGGGAATTGGGGGGTCAAAATTGTTAAATCACGATTTCTCTCAAACTACAGAACGGATTGTAATTAAATTTGGTATGTAGCTTCCTCTAGGGCCATAGGTGCTCTGTAAAAAAGGTTTAAAAAAAATCGAAATTTTAGGGGAGGTTTAGGGATCAAAGTTACTAAAAAAAACCAAAGAACGGATTGGAATGAAATTTGGTATGTAGCTTCCTCTAGGGCCCTAGGAGCTCGCTAAGAAAGGTTTTAAAACAATTAGAAATTTTAGGGGGTGTTTTTGGGGTGGGGGTACTTAAAATTCCCATAAGAAATACATAGTGTAATATAATTATTGATATATATTTTTTGTTAATATATATTTAAATTTGATTTGTCTATCCGTGCAAAGCCGGATCGGGCCAGCTAGTTTAAAAATACAAACTAAATAGTAGTTAAACGTCCTATTTAAATTATAAAATCTCAATTTATAAAAGAAACATGTCTTTACGTAGTACAATTACCTAATTAAGTGAATAACAATTCAAGTGAAGAATCGCACAACTTTCAGACTGATATCTCCTACAATGGCAAGACTTCCTATAATATCATGAGGGACTATAATACAATTACAGTTCCATCCAGTTTGTATCCGCTTTTCACAAATAAAATCTCCCAGACATGATCAGTCATAGGTCAAATCTATCTTTAGCTGTTATTCCTCCTGTAGGTATCTGATTCAAACAAATAGTTTCCTTCCCAGCTGAATCTGATTTCAAATCAATCCATTATATTATATTAAATTCAATTGTAAACAATAACAATGTCGTGTATTTTCTCTTCATTTACATTGTTAATTTTACACGTTTTGAACTGTGAGTGAAAACAAAAAACATTGTTCATCAAGTTTAATATCGTAAATATAATATACTAGCTGTTGTACCCGTGGCTTCGCACACGGTCCAAAGTTTCGCCGCATAGTAATTAATGTTTATTGTTTTAAGGGTTGTTATTACATTTTCACCCTGATCCGGCTTTGCACGGTTAGACAAATTAAAGTTAAATGTCACGTATATTAACAACAAAAACATATCAAGAAATATAGTACACTATGTGTTCCTTATGGGGATTTTTAGTAATTTTGACCCTCCAAACCACCCTAAAATTTAGAATTTTTTGGAAACCTATCTTATTGAGCACCTAGGGCTAAAGAGGAAGCTACATACCAAATTGCATTCCAATCCCTTTAGTGTTTATTTTTCTAGTAACTTTGACCCCCCCCCCCCAAAAAAAAGAAACCCCCCTAAAATTTCTAATTTTCGGAAAACTTTTCTTAACGAACACCTAGGGTCCTAGAGGAAGTTACATACCAAATTTTATTTCAACCCGTTGGTTAGTTTTTGAGAGTTGAGTGAGTCAGTCAGTCAGTCAGTGGTATTTGGTTTTTTTATATATATAGATTTGAACTGGTTAAGAATGCCTGTAAATACTTGTGCATTTAAAATACATACCAGTAGCTCAGGTGATGGAGGATGTTCAATATGTTAGTGGATGTTTACCTCATCCTTAACACATTCACTGCTATGCAAATTTCGTATTTCCTATGCTATGAGCTGACCTTTTATTTTTTATATTTACAATCTAAATTAGTAGAAATTATTTATTTTTTATTTTTGAACCTTTCTACGTAATAATCACTAATATTTTAAAGCGGACGCACATGTTCGTCCATAGCATGCATAGGCTTAAATTTGCTAGAAAACTATATAAGACGGAAACAGTTTCATGCGACAGTTATGAGTGATGGATTTTAAGGTTATCCATGGCTAAACCATATTCTATGTTAAAACCTTTATTATTAAAAACTTTACATTAAAATATTTTAGGATTGCCCATGTATAAATCATATACTCTATGATAAAACCTTTATTATTCAATTTTCACATCGAAATATTTTAAATATAATTGACTGTTTAACATACAACAAAATTACACGTGTGACTGTTAAAGTGACGGCTTGCGTGTCGATTTATGTAGGATTACCCATGTATAAATCGTAGTCTATGATAAAACCTTTATTATTAATTCCATTGTTGTTGAAGACAAAGAATGCATTTGGTTGTCGTAGGTTTCAAATGGAAGAATAAGAAATACAATATAAGGCTGTGTCAGTGATGTAATCTTAAAAATGTTGTATTTTTTAAATTTTTTTACAGTAGCCTACAATATTTAATTAGTAATTTTTTGTGAAAAATCACAGGCAGAATAATTAGGAACACCTCAGAAATCAATAATTTAAAAAATTATATCTTTATGTAGGCATACATTACTATGTTGAGGAGATTTTTAACTTGGTAAATGTGTATAATTATAAAGATTATTTAGATATGATTTTATATAACTGTACGCATATTTGTGATATTTTTGTTATTTATATATTATATTTTTTATCAAAATATCAAACTCTATTAAATTATAGGCATATTGTAGCTGTTGTACCCGTTCTTCGCACGGGAATAATTCATGGTGTAAGCAGAAGTAGGCCTATAATACAATCAGTCTGATGGTAAATGTTGACAAATTGAAATTGTAACAAATGGAGGTAAAAATGTATATATTTACGTGTCACTTAAAGAGTGGTCGAAATCAAAAACCTCTGACGGAATAACGTGTTTTTCATTTTTTTTTATGTTTTGACTCGTCACTCACTTATTTTAAACAATTTGTAGAAGTCAATCTTCGACTTGGGGGGAGAGCCCCCAGGGACATATAAACTTTACCGTTGTATAACCCATATCCGGCAAAAATGGTATTTCCTAAAGAGGGGTCGAGAATCGTCAAAAATGCTCTAGAACACTGTTTTCGAGATATTGACGATTTTTGTGAAAAAAACAAAACACTTATTCAAACTATCGTAGAATCTGTTTGGTTGGTCACAGTTAGTATGGGGACCATGATCAGTGCTCACTTACTACACCCAACAAAATAAATTATCTCCCGAAATTCCGCATATCGTCGTGAATCACCCTGTATATAATATTTTTAATAACTGCCGAAAATGTGTTCAGGAGACCATGATCATTGCTCTCTTACTACACCCAAAAAAATTAATATTGCATTCTCGTCGGTCTTTGATAAGTGTGCAAAGTTTCAAATCAATCAGACGTTTTGAAGGGAGTGAAAATCACATCGTGTTCTAGGGACCATGATCAGTGCTCACTTACTAAACCCAACAAAATAAATATTGCATTGCCATAGGTCCTTGGTAAGTGTGTAAAGTTTCAAATCAATCAGTCGTTTTGAATGGTGTGAAAATCACCTCGCGTTCTGGGGACCATGATCATTGCTCACTTACTACAACCAACAAAATTAATATTGCATTGCCATATGTCCTTGATAAGTGTGCA
>JAGFPH010000858.1:214845-291546 GCA_018207615.1 Philaenus spumarius
AATCCAAGTAGCCAACCAACCTCGAATCATTGAAGAATCCAAGTAGCCAACCAACCTCGAATCATTGGCGAATGTGTATTGAAAATACTTTTCAGTGTTAAGCTCACATGTGCGTCCTTAGAAGTGAACGTGAAATCACCGGTCCTGACCTGGCCTCCCTCCCCCAGAAATTTTTTTTTCCCTTTCTACGGCCTTGTCGCCTTGTGATGTTAGCTAATGTTTTTCTTTTGAGAAATTACTGTTACACCTTAAATCTACAGTTGTAGAAAATGTGATTTTTTAAATCAATCTAAAACGTTTTAGATTAAAAAAAACTAAAGTTTTGCAACGTGTTTTGCCTATAACACGATATTCCTATCATAAAATTTCTTTAACAAGTATAATTTAGCGTTTAGATGCCATGTTATGGATGCACCCAATACGGTAATTGTAAATTTGAATGAGTAAGTAATGCTCTTTTTAATATAAAGTATCTTTTCTCGTTTTCAAAGTCTTCTGTCACAACTGTAATTTAAGTTCTTTGTTTGATTTAAATTTAAAATAAATATAGTATATTCAAATGTGTATATTCATGCAAGTATAGTGCAATCGTATTTTAGCCATCCTAACACAAAATGACTGAAAAAATACTAACATTTATAACGAGGACATATTTGTAAATAATTGTAATTCTTTCCAAATTAATTTCAATATAAAGCATTACACTGGTAAATTTATTTTGTATTTTTTTTTTTTTAAATCGCCTGACAAATGCATTTCTATTAATACTCATTTTAATAGGAGTAGATAACGCTTTTTCACGCACTTATTGGATACTTCGTGACATGAATAACTTATAACAAATCCAGCTATACCTTGTTTATATAAATTGGTACTGTATATCCGCCCAGAGCATAACATATTAGGCTCATACATTCATTAAACCTCCATTAATTCCGCAGCCGGGTAAGCAGGAACTAAATCACAGCGCTAATTTTGTGTATTTTAAATTAATGACTTTGACACTTTGAAGAGAACATAAAAAAAATAATTCCAAGTCTTAATTACTTTAACAATTGCAATATTTATTGAAATGAAAACTTCTATAGGCGCACCACGTCCAAATTAAATAATTGCGGGGATGCGACGGATCCTTAAAAAAACAATTTTGCTGGCGGTGAATCGGATTTAACTGTCACGCATTTTCCGTCACGCTTTATTCCGTCACACTCTATTGTATGCAGTACACATGTGTATATAGCAGAATATATAGTTTATTTGGTAATATTTCTGAAATGGACATTGTGCTTCCTCATTTCGTAAGTTATTTTAAAATAGTTTACTTCGTAATACCTCTAAAATTGACATTATGCTTCCTCATTTTTCGAAAGTTGTGTTACTTGTATCTGTCACATTTAAAATTGAAATTGAAAATAACAACAACAAGATTGTCTATATTCATGACAGTTTTCACTTCTGTTAGCAGTCCCACGACTGCTTTCTTTTTTCATATTTTTATTGTTATTATTTTTTATCAAATTTATTTATTTTTAGTCAAACTAATAGAGATTTTTTCATGTTATTAAATTTAACAGCAATCGGCATCCACAGTTACGTTAAGGGTAGCACATAGGTATGTAAAGTGCAAAAACTATCAGGCAATGCGCTTTTGAGCATTTTTAATAAACAAAAATAACAATAAATTAGGACTTTTGGGGGTTTATCGTTGATATTATAAAATATTATGAATTGATCACGATACTTCCAATCGGAAATTTGTAGAGAATTGAAAACCTACAAAATATTTTTTTATAGACCCCAATCGGACCATTTTCTACCGAGAAAAGTAGGAAAAACGCTTAAAAATACCTATGTTTCAAAAATGTATATCTTTGAATTTACAATATATTGGCAGATACTTCGGAAAACGATTGTTTATTATGTGTACTTCAAACAGGAGGAAGATGAAATTTGTGGCATTAATAGATTTTCAACAATTACAGTATAAACAAATTAGGCCATTACTTTCATAATGCGCCCTATTAACCTGAGTCGCCAGATTTAAATTTACCAAAGGGATTCTGAAAGTGGACATTAAAATCTACAATTAATTCGTATATCTTCGATTTTTGAATAATATTGATAAAGTATGGTAAAAATGCTTCCGAACATAGCATGAAACGCATAAATTAGCGACCTACGGCGAGAGAGCCAGAGGTAGTAGGGGAACCAGCAGCCGAGGAGAAGAGAACGGCAGGCTGCGCGTATCCAGGGCTCTAGCGCTTATCAAGCTTTTAAATGTGTTCGTACTCTAGCGGCCGCAAGACCGAAGGGCAAAGTCGCAAAGCGAGTTTTTCCCGATGCTAGTGGAACGAAGGCGTGCGTGAGTCGAAGCTGGAGGCTTTGGTGCAAACCCATTCTACCAATATATTTCAGACACACAGGAAGCTATTCAGCGCCTTCATTAGTAGATATATTTCCCAAGTAATTGGTTGAAACCCTAAAACATATAGGCCTAAACTTAATTTTGAAAATTCGCTCAACTTACGTCAGCGGTTCAGCTGCGTGGTCAAATTATTATTATTATAAAATTTTTTGAACTATTAAAGCTAATAAATCTAAACAGCTGTTATAATTAATTGTCGTTGTATTCAATTGGTTGGTATGAATATGAAAATGTAATTTGTAGGTAAATACAACGTTTAAATATGCGAGTATACGAATCAAAGCATAGTAATGATAGCAATAATAATAATGAATAAATAATCTATTATGTGTAATTGTGTACCTATAAAACCCCACCACTTACATTAAAAACCCAATCACATTATGAATTGCATCAACCAAAACACAGAATATAGATCCTTTAAATCAGAAAAACATTATTTTGTGATACTTGTTATTGCACCGATTCAGTTGTCTGTCCAGCTCACTGCGCATGACCCAATTAAAAGTTACTTTGGAGTTGGTAACCCTGAACTACTTGACATAAGTCTTAACAATAACGATTTGTTAGTTAAAACTAGGTTGTGTGCATCTAAACTATTTGCTTTGGTTTTATACCTTGTTCTAATTAGTTTCAGTATAGGATACTAGTCAAGCACACTAAAATGTGTTTTAAACTAGGACAAATAAATGTCGATTAAATAATTCGACCACGTAGCTGAACCGCTGACTTGAATTTAGCGAATTTCCAAAATTAACTTTATATGTTTCAGAACTTCAACCAACTATTTGGGAAATTGTTCTACTCACGAAGGTGCCGAATAGCTTACCTGTGTGCAAGGCCGTAGGTAGGGGGGGAGGGGGTTAGGGTCAACCCCCCCGAAATTTAGTAGTAAAAATTAATACTAGGTTTAAAAAGTGCAAATTTAATTATTAGACAACAAAACAGAGGATCCAGCAACATATTTTACAACATTGTGCATTGCATGCATACTGATAATTAGATTTACTTGACTAAACTACAACGTACAATACAAATGGATGCAGTAGGTTACAGCTCTTGTGAGCTTGATCTGATCTATAAGAAAACTATGAAGGTTTAACAAAAATACTTTACTCTAACAAAACATGCAATGCATTGTGTATTAAAAATACTCCCAATACGGGGGTTGGAGTGCGAAGCACGCAATGCATTGTGTATTGAAAATACTCCCAATATGGGGTTGGCGCGCAATGCACTGTGCGTCGGCCGCTTCTCATAGTGTTCAGTGTCAAGCCCACATGTGCGTCCTTAGCAGTGAACGTGTTAAAAATGTTTAAATTCAAATCCCCGGTCCTGACCCGCCCCCCCCCCCCCCCTGCTTCTGAAGATGGGGTCTACCCGAAACACGTCAAGCGAAAGAAAGACAAAGCTAAGAAAGGCGGATAAGCAAGAAGACAAATGAAGTAAGATATTATGCTTTAGTTTGGGCAATGTCTTTCTCTTTTAATAAGCTTTTCAATGGTGTATTGCATAACCTACCTTTATATTTTAAATAACCTCCTTACCCCCCTAAGTCCCCCAAAATCATACAGTATCAGATATGTCAAAACAAATTTCCTGTTATGCAACACAAGATATATACAAAGTTTTGTTAACTTATTTTCAGTATCAAAAATAATGAGGGGGGTTAAAGGGACTTCATGAACACTCTGTATATATTTATAGGCTTCAATTTTTAATGACACCAGAAAACGTGATCTGGGGACCATGACCAGTGCTCACTTACCACTCCCGACCTTAGGTACATTGTAATTTCAATAGGAAAGATCTTTCCTATGGAAATTCGCTATAAACTACCTATCATATTGGAAGAATTGAGAGAATCAAGTTATTTCAATTTACTTAAATACAGTATTAATAATGAGGTTAACTTCCGCTCAAGTTTAATAGTAGTCACTGGTGTTTGAGAGTCTCATGAATTTTCACAATTAATTAAAGTGCAATCGAAAAGCTACTTAAACACAATTTGATGTTGATTATGGCAAGACATTGAACAGTCACTTTACGATCTTTTTACATGTGTTTTCTTTTCTGTTTACTCATGCTAAATGACATTCATCAAGTACACTGACTGGCGTACAAATTTTAATCAGTAGTTGAAACTATTTTTAAACAACACACTTTCGATAGAAATACAGATTTTAAAGTTGTAGAATTAACTGCAGGAATTGTTAAAAACTTTATTTAGGAAGTTTTAAATTTGGAACTGTAATTTAAAACATATATTTGAATATAAATTGTCTTTCATATTATATTGAGAAATTATTTGTCGCGTTTACATAAGATGATCAGTAATGATGAACGAGAGAGAAAAGCGCGATGTGTGTGCATTATTAGCGAATTTCCATAGGAAAAATGAGCTATTGCAGTGGCCCTTATGGTGAGACCCAAGGTCGGGAGTAGCAAATGAGCACCGATCATGGTCCCCAGAACACGTTTTTAGGTGTCATTAAAATTCTAATATATATATGTGTTCGCACTCTAGCGGCCGCATTTTAAATCCAATTTGGTTCAAATTTGGTACATATGTTGGTTGTCTACGTCGCTCGGACGAGTTCGTTAGCCAAAAAAATCCAACAACAGGAAGTACGTTTTTTGACCGGAAGTAACTGTTTTTTGAGATTTTAACTACGAGAATTAATTTTTTTTGGAGTTTTTTCTAAACATATAAATGTAGGATGTTATTCTGCACATTTTGTTTTTTACGCGACCTTTTAGCTCGCTTGGTTCCCTCATAATCGGCCAAAACGTAAAATACCATAAAAGTACCAAGTTCGAAGCCAAGTGGTGCAAACTCGTGAGGCACTAGGAGGAAACAAATTCTACTAATATATTGCGTACACACAGACAGCTGTTCAACGCCTTCGTGAGTAGACCTATTTCCCAAATTGTTGGTTGAAACCCTAAAACATAGGCATATAAACTTAATTTTGGAAATTTGCTCAACTCACGTCAGCGGCTCAGCTGCGTGGCCGAATTATTTGGCTTACGATGATCAAACCGTTAAATAAATATCAAAATAAAACTTCCAAGATGTTTACAAAGTTTTATAAAATCCTGCGCAGCATATATGTAGTCGTTGAAACAATCAAGCTAAATGTACAGTAAAGCGTTTTACTCTTTTATTGATCTTGAAAATATTTCGCAAAACGAAAGGTTTTAGTTCAATTTCTCATTTTTTTAAACGACTGTTATTTTTAAAAGTATTCATACATTTTTTTTTAGTTCACAATTAATTTCCAAGTATATTTGTATCTAAACTTTGACGTATTTGTTTCAAATTAACTTTGATTTATCAGACGAGCAGACGGACAACAATCATGTTAAGTTACATATAGTTTGTGATTTACTTGCTAATCCAAATAGTGTAGTTTGATCAGACAGTTCATGGTATCGTAACACTAATGGTATAAATAGAGGGCTTCCAGAAAGTTTTAATTAATTTATTAAAACAACGACATTACGATATATCATAGCGTTATACAATATTTGCCAGTTATACAGTATTTGCGTAGGCAGAAGCTTGATACCCTAAGCTTAAGACATACTAAATTTAGTAAATTAATTATGTTTTATAGCGATGCAAAATTAGTTTAAATTGAAATATTACATACTTATATGCTATCACAAGACTGAAAAATATACGAAAAATAGATCAAATCTTATTATAAAACTAATTTTAAACTCAATATTATATTCGGTTTTATTTTCTTCATACTGATTTCAGCGACTAGCTCTATGTACCGCCAATTTTGGATCGAGACTATTATAATATTTTATTTGGCACGTTATATTAATAGAAATTGTAATAAAGAATCGTGGAAAGAATTTATTTGCAAAGGTTGTAACATTCTAAATTTTGAAAATTTATCTTGGATCTATTATAAAATTAAATTAAGATTTTATATAAATTGAATTCATCTTTAACGATTAAATACAATCGATACAATTGTGTTATTTGTTTTTTAACTACGGCGTTTTTCTTGCAGTGGCCTAAATTATGTAACGGTAACATTTTTGGGGGATAAAAAACATTGTCGGGCATTCGGAGCTTTGTTAGTGAAATATTTCATCAAGTCAGCGTGCCGAATTCAAAGTATCCTTAAACGACACAAAGAGAGGACATAAAGTCCTTAATACCATAGTCCTTTCACAAAGAATCATCAGAATCTGAGAAACCCCCAAAGGAACAAACCTTTTACGTCATACTGCCTTTTCGAGTATTAAGACTTACGAAAGAAATTTTATTTTAAAAATTTTACTTCAGTAGGTCTTATAGGATTTTAGTAGTAGTAAAATTTTAGTATCTTAATATTCTTAGGATGTGATACGTGTTCATCCATGATGTTTAATTTGTATAAAACATTTATTTGAAAATAATATTGATTTCCTTTTATTTGCTCTACTAGTTAATCCCCGTTAAAAATCACAGGTGGATTAATTATATACACATAACAAATACATCATTTATACAAAAAAAGTATTGAAAAACAACAGACTTTATCTAGGCCTACGGGGATTTTTAACTCGGTAAATGTGTACAATTAATTATAACGGTTATAAAACTATAGGCCTATTTAATAAAATGTTGTTCTTATCTATATATTAATAGGCAAGCACAAAACTTGTCCTTTTTTCTCAGATTGTGTGCATCGTAGGAGAAATTCGCGCATACCGTTAGAAAGGTAGTGTCCTGTAGATGAGCAGAATCCCATTATAATTTACATCGGTCCTCAGGGATACGCCCCAGTAGCCCTCAAAGTTTCAATGTTAATCTTATGGAAGGTCAATCTTAAGGAAGAAGAAGAAAGATTTCTTTTGATTTTATCAGGGGCACAAAAAACAGCTGTTCGTATGAAAAGCTTAAAACTGTTGATTTTTATCAACAGCTGATTTTGATCAACAACTGATTTGAATCAAAAACTTAATATAATTTTAGGTTAGGTAAATCAATCAATAGCAATAGCGAAGCATTGCCGGGTCCACTAGTCTATATATTAATAGGCAAGCACAAAACTTGTCGTCCTTTTTTCTCAGCTTGTGTGCATCGTAGGAGAAATTCGCGCATACCGTTAGAAAGGTAGTGTCCTGTAGATGAGCAGAATCCCATTATAATTTACATCGGTCCTCAGGGATACGCCCCAGTAGCCCTGAAAGTTTCAATGTTAATCTTATGGAAGGTCAATCTTAAGGAAGAAGAAGAAAGATTTCTTTTGAATTTATCAGGGGCACAAAAAACAGCTGTTCGTATGAAAAGCTTAAAACTGTTGATTTTTATCAACAGCTGATTTTGAACAACAACTGATTTGGATCAAAAACTTAATATAATTTTAGGTTAGGTAAATCAAGCAATAGCAATAGCGAAGCATTGCCGGTCCACTAGTATACATTATTATACATCTAAATAAAGATAAAAATATTTTTTTTATTGCTTTTTGTTTCATAATGATACATCAAATGATTACAAGTACTAATACATATTATAATGAAGAAATTAATAATAAAATATGTTTATATATGTTACACGAAGATGTACGAATGCTGCCGAAGGAGTAGGCCTATATCTTCTTTAAATTTGTATAAACGAATATTTTTATGATAAAAGGTTGTATTTATATACTGTGTATAACCTCAAAGCAAATATAATAACGCGTTTTATAGCATACAATAGTTTTATAACTCATATTTAAAAAAATTATCTTCACATTTAAGAAATTATAATAATTTATTATGATATTTATTTTATTTTTATAAATGTAAATAGATAACCATAATAATGATACTTATGATTATTAATTTCTAGTCAGAATTAAAATGCTAATACCATAATATTTAACATTTGCCTGATATAAAAATTATTACTTAACCTTTATTTACACATTTGTTATTAATTTTTGCCCAAAGGTTAGAGCAATCATGTAAGTTCGCAACTGTTAATATTTCCAACACCGTTGCTCAGGTTCAAGCCTAGTTACTGGCGTTCGGGTCCATTATTTTAACTAGCATAGAGTGAAGTTTTTTGGAAATGAATAGGGTTTAATAATTGCACACTCGCAATAATTTAACACTCGCACATATTAGCGTGAACACTCATACATTTTGGCGTGAACACTCACATATACTGGTGTGAACACCCTCAAATTGGCGTGAACACTCGCACATATTGGAGTGAACACTCATACATTTTGGCTTGAACACTCACATATACTGGCGTGAACACGCATACAAATTGGTAATAACACTCATACATATTGGCGTAAACACTCGCACAAATTGGATGATACATACCCACAGTCTTTTCTTCTTTAATGATGTGTATGTGTTAAAGCTAGTGCTGTTCGGTGATGTGTTTAGGAAGAATCATCCTTTCTCTGATCCCCAGCACCAGTGTATAATTTATTTTCTCCATGGTTATTGTTATTGGTTAGATGAACAGTTTATTCATCGTGTTGATACTTTGTGTTATTATCGAATTTCCATAGGGAAGATGAGCTATTTGCAGTGACTCTTATGGTGAGACCATAGAACTCTATTAATAGAAGGTCGGAAGTGGTCGATGACCATCAATCATGGTCCCCAGAACAAGTTTTGGGGTGTCATTAAAATTTATATATATATACGTATTTATGTGTTCGCACACTAACAGCGGCATTTTACACCTAATTTGGTCCACGCGTTGGTTTCCTAAGTTGCTCGGACGAGTTCGTTAACCAAATCCATCAACCGGAAGCACGTCTTTTGTCCGGAAGTAATTTTGTTTGCATTTCTATACTAGATTGAGAAACGTTTGGGTTTTATGTAAAAAAATTAATATAGGAGATTATTCTGGACATTTTGTTCTTTACACGACCTTATAGCCCGTCTGGTCTGAGGCCGTACGCCGGGGTGCAAACTCTGATAGTGAAACGAAGCAGTCCGCAAGGTCAAGACGGGGTCGGAGGCTCAGAAATTCTACTAATATATTTCTTACAAGGAGGCAGCTATTCAGCGCCTTCGTGAGTCGACCAATTTCCCAAATAATTGGTTGAAATATAAACTTAATTTTGGAAATTCGCTCAACTCACGTCATAGGATCGAATTATTTATTATAATGTTTAGTTACTTTTAGAACCGAACAATGAATGTTCAAGTTGTAAACATAACCCCAAAGTATAATCTACGCAGGGTTTGTTTAAGTATTACAGATGATGGATGAAATCAGCTGTTGTATTTTATTTGTTAAAATTGTGTAGGTTCCCGTAAACTCTATTTTCATGTTTAAAATTTGAAATGTTTTTAAATAGCTTAGCCGAAATCAAGAAGCTGTAACTAAGGTAAAACTATAATTCCACAACTGCAATAATTTAATATTAAATTTGGTAAAACGTATCCAACTATGCTCACGATGGATGTAGTCTGTTATTCTTTATTATAACGACCATTTAGTGTTTTTTATTCAGTTAATCAATGTAAATTTGAAACTTTAATTGAAATCTCATTTACAAATTTTAACAATTTAAATCTATATTTTTTAATTTGTTGGAATCGAGCTCTTGGAAGAGTTATAAATAAAATGTAAATTTTCAAAATGCCTATCTAATTACGTTTTTTAAACTATAACACTTTTCTATTACAATAACTAATCCCATATAGCTAACTTTTATTAAAATTATACAAAGAAGGTAGAACAAAAAATGTGAAATATACTAGAAAATGTGCAGAGGTTAGAGTAAGAGGCACCCTAGTTGCCGGTGCCAGTAGGCAGGAAACTACTACCCTTTTGAGGACCTAGACTCATAACCCGGCATAACTCAAAACATTTCTCATTTCTTAAATTAAATTTTACACGATTTCGTTTTTTATATAAAAAATATGGTTGCAGTACAATAAACTATTCATAGGTAAATATAAATTAGGTATAAATAGATATCGTAACAGACAATTATAAAAAATAGTCAGAGGCAGTGGCTGTGATACAATGTCTTCATGCAGGACAGTACGCAGTAGAGTAGGCAGGCGGAATGAGTAGTAGAGCGTTCCGCCAACTGGGGTGCCTCTAACTCTACTTAAGTAAGGCTCTTCTATACCTTGAAGAAAACTCCAGAGTGTACAGCATGATTTCAATACAAAAGGTCTGACTGAAGCCGCAAAATCGTTGAAACATGCATTCGTAATAACGTGTTTCGGATTCTATTTATAAATTAATAATCTGGGGAACTACTTTAAGTTTTAAATAAGGCTTTATATTTTTTACAATATGGAAATTATTGCTTAAAACTCCCAAAAAATGCGTTAAAAATAATCGATTTTTACTCAGTTAAACGGTTGATTAAAAGGAGTTGCCGTCGATTTCTTTCAATTATGAGATATAAAACAGAAGCACAAAGCCTATAAGAACACTTTAAGATGTTTCACAACTTTTTATGGTGAAAAACGGCGTCCGAAACACGTTAGTACGAAGTGCATATTTTTGCTGTTTTAAGCAATTTATAGAAGACCCTTAAGGGGAAGGGTCTTTCTAAAAGATTTTAGAGTCTAATATCTCTCTTCTAAGGCATGCAATTAAATTTAAATTAAATGATTTTTTTATAGAATTTAAATAAATCGACCACGCAGCTGGACCGCTGACGTGAGTTGAGCAAATTTACAAAATTAAGTTTATATGCCTATGTTTTAGGATTTCAACCAACAATTTGGGAAATAGGTCTACTCACGAAGGCGTTGAACAGCTGTCTGTGTGTACGCAATATATTAGTAGAATTTGTTTCCTCCTAGTGGCCTCGCAAGTTTGCATCACTTAGCTTTGAACTGGGTACTTTTATGGTATTTAACTTTTTTGTCGATTTTGGGGGAACCAAGCGAGCTATAAGGTTGCGTAAAAAACAAAATACGCAGAATAACATCCTACATTTATATTGTTAGAAAAAACTCTAAAAAAATTTTATTCTTGTAGTAAAATCTCAAAAAATAGTTACTTCCTGTCAAAAAACATACTTCCGTTTGTTAGATTTTTTTGGCTGACGAACTCGTCCGAGCCACATAGACAACCAACACGTGTACCAAATTTGGACCAAATCGAACTTAAAATGCGGCCGCTAGAGTGCGAACACATATATACATATATATATATATTAGCTTCTTTACTAGCATTTTATCGTATGGGTAATATTTAGTTACAAATATTTTCTTTTACTTACTTCATCCCATACACACTTTCTTTTTCGACCGGTTTCGCTGCTTCAAATTGTCAGCATCTTCAGGAAATCCACTATTGCTTCGTCAAAGTCATTTTACATAAAAACATCACATTACAGAACACAAAATGCACTCACAAACATACATTACAAAAGCACACACCATGTATACTTTACGTCCTATTAGGTCGCCGGCCAATTCAGTAAGTAAAAGAAAATATTTGTAATTATATATATGCATTTTTTTTACACCCCAAAACGTGTTCTGGGGACCATGATCGGTGCTCATTTGCTACTCCCGACCTTGGGTCTCACCATAAGGGCCACTGCAATAGCTCATTTTTCCTATGGAAATTCGCTAATAATGTACTTCACGTTAGGTAACTTGATGGAATATGCAAACATTCTGTACTAACACGTACTCTAGCAATATCAACAATGTAAATATAGAGAATATGTGCATAGCATTGTTAGTGATAATAATAACATATTATTGATGGCATATGAATATACAGAACTGATTGCGTTAGAAATACATGCAGGTAGGAAAGGACAATATTATTGAATGTCAATGAATATTTTCACTTTGGGTAGATAACGTATTGATTTGACTTATCCTGCAGTACATGATGTAGTAATGTTTAATTTTACAATTTTTACAATACAAAGTATTTCTCTTATTAACAGAGCCAAGCTAGAATTGACTGTTGGTTGTAATTAACCAGCTTTTACTACAAGTTGGATGAACTTTTGTAACAATGCTGTTTGCCGCTTGACCGCTTCACACTACGTTTGTTTCACTTGCAGTAATGTGGTTTCAGTGCATGATGGAAATGACATAATGTATCTTGTCAAGCAGATAATTAATTTATGGGTGTGTATAATGTAAAACATGTAATTAATTACTAGGGAGGACCCCTGCCTGCTCCGCACGCCAACCCCCGATGGAACCTTCTAAAAACAGATATGTTATATGTTTTATTCATAACTAGGAGCTCTGCCCCTAAAGGCTTCGCGTCCCAACCCCGCCTCGGCCTTCGGCCTCAGATGGCTGCTTCGCTTCGCTCGCAGTTGGAAAATTCGTTAAAGAATCTCTTTAATCTTTGGCTTGTTTGTACATAGGTTTGTAAAATTATTAAACCAGGCTTAAATATATTAACAGTAATTACAAGATTAATTATAACCTCAAATACATGCTTTAGAAACGTGAAAGGCTTTCATTACGATTTTAGTCCTAGTTATACTACCTTCTGTCAACTAAAGTTTTGAAACCAGGCCTAAATATAGTAAAAATTATTGCAGGATTAACATAACCTCAATACTATGTTTCAGAAATGAGCCAGGCATATATTACAAATTTGACTATTAGAATTTATTCATCTCTGCCAAGTTTACATTTTTTTTACAAAATAAATTGTTAAATCAGGCATAATTTATTATAATTCCAATGTGCTAAAACAGTATAAATTAGCTTGTTTGTTAACAGTAATTAAAAACTATCCAATGAACAGCTGTTTTTGGATAATACTCAATCTCAGTTCTATTCCACTCTATTTCCAACGTGCTAAAACAGTATAAATTGGCTTGTTTATAAACTGCTGTTTTGATCGCTTTATTTACTATTTCGTTCTTATTTTGTAACCAACATGGCAACCCGTAAGACCCTATGTTAAAAGTTTTCAACTTTTAACGTAGATTTTCTAAAAAAAAATGCGTTTTTACACGAAATACAACTATATGGGTGTACTTAAAAATCAAAACTACACCTAAATACAAAATTTCTTTGAATTCGTTAGAGCCGTTTTCGAGATCCGCGACAGATACAAAGATAGATACAAGAATTGCTCATTTAAAGTAATAGGATAAAGGTGTAGGATTAATAATAACCTCAAAACTAAGATGGTAAATAATTTTAAATGTTTAAATCAAATTATTTCGTACATTTTATAACAGCAGTTATAATAAAGGTTAAAAGAACCATTAAGGCTCAGGTCTACACTTAATCAAAAACCTAACCAAAACGAAATACAAATAATTTATTCATATTTTGAAATCAGTTGTTAATATTGGTTACTCACTATCAGTTACCGTATATTATCAATAAATAGACCTACTGTTAAATTATAATAGTCTTATTTATTCATTCGTTGGTAAAAATTAAAAAATTAGGATGTAACATAGTTTTTCCTTATTATTCTATTCCTTAACGCAAGATTTTATTGGTTTTTGTGTGTTGAAACATGTGTTGGTTCAGTCTAGGCTCTTGGTATTATTATCTCTGGTCTAGGCCTAACTTAAAATATTATTTTGTACTAAGCTGGACATCCGAATCAACTGTTTTATCTGTTATTTTATTTAATTGGTTGCTATGGTAATAAATGTAAATATCTATATCTATACTAATAATATACTAATATTATAAAGAGGTAAAGTTTGTTTGTTTGTTTGTTTGTTTGTATGTAGGGGGTAATGTCGGGCTCTACTGAACCGATTGAAAAAATAGTTTTACTAATAAAAAGCTACACTATCCCTGAGTAACATAGGCTATAATTAATTTCGGTAAAAACCTTTTTTTATTTCAATATATTTGTAAATTTAGTCGGAAAAAATCTTAGGTTAGGTTTAGAATGATAAATCAACACATGTATTTACATTTAATACCATAGCAACCAATTGAATAAAATAACAGATAACATAGCTGCTTTAATATTTCCATTAACAGCTGATTTCAAAATTTGAAGCATTTATTTTTGTACTTCCACCATTTAGGTTAGGGTTTTAAAGTGTAAACCTGAGCCTTGCTGGTTCTTTTAACCATTATTAACTGCTGTTATAAAATATAAGAAATAATTTGGTTTGAACATTTAAAAATATTTACCATCTTAGTTTTGAGGTTATTATTAATACTACACCTTTATTATAAATAAAACATAACATATGTTTTTAGAAGGTACCATTGGGGGTTGGCGTGCGGAGCACGCAGGGGTCTCCCCTAGTAATATTATAAAGAGGTAAAGTTTGTTTGTTTGTTTGTTTGTTTGTTTATTTGTTTGTTTGTTTGTATGTAAGGGGTAATCTCTGGCACTACTGAACCGATTGAAAAAATAGTTTTACTAATAAAAAGCTACACTATCCCTGAGTAACATAGGCTATGATTCATTTCGATAAAAACATTTTTTTATTTCATTGTTTATAAATTTAATCGGAAAAATTCTTAGGTTAGGACTAGAATGATATTACCAACACATGTATTTACATTTATTACCATAGCAACCAATTGAATAAAATAACAGATAATATATTTCCTCCAATATTTCCATTAACAGCTAATTTCAAAATTTGAAGCAATTATTTTTGTATTTCTAGCTTTTAGGTTAGGATTTTAAAGGGTAGACCTGAGCCTTGCTGGTTCTTTTAACCGTTATTATAACTGCTTTAAAATATAAGAAATAATTTAAATTGAACATTTAACATTATTTACCGTCTTAGTTTTGAGGTTATTATTAATCCTACACCTTTATTATAAATAAAACATAACATATGTTTTTAGAAGGTTACGTTGGGGGTTGGCGTGCGGAGCACGCAGGGGTCTCCCCTAGTATTCAATAAGTTGGTTCAATAGTCTAGCCCTAACCTAAAATTATGTTTAATTTATTTTACCTGCCTTAACGGCAACATACACACATGATTTATATTTTGTTCACATCTTTGAATGATATAAGTTTTATCTTTCAATTGTCGTTTTTTAGTTTTTCATAATGTTGCTTATTAATTGGTATTACATCTGTTAGACGCAATGGGTTTAACGTCCAACTTGATCCTATGAATTTGTTCCGACTAAATTTACAAATATTGAAATAAAAAATGTTTTAATCAATATGAATTATAACCTATGTTACTCAGGAATAGTGTAGTTTTTTGTTAGTAAAACTATTTTTCAAACGAATCAGTAGTTCCAGAGATTACCTCCTACATACAAACAAACAAATTTTACCTTTTTATAGGAAACAGCTGACTGTTATTACTGCAGCCAATAAATATTTGCAATGGCGCTTACATTTTTGTTAAATATTGAGATTTTTTGTTGTTGTTTTTATGTTCAATAGATGCTGCAGTTTTTTTATAAGTGTATAAAAACACGCTTGTATTCAAATTAATTGTGTCGAAATTTCAAAGAAATCGGTGAAGAAATTTCGGAATTATCGATTTTGAACAAACGCATATTTACATTTTTAATTTATATTAAATTCAGTCGGCTGTTCTGAAAATTTTTCCAAATTGCTGGATTTTGTTTTCATGATGGATGACCGTCATAACCAGTTTATTCTATTGTTTACAAAACAAACGTTGTTTTGACATTTGATCAGCGCTCTGTTTACTCTGAGTTCAAGGGGCGAAACTAAAAATGAATAAAATGGGATGTCACTACTTAAGGGTTATGTACACATTGTAGATTGTGTCAATTAATCAACTAATCAATTAATAAAAGCGAGTGTACGTACGAGATTACGTGGAGTAACATTTAAAGAAGAAATAAATACCTATTCGTTTAACTTAATAATATAACAGCTGATTTCACCCATCATCTGTAATTCGCTAACTAAACCTAGCGTAGATTATACTTTGGGGTTATGTTTACAACTTCAATCAATAATATAGCCTATAATAACTTCTAAATCATTTGATCTATCAATCTATATATACAAAAAATGAATTGCTGTTCTAGCCCAGTCGGTATAGGTTACAACTACCAGTAATTTGCAATAAGGCTGATTTTTTTTATAAGTACATTAAAGTATGTAGATTAACATAAAAAAAAGTTTACCAGTCTATCGATTTCCCAAAGTCGATAATCGAAATCGACTCCTAGATCGGGTCATTTTCAAGATAACAAGCTGAGACTCAGCATAAATGTTTAAAATATATATTTTAACTCCTACGTCAAGTTTCAATTCGATATATTAAAATTCGGCCAATTTAGAATGAGCCAACGCTTCATACATGATGAAGATGTCCCCTTTTAGTGATTTTCCCTGCTGCAAAATACATACCTGCATTATCGAATTTTTTCCAGACAAACCATTGCTCGGACGAAATAAATACATACGACCTTTTTTGTTGAAAAATACCTCTCCTACACGGTGGTATTTTTTATTTTTCTCTATCTTCATCCCAGCTCGAAATATTAAGGATAATCGAGAAAAAAAATGATAATCGATTTTTTTCGACTTTGGGAAATCGATAGACTGGTAAACTTTTTTTATGTTAATCTACATACTTTAATGTACTTACAAAAAAAAATCAGCCGTATTGTAAATTACTGGAACTTTTGGTCTAAATTGACCCCTACCGACTGGCCTATTCCTTTGTAAGCGCATCACTTGAGAACGGCGGGACAAATTTGGCTATTTTTTGTTTTAAAATGTTCATGAAAATCTGAACTAGGTTTTTATAAAAAGAAAAATTTGAAAAGTTTTAAATTTGGAAAAAACTAAACAGCCTCTTGTGTATGGACTTAAGACCAGCTGTTCTAATAAAATGCTTAGTACACATGTTTTTTTTACATTTATTACCATAGCAACTTTACTTAGCATTTATAATCAATTTATTATTTTTCAAAACAGCTTTTTTAGGTTAGATTAACCAACTTAAGGCATACAAAAACGAAAATCAACTAAAACAAGCTTACTATATTTTAGTTTAATACAAACATTGGTTGTTATATAATATATGTATAAAACAACTGATTTTAATAAACATAATTTTAGGTTAGGCCTACAATGAACCAAAACACGTTTATTTGCAACCAATTGGGCTAATTTAGAATCAGGTTTTTCACAATTCTTCACAACTATTAGTTTTTTTTTTAGATTAGATAAAAGCAATCAACAGGTTTACTATATTATTTAAATTCCAACTTTTGTTATAATTAAGTATATTTTTTCTTTGTGCAGCTGCCTTTAATTCCTCTTTTGTTTGTCAGATTATAAATCTTTTATTGATGGTCCCCCACAACAGGATTTTCCTTTGGGGATTCCTAATTTTGTTTTTATTTCATACTACTATTTGTATATGTGTATTATTATGATTTTTTTTTTAAATATCATTTTATGAATTATTGTAGTTTTGATGTAGAACAAAATAAATTTAAAAAAATAATTATCTATAAAGGTTTACAAACTAAATCTAAATTTGTGTAGTATATTCTTAAGTGGCATAAAAATCATTTTGCAATTCGATTACTTAAGTCAATATAATGAAATGGAATAACTTTACTACCCTTTAAATTAAATCAAGCAATAGCGAAGCATTGCTGGGTCCACTAGTATGAAATAAAAGGCAATTAAAATATAATATTTTTATCTTCCTTTAAATATATATAATAATATACATAAACACAAAATCTTAACAAATATTCCTACAGTCCTTATAATTGTACACATTTACCGATATAAAACCCCCTGCATAGCTATGTAGGCCTAGATAAAGTGTGTTGTTTAAATAGTATTTTGTATAAAAATTATGTATTTCTGATGTGTATCTAATTAATCCGCCTTTGATTTTACATGGGGATTTACTAGTAACGTAATAATTACAAGAAATAAGATAAAATATTATCTTCTTCTTTAGGTCAGCCAGAATCGAATTCAGTAAATGCAATATATGCGATGCATCGTTGAAAGAAACTGGCCACTAATGATTTTCTCTATATATCAAAGACCACTAAAGAATACCGTTGCGTGGCGGCCAATAGGATGGCTCATTGGTATTCTTTCGTGGTCTTTGGTAGGCTGGCCGCACACTGAGACAGCATTTTGTTATACAGCACGTGCTTTCGACATTTTGCTTAGAGCATTTTGCGTTATTGCTCTCTCAGTGTACGGACGTGTGCAGTGTACTGGCGAACATTGAGCAACTAGCGGTATCATTCTACCTTGTATCGATGTCAGTTAGTCCAGTCAAATGGTGTATTTTCCAGGAAAAAATATAGAAGTTGTTTTCTCACTCGTTCTATATGTTTTTTGGGGTGCTCAATCCGAATTTCAACTTTGATACTTTCCACGGATATAGTTTCACAACAAAAATCACAAAAAACCTAAAAATTTCGACTTTTTTAAAAAGTTTTTTGCCAAAAAGTCATAAAACTTTGCACTTTTTGAGGTAGGCTGTTCTTTACAAAATTAAAATATATTAAATTTCCGACAAAAAGCACGAACATTTTGAGTTTTTTCCGATTTCCGTGGGAAGTAGCAAAGCTGAAATTGGGATTCAGCACCGACGAGTGAGAAGAAAACTTCTATATTTTTTTCCTGACATAGGCATCCCCGAAGACGGTTTGACTGGACTAAGTAATTTAAAGATGTGTAAGGAAGATTCGCGCATGCGCAGGTCGATTTGCTCTGAGCGTTTTGTTGCATCGTGTTCAATCGGGAACTAGGCGTCCGGCACTGCTTCGAGCGATCTATGGTGCTGTAGAGCGTTGTACAGCATTTTTTCTGTCAGTGTGCTGCGTCCCATTTGAATACACGGAGGGCTAGTATTCAGTAAAACATTTTGCTGTAGAGCACTTGCTTTGAGCAGAATGCTTTTTCAGTGTGCGGCCGGCCATATAAGCCAGCTGATTCCTTTTGCTACAATTGTCTGTTCTTAGATGCACAATCACGTGTTTTAATAATCAGCTGGTTTGGGAAACTTAAAATGATGATAAATACGTTTCAAAAAGTTCTTTTATTACTTATTAATGAAATTATTTCAAAAATGTGAGTAAATTGTGCAAATATAGAATGATTGATCTTTCATTTAAAACAAACCGCGTATAAAACGGTTCAGTGGAAACCTCAAGTGAACTCTTCAAAGAAGTGCAAAGTTGAAATTTTACCCCATGTTAAATTGCCATAAGAAAACTTTTAATCTTGTTTTTAAATAGTTAGTTACTGACCAGATACTAAAGTCTAAGGTAAAATGTGCAAATATAGGGGTTCATTTGACACTACCCGCGTGTAAATCGGTCCAGTGGAAGTCTCATACGTTCTTCCGGAAGATTTTTAATTTTGTGTTTTAATATATAGGATGTATTACATAGAATTGCCAATCTCTTTTTTACCTTTACTAAAAAGTATCATCTTTAATATATTTGCTCGTGTTTGTTGTATGTAACATAGTTTATAACTATTTAGTGACACAAATATTAGGTATGATAAATTTAGTAATAACTAATAAACATTTTATATTATTTCATATATTTACTATAATATATACAGGGGACGGTATGGCTGATTGAGTTCAAACTTGGCATTAAGTTTAACCTAACAATGATCTATCTCAAGAAAAATAATCAATTCTACCCAATCATGCATTTCAAAATGGCGGCTGTTTGAAAATTTAAAATCTAAATTGCTCAAAAACCGTACATTTTAACAAAAAAATGTCAAGACACTGTTTTTAGAAATTTTGATTCCCTATCAGATGGTGTAACTGTCAAATCAATCGATGAATGATAAAAGCTAAGTTATGTTTAATAATTGGTTTCTTCAACCTAGCATCCTACACCAACACAGTAAATACTACAATATTGTATGCACATTTGCTGTCATTATCTTTAACTTAGCTATCCTTCATCCGATTGTTTTGACAGTTACACCATCCGATAGGGAATCAAAAGGGCTGCAAAAAAGTGTCTTGACATTTTTTGTTAAAATGTACGGTTTTTGAGTAATTTAGGTTTGAAATTTTCAAACAGGGCCATTTTGAAACGCATGATTGGATAGAATCGATTATTTTTCTTGCGATAGATTATTGTTAGGTTAAACTTAATGCCAAGTTTGAACTCGATCAGTCAAACCGTTCTGTAGATATAAATTATTTTGTCAATAATACAAAATGGCGGATGTCTGGAAAACATTTTATTCTTGATTTTCTCTTTATTTTGACCCATAGAACCATTTCCCGAAGTTTGGCTGTTTACTTATGGGACATCCTGCATATATGGAGCCTTTTTAGGTTAAGTTGAACGATTCACGCAATCACAGGGAGATTTGTTGTACTCGGTAAATTGCCTACTCAAAGATTTGAATACTTATTGCTTATATATAGAACTATCGAAGAAGTTTGAGTCACAGAGTATATATTATAATGTAGTGGCTGTATCATATAATATTATGTAATTCAGTCACTAGATTCTTTAACCAAATAAAATGTAAAAGGTAACAATTGCGTAATTAGTTTGTAGACCAAAATATAATATAAAGAAAATAATAGTTTAAAACATGAAAACAGATTCTCTACATTCTATATTGTTTTCTTTGTTTCCTTGTATAATGAATATATGCCGTAAATCTATTTCAAGTTTCAGTTGTTACAAACTAATGTTTATTTTATCCTCCGAAAACCACTTAGGACAACGTATGACATCAACTCTGCAACAGTATGTTATAAAATCTATTAGTGTTGTTTAAACGTTTGTAAAAAAAATTCAATTTTTTGCACTTACAATTTAATACAATTTTTACAATTTAAACGTTTGTAAACATATCAAAACTCTCTGTAAAATAAAATGTTCAACTTATCTCATCCGAACATATCTAACAGTAACATGGAAAATGATTGAATTCCACTGAATTCCAATGATATGAAATGATGGTACTGTATTCCAATTCATAAAGTGTTTTCCTAATGTCAATATCCTTTTTTATTCCTCAACTTTGTTACAAAATCAATTCAATTCGTTTATTCTTTCAATTTTGTAGAATCATTTGACATGGGGAATCACGACCTAATGAAGTTCCCTTCATAAAAACTTTATAAATAATACATATTATTTATTGTTTTCTCTTAAGGGCACTCCAGATGTCAATGTTAGCTATAATACACATAACTTAAGTTGTAATTAAGATAGACTCATAATTGTTTTTTTTATTTTCTAAATTGTACCTTTTTCTAGTTCCGTACACAATTAATTTAAAAAAAATAATAAACCCAAAAGTTATGATTTTTAATAACACTTTTTTTTAATATTTTTATTATTACTCGTATTGTTACTATATAACTTTTTTATTTTTTAAAATATTTTTAAAAAATCCCGTGTTAGGAACTAGATAATTGTGTTATAGACATGTGGTAAAAATTTTGGTAAACATATCTTAGATAGTTTTCCAGATATGTGTATTATAAATAACAAAAAAGTGATTTTCGGGAAACGAGGAAAACGTAAAAGACAAAGTTTCATAAGTAGCCTACCTTTATTTATTTTTTTCGGGCATAATGCTAATTATAACCATATCGTACTTTATATTTTTGGAAAGAGGAAGAACAAGAGAATAAGAAATCATAAAAAAACTAAAAATAAATAAAAAAAATTTCATTTGGAGTGCTCTTAATAAAACAGAAACAGCAAAATCTCTAAATATTTCTTCAAAACATCGTCTGAAAAGTATAAGATAAATAAAATATTTAATAATGTACAGTATTTAATAAACTTTTAATTTACATATTAATAGCTCATACAGTAACTTCTGATTTCCTTCATACTTATTTGATGCAATTATTTTCCGTACAATAATTTATTGGCAATGTTACCTAACATGAAAAAAAAATTTATTATAAGATCAAATGATTTAATTTAAATATACTTTAAATAAATGTATAGACGTGTTGCAAACAAACCTAACGAAATTTAGCCGTAAAGAGGTTTGTTTATTATTTACAAGTTTAATTTAAGGTTATATAAGTATTAATTTGATAATTAATTTGTATTAATTTTAACTCTATTTTTAAAAAAATGTATTACTAAACGGTTAATGCATTTGATAATGGATGCATTGCATTTGATGATCCAGTTTGCAATTGGAATAGTTGAACATTTTTATGAAATATTTACATATCAAATCGTTAACGTGGGACTATTTAAAACCTAAACAATATTAAGGCGACAGTAAAGTGAATTACTATATGCGGTGTCGACACAGATTATCGAAGACGTATTTACCTTACTCTCAAGTGCACACGTTACAACAACTTACTCTTAAATTGAGAATATGTGCGAGAGTGTTGATGCTACCAACTGATTTAATAATAATTTAATATATACGTATATGACGAAAAATATTTTAGAAATTCGGAAAACCCGGATTGTATTGGCCGAATTAAATTTACGGAAATGGTAAAGAAGTATTTGTCGTTTCGGGCATAACGAAACCGAGTCTGTCTAATACACAACTTGACTTTGATAATTTTATTTACTTCAATAGTTTTGTTATTGTTATCCTCTTATTATTTATTCTTTTTCCTTTTCAAAGCTTAACACAGCTGACCGCATTACTACTGCGAATTTACGGTTTTATAATACTGTCTCGATATACAGGGTGTCCCGCCTTCATGTTCCAAATATGGCGGCCAACTTTGAAATTTGTTATGGAACACCCTGTATTTGACGTTTTTTCTGGTGTAAAACAATATTTTAAGAATGTTTTATTCTTGGGTAATTTTTTATCATTAGCCGTTTAGGAAGTAAAAACTTATATTTTCTCGGATACATTTTTGCCTGGGTATTCGAACGAAATCTCGCGAATTCAATAATACCACCTGATTTAATAATATACAGTGTACACACACTGTAGGTTGCCTTTTATTTCATATGATGATAGATCAAATGATTTAGAAGTTATAAATATTACAGTGAAGAAATCCCTATACCGGTACGCACACACTGAGTTCAGGGCCGTTTTTAACCTCACTAGCGCCCTAGGCACTTCAAACAATTGCACCCCTCATACCTGATTTATACGGGGGGGGGGGGGGGGGGGGGGGGTCTGGGAGGTATGGAATACTAATCAAATAATAGGGGGTCCAAAAAACCCAGCAGAGCATTTCTTTTTGAGTTCTTGATTTGCCAGTTTTGGTTCGGGAGGGAATTTCCCTTAACTGTCTTTCTTTCCATTGGCTCTTATCATTACTATTCTTTTGTTTTTGTTTGAGAGTCAGAGAGTCTTACCATTATCCACCACCTATGAACCCGCCGTGTCCCGGTAACTGGCAACCGGCAGCCGTAAGGAGTTTCATGGCCTAAACATTCTTCTTCATATATTATCAGTTACCTTACGGCATCACGGACCACCCACCCACCCTTTTGTTAAATAATCAGAATATTATTTGTACTTAAGTCATTGTATGACGATTCTCACTGTTTTCAACTTGTTCATCATTTTTTGTTTAAAGTTCGATGTTGACGATGGATTGTTTACAAAGTTTAAAGTGTTATTGCGGACATTTGCCATCGTTGGTGAAACAAAAAAGAAACACAATATTTCGATACCTGGAATAGGGTGAGGGGCGGGAGAGGAAGCGGATTGATGTTGCATTGGTCCAGGGCTATAGAATACAAGGGCTAGACTAGTCCACCAAGGAAAGCGTTCCCGTCCTGCCACTGTGATGACGTCACGGTGGTAACTTCTCCATTCCCACCGCTTCTCATAAGTATTCTTTGCTACAATAATTTCAATTTCTTAGCAAACCTGTAACATTTTTATGAAGCGCTCTTCTCTAATTTTAGTATTGACACTACACAAAGCAATAAGTAGACTGTAATCAATAATAATTAGTCTAAAGATGTAAGAAGAAGACAGGGTTACAATAAAACTAATTTGTAGGTAATAAACCGTTGTAGTGTACTAATGTTAGCATACTTTTAATTTGATTCTCTGAAACATTTCTGAAAACTAAATCATACGAAATTGAACAAAATGTGTCACATTATTGAAAATAATTGTATTTATATAATGAGTAGCTAATGAGCATATAATGAGTAGCTTATATGCAGATATGCACATGACATAAGAATTACTGCTGAAATAAAATATTTAAAAAATAAAATAAAACTGCTTTATAGAAATTTTCCTTCCCTAGCTAAGCCTTAGAGAATACTTAATTTAATACTTGAATTTAAACAATTGAACTATTTAAATTTAAATTGACACTGTGCAATTTAATTTAGTCTAGAAGTTGTACTTAAAATTATGTTTTATTTTTTTATTTTTGTCATCAATAATTTTATTACTCTAGGTTTAATTTGATTTTAATTATTTGTGTATTAGGCCTATATATTTATTTATATCTAATTATTCTGACAATTTTAAGTGCATTTTGCTAGTAAAGATTTTTTTTAAACATTCTAATATTATAGCTGCAGAAGAAATTACTTGAGGACCTTGGTAACTTTTCAACATACTGTAAAGTAATCTCGCTTGCAACTCTTACATTAAATAAATAATATTTTTTAATGTTTATTTACATCGAGGTGGTTTAAATTGTTTTCCTTTTTGTACTGTATATATTTAAACAGTTTTAGGTTTTGTATTTTTATGTACTTGTTTTCAAGATAAATTATCATTTCTCATTTTTTAATGTAATTTTTAACTATGAGTATTATTTTGATTTTGTTAATGTACAAAAAAGGAACAGCAATAAATTTTCATTTCATTTGATTTTATTTTGAAGCTGATTACTTAAAATTTGTTGTTTTAAAATTTTGAGTTATCAATAATTACCGGTGCTCTAAGTTTAAATTTTATTATTATTTATGTATTATATATTTGTTTATTTATATCTCATCATTCTGAAAATGTTTGATCTATTGTACTTTATTGGTAAAAGTGTTTCTTAGAATATTCAAGTAACACTGCAGACAATATTATTTGATAATCTTGGTAATATTTCATAAAGTAATCTCGTCTGCAACGTAACATTAAATAAATAAATACCTTGCTAAACATATATAACTTAGGTGATTGTGTGTATTGTATATTTTTTTTAAGAAATTTGTGAAATGCCTCTTCGAGAAAATTAGCCTTAAATATGCGTCAGAAGGCGAAAATCTCGCGGAATTATATACCTTCTTTAAACACTGGTACTGGACAAAATAATTACTCAATATTCACCAAACTTGGTAAACAGATAATTTAGGTGTTTGTGTGTATTGCATAATTTTTTAAAGAATTATCGTCTGTAACGTTATATCAAATAACACGTGAGAGCTAAGGCGAACCGTGCTTATGCGGCGTGTCATGGTACCAGAGTGACGTCACATAGGGACGAGAGGAAGTTTGGGACAGTCGGCGAGCGTCAACATCAAAGGAGTGGTCCAGCTCTTGTATTCTATAGCCCTGGCATTGGTCAGTGTCTCGGCGCCCATGACTCATATGACAGTAGCACTGCGCTGTACTAGTACTGCACAGCCTTTTGCCATACTCAACAAACAAATAATCGCATACAAGTCTCACTCACTGGGCGTTGGTTCACGGTTGACAGGCAATAAATATAATCCTGTGATTTTTATTTAAAAAATTTCCGCCCTCATTTTCCGCCTTCTTTATTTTTTTCGTATTCAAAATTTGGCGCCCCAAATCCTTTGCGCCCCTAGGCACGTGCCTAGCGTGCCTAATAGGAAAAGCGGCCCTGACTGAGTTATCGCTCATTCTCTCTCCACACTATTAGTTGTCATTTGTAGACAATTATACATACTGTATATTGTTAAAAAACTATTTTTAAATTTCATAGGTACAAATCGGATGTTTATTTTAAGAGAAAAATTATTTTTATCGAATAGGCCTACAATTTCATTAAGACTCTATAAGCAGTCTCAATAAACTTGTATTCGATTAAAATCAATTTTCTCTTAAAATAAACATCCGATTTGTACCTATTAAATTTAAAAATAGTTTTTTAACAAAAATGTTCATCCTATTCATTTAAAATTTATAACACATATAAATATAATAAAAACAAATTAAAATTCTACGACAATATTTAAGCACACAGGCTATCAATTTTATAATTCTACTAGGGGCTCTGCCCCTGGACGCTTCGCGTCCCAACCCCGCCTCGGCCTTCGGCCTCAGATGGCTGCTTCGCTTCGCTCGCAGTTGGAAAATTCGCTAAAGAATCTCGTTAATCTTTGGCTCGTCTGTACATAGGTGACCGAGCACAAATCAGCTGTTTTATTTGGCAGCTGACTCAAGCTTATTAAACATTATCTCCATAAGATTAACATGGGAAATTTGAAAGATTGCCGGAGCTCCTTCTCGGGTTAATAGCGGCTAAAGGGATGATTGGATCTTGAATCTGACGGAAAATTCCTTCTTTGAAATTTAATTTTCTACAACTTTTGTATTTAACATGTTTTTCTATCTCTTACCATTTGCTTACTAAATGCGGTCAAAGTGGGAAAATGAAGAAATTGAAAAAAATCTAAAAAGTCTTCCCCGCCCAAAAGGTGCTTCCAAAATTTAAAAATTTTAATTCTGGCAATTTTTCCAAAAGTTTCTCGTCGAGAGCTTTAATTCAAGTATGAGGTCGAGGGCGTACGATTACGGGAAGTGCCTAATAATTAATGTCATTGAATCGGTGAAATCGTCTAGCTTTAAGGACTTTGGGCGGAGCCTCCCTTCTCGGATAAATAGTGGCTAAATGGATGATTGGATCTTGAATCTGATGGAAAATCACTACTTTGAAATTTAATTTTCTACAACTTTTGTATTTAACATTTTTTGCTATCTCTTACCGTTTTCTTACTAAACGCGCTCAAACTGGGAAAATGAAGAAATTTAAAAAAATTGAAAAAAAATTTCCCGCCCAAAAGGTTCTTCCAGAATTAAAAAATGTTAAATTCTGCCAATTTTCCACAAATTTTCTCGTCAAGAGCTTTAATTCAAGTATGAGGTCGAGGGGGGTACGATTACGGGAAGTGCCTAATAATTAATGTCAGTGAATCAGTGTTACCGTCTAGCTTTATATAAGTAGATGTATCTTTTTTATGATCAAACTTGAATATTGCACTCCGAAATGAAAACTTTAATATCTCATTAACCATATGTTATATTTAAATTTTTTTTAAAGAATCGGATTCATCATTAAGTTGTCTACAATATACTGTAATTTGAATAATTTGCAACAAGTAATGGTGTGATCTTTTGAAGTCAACAACAGTTTTTATGTTAAAAATCCATTTACAAAGTTCCTAACTCCTTAATCCGTTATTCCATCAACCATTATTCCGATTTTAAAATTCTAAACAGATACTGGGAGGGGTATTAATTTTTACTATCTTGATTAATTATTATTATTTATATTTTATACTGGTCTTGCGTAGTCCATCAATGTTATGATTTATAAATAAAAATGTGAAAACCAGACTATCGTTAATGATTTTAAATTATAAATTATGAAATTTTAATTTTTGATACTACAATTAATTTGAAAATAAACTATGAAAAAACACTGTTATTTGATAGTTTTAAGTTTTTACTTCTGTTGGCAGTACCCGATGACTGCCATTTTTGTTGTTGTTAGCCTAAAACAAGTTTAAAAAATCTGTTCAAAGTTTTTTTATCATGGCAGAAGTGATCTTGAAGTACTGATTACATTAGTTCGTGATCGCCCTATTTTAAAGGACTGCATCAAGATATAAGAACTTCGGTCGAGGTTTGTAAAGAGTCTAATGTTTAAAGGATAAAGTAGTTAAATTATGTGCTGTTTGGAACCTTTGATTCTTACATGAAGATCATCAAAACTTTGTGTACTCATCCTAAAGTAACTTAGTTAAAAAAAACTTGTCCCCATCAATTTTCAAATCTTCTAAAAGCAAAAGAACGCCCCAACCTCGTATCTTCTCATATTGATCGTATGAACTCAGTGCTTCCTACTTTGTATCCGCTTCTCCAAACGTCTGTACTATACAGGGATCATACACTTTGAAAGTATTGCAATCATTAGTCAACTGAACGAGTGTCGGCTCGGCAAGATATCAACCGGGTAAGTGAGAACTGAACAATGAGTATTGGAGATGGATTAAAGTAATTTTATTGTTATAAATGTTTTTAAGATTGTAATTTCAGACATCGCGCATCGTGAGTAAATTGAAAGATATTCGCGCCTATACTTATATTTCTTTGATTGTATATTTTAAAATGTTTAAAAGTATTTAAAATTGAATTTGGTGGCGGAAACACCAACTATGCAGACTGTTTGCGAATACCAATAATATAATTTTAGATATTATATAATGTTGCATTATTATGTATGTTCAAGGCTACATAAATAACAGGATAATAAATTTATATTTATTTTTGTTTTCACTTAAAATTTAACCAGAATATTTTATGTATTTAATTTCTTCCTATACATTTTTTGCTTGAGTTTATTATTTAGATAATCATATTACTATCTAACAGCAGTTGTGTTTCTACGTCTACATCTAACAGCTGTTGTGTTTCTAAGCCAACATCTAACAGCTGTTATTGAAGAACTTATTCAGAAATACCACTCATTAAACTTATCCATATATAAATGAAAGAAAATAAAGTTAAACCAAAAAAGGTTTCGATTGTCTTTCGAAAATCGTGATTGTATTCATAATCCATTGTGTTTCATTTGACAAAAATCAGGCAAATAGTGTTTACCTGGTTCTCTTACTAATTGTGATTGGAGGATAAAAAGATTCCACTCTGTCAGTTCCACCCCAATTATACACACATACATTCACAGAAGAAATAAAAGTATTGTATATGATTTACGTTGTAAGTAGTAACTGAGGGACGGAGCAGAATGTCAACAATTGTTCTGTAGTTTAAGGATTTAAATACATAATACAACAGTAAAATTAGAGTTTGTGGCAAATTTCTTATAAAAACACCATAGTGCATTTTTGATGTAACATATAATATGTTATACTAACATTATACGGTGTTCATAAAGTCCCTTTAACCCTCTTTATTATTTTTATTACTGAAAATAAGTTAACAAAACATTGTATATATCTTGTGTTGCATAACAGGTTGTTTGACATATTATCTTAACCTCTATGACTTTGGGGGCTTGGGGAAGGGGGGGGGGGGGGGTAAACAATTTAAAATGTAAAGGTAGGACATGTAATTCACCATTGAAAAGCTTATTAAAAGAGAAACAGAGTGACGCAAACTAGAGCTTAATATCTTGCTTCGTTTCAAAGTAATGGACAAAGTTCTGGATAAAGATATTTTTATCATACCATCAAAACAGTTTATTAATTTGTTAATATGAGGAATAAGTAAGTTGTAGGTTGAGATTAAATTTATCACATATTTAAATTGGAAACTGTAAATAAATGTAGTACGTTACCACTAAATTATCTGAGTTTCTATGTGTATTCGAAAACTTTGGGGGGAAATATAAAAGGAACTGGGCATTCAACCTTGACCTTTGCTCCTGACTTTCTCTACTCAATGCGTAACTGATAAGCACCACTTTTCATGTACTGAATGTACTAATAGGATAGCAATACCTCCCTCATTTTGTTCCTGATATTTGTTGTGATAGCACTCAGTTTTGCCTTTTTACAAATGAATCTCTGAAATAAAGACAAGGTTGAAATGCTTTTTTTTACGAGCAATAACCTGCTTTGATTTTATAATAAAAATATTGTTTTCCAGAACTCTGATTTTCCATTACTTTGAAACGAAGTAAGATATTAAGGTCTAGTTTGAGCCATTCTGTTTCTCTTTTAATAAGCTTTTCAACGGTGTATTACATGACCTACCTTTATATTTGAAATTGTTAACCCCCTAAGCCCCATAAAATCATAGAGGTTCAGGTATGTTAAAAAAAATCCTGTTATGCAACACAAGATATATACAAAGTTTTGTTAATTTATTTTCAGTAATAAAAATAATGAGGGGGTTAAAGGGACTTTATGAACACTCTGTATATACATTTGCGTGGATTTACCTCATACTAAATACTTGAAAAGAAATATTATAAAATATAATAATACAAAATATAGAGTTTCAAAACTGTGAACAATAGAGCTTTGGTTGAAATGAACTGAAAGGTATGACCATTATCAACGTGTTGGCCATTTATTTAACCAGTGAATAACAACCTACTTACAGTTGTTAAAAGTCGAACTAATAGAAGCATGTTAATAAAAGTAAAATGTTTTTAGTAAATAGTTGTAAATAACTCAGCTTTGGGTATGTTCTGTGAAAATCAAACATTTTAGCACTTTCCATTAAGAACAATGTATTATTTTCCATTTAGTTAATATGCAATTCCCATAATGTGTTTTAACTGATGTTTCAGTCCACTTTCTTTAATGTACCCATACATCTAATCCAAGAGAACATAAATCTCTTAGTATTATTAAGAGCTCTTAGCAAAATGAAATGGAAAGTTTGCGTCACTGGTATTTCAAAATTGATGGTTAGGTCTGCTATTAAAATTAATGTCAATCTGTTTTAATCGATGAAATAATATAATGTGATGTTACGATATAAAGATGATATTGATGATGTTTTATTAATGTGTCTTTATATGCATATTATTGTAAAGATCTACAAATACTGTATATACTTATATATTACGAAACAAAACAAAATCAACAGAATTTTATAGATTTTTTGAGAAATGGATGACTTATGTTTTAGGTTTAATAGGAAATATTTCTTTTGGGGAAAAGAAGGAATAGCGGTAATTTTGAATGAGTAGTTTAAAGGTTTCTTGGAAGTTGTGTCTTTTAAATACAGTAGGACATTATTTATTCAAGTCAGATTTCTTTGAAAAATGAAGAGTAATATATTGGTTAAATTAATATACGTTGAACTATGTTTGCTTGACTTTATGTAAATAAGGCTAATATAAACAATAAGGTAATAGGCTCTTTTTATCTATCTATACTTATCAAAGCCACATACCACTCATTGATTGATTGGCTGATCACAGTTTTTCAAAAACCATACAACCTAGGAACATGAAATTTTGTACACATATTGCTCATAGGCACTAGAGGCGCAATAAGGAAGGATTTTGAAATATTTGGCCTATAAGGGTTTAAATAACCCCTAAAACAATAAATATTATTTGTTATATATCTCAAAAACCTTACCTCCTAGGAACGTGAAATTTGGTACACGTATTTATCATAAAAGGCACACTAAGAAAGGATTTTAAAATATTTGGCGTGTAAGGGTTAAAACAACCCCTAAAACAATAAATATTACTTGTTATATATCTCAAAAACCTTACCTCCTAGGAACGTGAAATTTGGTATACGTATTTGTCATAGGGGCAAGAGGCGCACTAAGAAATTATTTTTTTAATATTTGGCCTGTAAGGGTTGAAACAACCCCTAAACCAGTAAATATTGTTTGTTATATATATCACAAAAACCCTATCTCCTGGGAACGTGAAATTTGGTACACATATTTTTCATAGGCGCTAAAGGCCCACTAAGTAAGGATGTTTAAATATTTGGCCTTTAAGGGCTGAAACAACCCCTAAAAATATAACAATTGTGTGTTATAATTTCCTTAAAGCTAGAAAACTAAAATTTTGTACATTTATTTCTTACACAATAGATATAAAAAGTAAATCAGTTTTACATTTTGTCAAGTTCTGCTAAGGGGTGAAAATTTAGTAACAACCCCTAAAATTATAAGTATTAATTAAATAGCTACTAGGAATGTGAAATTTGGTACGCATATTGCTCAATAAGGTCTAGAGGCGAACTAAGAAAGGATTAAAAACAATTGGCCTTTAAGGGTTGAAACATCCCCTAAAACAACAAATATTGTTTTACTTTCCTTAAAGCTGAAATTTTGTTCATTTATTTCTTACAAAACACATATGAAAAGTAAATGAGTTTTACATTTTGTTAGGTGCTGCTAGGGGTGAAAATGTGTTAACAACCCCTAAAAACAATAATATTAGTATTCATACTTTCCTTAAAACTAAAGATCTGAAATTTTGTACATTTATTTCTTGCGCGATACATATAAAAAGTAAACCAGTTGTACATTTCGTTACGTGCTGCTAGGGATGCAAATGTGATAACAACCCCTAAAAACAATAAATATAATTTTTTATACTTTCATTAAAGCTAAAGGGATGAAATTTTGTAAATATTTCTTACAAGGTACATGTGCAAAATAATTCAGTTTTACAGTTTGTTACGTGATGCTAAGAGTTGAAAATGTAATAACAAACCCTAAAAACAATGAATATTAGTTGGAATTATTTTCTTAAAGCTAGAGAGCTGAAATTTGGCTAATTTTAAGAAAATATTTTAGACGTAAGCTAATCAAAACTAACCCGATCTATGCAAACCTATCTGCAGACGTATCTGGGTGATCTGCAAACCTCCAGCTAAGACTGTGATTTACCATTCTGTAGATTTAGCGGTTGAAAAAGAAGACCCTCTTCACTCAGAATTTTTATTTTTTTATTGATTTAATGTATTCAGCACACATACTGTGACGAAGACGATGTACGGGCAGCCAGTGAACAATAAATACCAAACTAATTAAAAATACATGTTATAATTCACTTTCGTAAAGTAATAGATAAAGAAAATAAGAAAAAATATTACAATTAATTATGAATCACAGTGATGAAAAAAACAAATTCCCTGTAGCGAAGCACAGGTATTCAGCAATTGTTATATAAAATCGAAAACTCACTCACTCACTCACTGATCACATTATCTCAAAAAAAAAAAAACCACCTAGGAACGTGAAATTTGGCATACATATTCGAAAACCCACTCACTCATTCACTCACTGATCACATTATCTCAAAAACCATACCACCTAAGAACGTGAAATTTGGTACACATATTGCTCACAGGCCCTAGAGGCGCACTAAGAAAGGATTTTAAAATATTTGGCCTTTAAGGGTTGAAACAACCCCTAAAACTATAAATATTAATTGTTTTATTTCTCAAAAATCATAACGCCTAGGAACGTGAAATTTGGTACACATATTGTTCATATGTGCTAGAGGCGCAGTAAGTAAGGATTTTAAAATATTTGGCTTTAAGAGTTGAAACAACCCCTAAAATAATAAATATTAATTGCTATATAGATAATCTCAAAAACCATACCACCTAGGAAAGTGAAATTTGGTACATACATTGCTAATAGGTACCAAATTTCAATTTACCGCTAGAGGTGCAGTAACAAATGATTTTAAAATATTTGGCATTTAAGGGTTGAAACGACCTCAAGAACAATCAATATTTTTTGTTATGCTTTCTTAAAGCTAGAAAGCTGAAATTTTGTACATTTATTTTTTAGAAGCTAGGTACATATAAATATAAACCAGTTTTACATTTTGTTACGTGCTGCGAAGTTCATTACGAGTTTTCTTCAAATCCTAATGTAATTTAAATAATTAATTCGAAACCTTTATTAGAATAAAATTAAACGTATGAAAACAGTAAATACTTGTATACAAAACAAACTAATAATAAAAAACAGCAATTGAAACATTAAAATGATATCATTCGTAACGTTCTGTGCCATAAATATGCACAAAACGTAAATCATGTGAGTATGTTGCCTTAAGACAGGTAAAATAAATTAAACATAATTTAACATAACTTTACTATAAACAAAATATAGTTAATTTAGGCCTAGACTGATGAACCAACATTTTATTTTTATTAAATAAATTTACAATAAATGGACATTTAACTGTGTTTACCATCTTAGCTTTGAGGTTCTAGTTAATTCTACACCTTTATTATAATAAAATTAAACGTTATTACTGCATCACTGTACAATGCATCAAAATATAAAATTATATTAACTTACTTTCCTAAGTTTTTATTTTACTTAGTTTCCATTTCTTGAATCTACATTACAAAATTGCAATAGTCAGGTAATTTAACTCACTTTTAATTGTTAATACCAGCGATAATATCCGAACTACTCCGGACAGAACCGAACGTCTCCTACCTTAAATAATTGATGAACCAAAACACTGTTTCTTGAATGTATTTATATTCATTACCATAGCAACCAGTTCGATAACGGTTTTTCGTTACGCGTTACATTTTCTGTTTATCAAATCCTACCGCAAGCTGCGTAAAGGAACTTCGTACCAAAAATATTTCTTTTTCCAAACTGGCTTTTTCTTTTCCAAGATAGTGTTGTTTCTTCAATGCTAATAAGCAATTGAAAAGAGATTCCGATTCAATTTAAAAGGTCAGAAACTGTTGTTTAAGATAAGGTTTTAAAGTAAAGAATTATGTTAAATGAATTAGCAAACGTTTAATTTCAAATATTTTATACTATATTTTGTTGTTAGCCTATTTAAATAAAGAATAAGTTTTATATATTAAATATTAAAGAGACTGCAAAGTAATTAATTAGTACAGTTTTCCCTTAACAACAATAGCCTATACATTAAACATCATTTATTATAAAAATATTATGGTGAAGTTAGTTTAGTAGATTCAGTAACTTATCATTAAGTAAAATTTATATAAAGAGGCAAATTTATAAATTAAACATTAAGAAATTGTATATTAAATTATTTGTAAGTTTCTTAAGAACAATTTTCATTAAGTATCACGTTAATTCAACCTTTGTTCAATAAGTTCAATAAAAATTATAAATGTTATTAATTTATAAAAATTGTAGGTATCAAATTAATCATATATGTCATGTAAATCTTTTGTTATTAATTATACATGTTATTCAAACTATTAACGTCTCTGAAGTTATGTCAACCAATTATTTGTGAGTCAGACCTCTCAAGCCAAGCACAGATTGATTCGTAAGTCGGATCTGGTGGAGCCCACAAATAAGACAATACATATACATGGTTTAAAGATTATAAACCTCTTAAGGTAAACACCATAAAAACAAAAATTAGCATTACATGATAGAGTCGCCCAAATAAAAGTATTAACCTTACAAGATTTTTGTTGTAATTACATTTTTTTTTTTTTTTTTTGTAAGTTGAATAATTGTGATTGACTTTTATGGAAGTTTTCGTCTGAAAATCATAAATTTAATAAAAGTCAATGAATATTAAATGAGTGGAACTTTTGCTTCAATAATAGTCTCGATTCGTTAATCGTTAATATATTTTTATTAAGTTCTTATACAATGTTTAAAGGTGAATGTCGGTTATGCCGGAAAAGGTGATGAAGTAAGCAAAACTACCAACTTAAACTTGAATTTTACTCCTGTTGCAACACATATAAAATAAACGGTACCAGAAACTGGCACATACTTTCTCACAAACAATTTAAATTATCAAACAGATATTAAACAGTATTATTAGCTAGAGAGAAAACTATTCGATCGATTTCGAACAAATTTGCACCAAACATGTCAATTAGGCCTGTATAAATACACGAAAAAAGGTTTTAAAAAATGAAAAACCACCCTTTTTTTGGCCAAAAACCCCCTAAAATCAGTTATTATTATTATTATTATTAGCTAAATGAGAATTTTTAGAAATATGCTATTTTTTGGATATGGTAGGGTACATTAAGGGATACAAATAAGCCAAATTTTATCAAAATCGTTAGAGCCGTGTTTTTATAAAAAAAATTTGGGTCTGCGTCGGACCAGACGGTGGAAGTTATACTTCTTTGGCCATCCAATGGTATAGACAGGTAGACCTACTATTGATTTAATATATTTTGGGAAAAACTAGTAACTTAGAGTAGCCCTACTATTTTGTAGATGATAGCCTATTCTTTTATAAAAACACTAACCAACACTGAAGGAATATTTTAAAATTAATATCCCATTTTTTTCCTTCTTTGTTACATACGCTTATGAATACTATCGTTGCATCTGTTTGGTTGGTCACAGTTAGTCTGGGGACCATGATCAGTGCTAACTTACTACTCCCAACAAAATAAATGAGCTCCTGAAGTTTCTGCATATCTTCGTGAATCACCCTGCATATAAAATTTTTAATGACTGCCGAAAACGTGTTCATGGGATCATGATGAGTGCTCACTTACTACACCCAACAAAATTAATATTGCATTGTCATCGGTCCTTGATAAGTGTGCAAAGTTTCAAATCAATCGGACGTTTTGAAGGGGGTGAAAATCACGTCGTGTTCTGGGGACCATGATCAGTGCTCACTTACTACACCCAACAAAATTAATATTGCATTGTAATCGGTCCTTGATAAGTGTGCAAAGTTTCAAATCAATCAGACGTTTTGAAGGGGGTGAAAATCACGTCGTGTTCTGGGGACCATGATCAGTGCTCACTTACTACACCCAACCAAATTAATATTGCATTGTAATCGGTCCTTGCAAAGTGTGCAAAGTTTCAAATCAATCCGACGTTTTGAAGTATAGGAAAGTATACGAATATACGAAGAAAGGTAGAAAAAGGCACTTTCCGGATTTTACTCCTAACGCGTGACGCGGTTTCTCGACCGACACCCCATCCCGATTACAACCAGAGCTCTATAACAAGGGCTATACCATTTTGATAATTTACGGTGACCCGGTATCGATCGCCTATGACGTCACCATGCTGACGACACGCACTAGCTGGTAGTATGTCAGTAATGTGCGCGCAGTCGTTAACTCGCTGTTGTAACTCGATGGAAAGGCTTCAGTAAAATAAAATTTAGATATTCTTAATCTACATAAAGTACGGATTCTAACAGTATAAAAAATTTTTATTTTAACAGGTATTTCGAATTTTAATAATTGAAAATATTTGAGAATTATCACAGACTGACATGGAAAAGTTACTAAGCAAGGAATTTTTTTATTTTTCGGTTATAAACAAACTTTCAGCGGGAAAGTTGTAGCCAATGAATTGATATAAACTATCCAATTCACCGATTTGTGATAAAATTATTACATCATTATGAAATCGTTTTTTAAATGAGCGCGAGGAGGTGCGGCGCCGAGACTCCCGAAGTACAGTTGTTTAATACGGGAATAACGTTTATGTACATATTGTTATTTTAAGGTAATATAGTAAATCACTTGTCCCCAGGTAATTATGCCAGCTAGAAAAAAAGTAAGAATTTTATTTTAACATAAACTAATTATAATTTATAATTAATATTTGATATTATTGAAGTGGACACAAAAAGTTAAGTTGGAGGTTAACGTTTAAAAAATAATATCATTATTACGTACATTCAAAGAAATAAAATTAGAGATCAATGGTGGAAAAAGAAAATTGTAATTACGTAAACAAATTAGTTTCATATTTAACTAGTGGACCCGGCAATGCTTCGCTATTGCTTTATTTAATTTTAAGGGTAGTTATCAAATTTCATTCTTTTGACTTAAGTTATTGAATTGCAAATGGTGTTTATGTCAACAATTTATATAAACAGCATATATGTAAGTAAATAGATATGTAACAACCGATGTTTGAATTGAATTATAATACAGTAAGCATTTTTCGTTGATTTTTGTTTGTGTTGTTTGGCAATCTAACCTAAAAAAGCTGTTTTGGTTTTTGAAGAATAATAACCCGATTATAAATTAGAGAAATTGGTTACAAATAAAAGTGTTTTGGTTCATTGTAGGCCTAACCTAAAATTATGTTCAGTTTTTTATCCATAACAGTTGTTTTATTTATAATAATATGTAACAACCGATGTTTAAATTGAATTATAATATAGTAGGCCTAAGCATGTTTTATTGATTTTTGTTTGTGTTTGCTTTTAATTTGTCAATCTAATCTAAAAAGCTATTGGTTTTGAAGAATAATAAACTGATTATAAATTTGCTAAAGTTGCTATGGTAATGAATGTAAACAAACATGTGGTACTAAGCATTTTATACGAACAGCTGTTTTTGAGCGCTATGGTCTTGAGTCCATACAAAAGAGGCTGTTTAGTTTTTTCCAAATTTGAAACTTTTTCGGGAAACTTTTCAAATTTTTCTTTATATAAAAACCTAGTTCGGACTATTACGAACATTTTAAACAAAAAATTGCCAAATTGGTCCAGCAGTTCTCAATTGATGCGATTTCAAAGAAACAGCAATTCATTTTTATTATATAGATTAAAAGAATTACCTTATAATAATGGATATAATATTTTAAACGTTAACCTCCAACTTAACTATTTGTGTCCACTTCAATAATATTACATTTTAATTACGAATTTAAGGTTATGAATCTTAGACAAATTTATGTCAAAACTCTTGCAATTTATATTTTTAAAAACTACCGAGATATTTTCGAAATTACCGATCATCAACGTTTGACACGCAGCTCAAAGTCACTTGGAATTTTAAATAAAAAATTAAGTAAGACTTTCTCGGTCACGAATTCACATTACATAGCTCATGTTTTATATAGGAATCTACCTGACCACTTACGTATGTTTAATAACTTTAAACTTCAGACATTTAAGAAACATATTACAAATTGGCTTCTGGAATTGGGAAGGGACGGTACTGAGAATGTCATTGTATCCATCTACAGGTAGCAAATATATTTACCTTTGTTTATTGTACTACCTTATCTCTCTCGCTATTATTGATTCTCGTGTGTTGAAGCAGTAACTATTTGTTGACCCGGGTTGTTTTGGTCCGATATGGACTTGGATTCTTCCGTTTGGCACTTCCCACTCTACTCTACCTCTATTGTTTTTATATTATAAAACTTTAATATAGAACAATAAATATATTATGTCTTCCTTGTTGTAACTTAGATTTTTGCGACTCGTGCCTACGCACAGGCTAAGCCTATGTGGGCACAATTTCCGTGATATTATTATAAATTTTGTCTGTATTATATTTAAGGAAATAAAAATTAATTGAATTGAATAGAAAAAAAAATTATAAATTATAATTAGTTTATGTTAACATAAAATGCTTACTTTTATTCTAGCTGGCATAATTACCTGGAGACAAGTGATTTACTATATATTACCTTAAAATAACAATATGTACATAAACGTTATTCCCGTATCAAACAACTGTACTTCGGGAGTCTCGGCGCCGCACCTCCTCGCGCTCATTTAAAAAACGATTTCATAATGATGTAATAATTTTATCACAAATCGGTGAATTGGATAGTTTATATCAATTCATTGGCTACAACTTTCCCGCTGGAAGTTTGTTTATAACCCAAAAATAAAAAAAATTCCTCGCTTAGTAACTTTTCCATGTCAGTCTGTGATAATTCTCAAATATTTTCAATTATTAAAATTTGAAATACCTGTTAAAATAAAGGTTTTTATACTGTTAGAATCCGTACTTTATTTAGATTAAGAATATCTAAATTTTATTTTACTGAAGCCTTTCCATCGTGTTACAACAGTGAGTTAACGACTGCGCGCACACAACTGAAATACTACCAGCTAGTGCGTGTCAGCATGATGACGTCAGAGTGAAACTGGCGGCACAGTGCCGAGATCAAAGAAACGGTTTAGCCAAGGCCGACTCTACTACAGGCCGGAATGCTTCCCCCTTCTCCTAGCCGCTACGTCACAGTCTGGGTTGAACTCAGCCATAGTGTAAGTGGAGCGCTTTTTCATTTACACGTTCCTGGACCTTTTTACAGTCATTTATTTATAATTAAACTTATATATTTGATTTCTGCATGAAATGCGGAATACAGCGATGTAAAAATCTTTTACTTAAGTAAATATTAGAATTTGTATTAATTAAAAGTATTAAAGATTTGTGATAGCGGGACACGAAAAAGTCACACAGCGTAAACATTTTTTGTTTTTGAGGTAAAAACAAACTACAACTTTTATTTCACATATTTTTCGATAAGTTGTTTAGTTTGTTTAGTAATAATAATAATAAGGTAAAGGCCAGGACATCGGTCATTTCAACTCGCGTCACTGAAATCGATAAGCTTGATCAAATTATCGTTGTCTGTGAAAGGAACAGTTTCCTTAAAAGATATATTCCTGCCTTTGGAAATCTCACCAGAAGAAAAATATTTGGGCACTGATCCGGGAAATGAATTCAGTGAGTTTGAGGAGGTAGTAGCTCAGAGTTACAACGAAAATGTTACTGAAAATTATTGTATGGCGTTGGTTTACATATAGGAGGATAAATTTGTTTGAAAATAAAAAACAAATGCCAAAAATTTGCGAACTGCTTAAAGTTTTTTTCCCAAGAAAATATATGGCAGCGCCCCAAAGTAAAAGTAATGATTACATTGATCTTATAAATAGGGGCAACTTAAAATATCCAATTGATTTAACAATAGGCATACTGCAATGTATGCTAAACGTTTTTAAAGTATTGATTGGTAGTAGATTTGAGAAGCAATTTCTTCTTTGTGGTTCATAAAAACAATTACTGTCCCACGTCTGTCTATAAGCTTGCGCCAGTACACTTGAAGAGAACTGTGAAAAGTGCCAGAAACCTCTGTCCGACTCCGACATAGGCCTAGTTCACGTAATATTTTCAAAAATGTCCAATATTTTGCTCAATAACTATTCTAAAGTTAGAACAAACTTTGACTCCAGGTTGTCAAGAAAAAGTAAAGTGGATACATTTTATTAACTTATAAAGACTGCGTATATCACCATTTCATCACCAAAGGTAATTTTTTAGCTTAAAGGGGCGCTTACCCTGCCGCCATATTGAATCTGGTTCCCATAAGAGCAATGCTACAGAATAAGTCATTTTTTTCCGTTAATTCGTGGAATAAATTTAAAATTTTGGTTTCATTTTGAAGTAGGCCTACTATCATATGCGGATGTTGATTGTCGAATACATTTTCAAAACCCATGTTATTGTTTTCATAAACGTATGATATAAATAGTAAAAAATAGTAAACTTTATAAATTTTTTACTCAGTTGCAAAAAGAGATATTGCAAAAAACCTTAGCAATCAAAGCTCACAATCTATTTTACTTTAAGAAAAAAATACGGCTTTCGTTTTTTGCCAAAAACAACACAAAAATATGCTTATTAGTGAAGGTATGTTCTGGTTATTTAACATTGAAATTGGTACCCAACTTCGCCGTTTTGAATGTAGAGAGCCGAGCCTTAATAAAATATAATTGTATGTAGTTTAAACGTAGATTTTGATTTGTAAAAGAAATTTGCCGTAAAATAAATTCGAGTGATCACTTATAACGTTTACGCTCTAATTATTACATTATAATTGGTTTCTGTTACTTTTATAAAACATAGATATAGCATACAAACCAACTGCAATATATGTAACTTCTAAACTTACGTTGTTTTATATAGATATAAAAAAGTACTACACTACTTATAAACATGTTGTAGTATTAAGTGGTTTATTATTTAGTTAAGTTTAAATTTTCAGCGAAATAGGACGAAGGATTCGATAGTACACCAGTTGTAAAGCAGAATATGTCGGGGCGCACCGTATGTTTCTAACGGGAGTCACCAGCCGGGAGCACTCTGACCGTGACGTCACCAGGGGCGGATACAGGGTTTCATTTTGGGAGGGGTCATAAGAAGTCGAAAACAACATTACCAAGAATTTAACAACAACGGGTCTCGGGAATTCAAATATATGTATAAACTCTATGAAATAGTTTTAAATTTATTTCTGGCCCATAAATATTTTCTTGCAGATTAAAGAATAAAATAAACACTAATTATTGAAGAGTTAACAGGAACGGTACTAAGATGAATAACTCGACAACACGATCACTAAATCCACTTTTGTTTCGCTAAATTTAAAACAACGTAACAGAAGTTCTCACTTATTGAAATCATACATCTTCATATATAGCGGCGCGCTCCGTAAAACAATTACCCCACCACTAGAGATTTTTTATTGTTATTGAATTTCAGCAAGCGACATCCACAGTGGCTTTTTAAGGGTATAACATACAAAAATTATCAGGCAAAGAAATTTTTTCGCATTTTTTATTAACAAAAATAACAATAAATTTGGACTTTTTGGGTTTTTCATTGATAGCCTATTATACAAATTTATGCAAGGATCACGATACTTAAAACAAAACATTTGTGGAGAATTAAAAAAACATACAAAATAGTTTTTGAAAACCTCGATCGGACCATTTCTCACCGCAAAAAGTCGGAAAACGCTTAAAAATTGCCATTTTTTAAAAGTTTATATCTTTGTTAATTTACAATATTCAGGGCAGATCTTTTGGAAAATTATTGTTTAGTATGTGTACTTCAGACAGGCGGAAGATGAAACTTGTAGCATTAATAGTTTTTGCACAATTGCAGTATAAACAATTTAGGCATCAGCCTGCGCGCATCAGCTGCTGCTTCCGTCACTACCACTGTCTCTCTTGCAAATTTACCATCGGCGTCAGCCGCAAATTTACAGCGTTTCGTTCTATGTTCTGAAGCATTTTTATTATACTTTATCAACATTATTAAAAAATCGCAGATATAGGCCTACGATTTGTAGATTTTAATGTCTACTTTCAGAATCGTTTGGTAAATTTAAAATGGGCCACTCAGGTGAATTGGGCGCATTATGCACGCTAATGGCCTACATTGTTTATACTGCAATTGTGCAAAAACTATTAATGCGACAAATTTCATCTTCTTCCTGTTTGAAGAACACATAATAAACTATCATTTTATGAAAAATCTGCCCTTAATATTGTAAATTAACAAAGATATATGAACTTTTAAAAAATGGTAGGTTTTAAACGTTTTCCTGACTTTTATCATTGAAAAATGATCCAATCAGGGTCTATAAAAAACAATTTGTAGGTTTTTTGGAAGTATCGTGTTCATTCATCATTGTTTATAATATTAACGAAAAACCCCAAAAGTACCAATTTATTGTAATTTTTGTTTATACAAAATGCGCAAAAGCTCCTCGCCTGATAGTTTTTGTTTTTCACATACCCTTGTGCTACCCTTAAAGTTACTGCTGATGTCGCTTGCTGCTAAATTCAATAACAAAATTATACTTCTTTTTGCTCTATTGGCTGGGCTAAATGCGCTAAGACAATCGCCGATATGGTACATATTTCACAGACAAGACCTATAATTGTAACCCATCAAATGAAAAAAATATACAATTTACACTAAAATCCATATAAACATCAATGTACAAGTATATCGATTTGTACTAGATATATCGATTACAAAATATGCTTGCTCATTGGTTGAATACCTGTTAAATCTTAAGGGTTTACAGAAAACTTCATATCTAAAAATTATAAGAGTGACGAATGATTGGAAGACAATGTTAGAAAGTTCAAATCTTAACGAATCCAAAGGTGACCTTATATTCTTTTCAAAACAAGTCTGTCTAACGGTTATGAGCCTTAGAAAAGTGACAAGTTTTGTGTTTTTTATTTTTGTTTCTCGCGCGGCGTTATCTTTTAGACAACTACAATTTCAAACGATGATTACATAATATGTAAATATACGTTTTGGAACAAATGTGTAAATATAAAAATTAATGTTTAAACATTTCCTTTCCAATCGTTTTTGTTTTATTGAGATTGGATGATTTATACTGGGATGATTTATATTCAACACAATCGGACGATACAATAATGCTGCCTGCCACTTGCTCGGCGGGCTGAGATGACAATATAGTGTTATTTGGCCCTTGTAGGGTTAAGTAAAACATATAAATCAAGCCTTAAAAAATGTTTTGGGGGGGTCATGACCCCCATGACCCTCCCCCTGTATCCGCGCCTGGACGTCACGAATTCAGTGCTCCGGCCTGTAGTAGAGTCGGCCTTGGTTTAGCCCTTGTTATAGAGCCCTGGATTACAACGGGCGCAAAGAAGTAGGCCTATAACTTCAAAAAGACACTTTCCGGATTTTACTTCTAACGCGTGACGCGGTTTCTCGACTGACACCCTACAGTGACTAGATAGAGACAGTGTGGTCAACGGACGTCTTGTTTTCTATTGGCTGCGCCATATTGTTTCCATTTTTACTTTCTCCCCCTATACCATAGTATATGGAGAAAGTATTGTATTCGTCAAAATTTTCGAGTTTGAGTTTTTGGTGGAAATATCCGTTTTGGGTCCCCCTGAACCTAAAAAAGTGGTTTTCGGAGTGATGTCTGTGTGTGTGTCTGTATGTGTGTCTGTGTGTCTGTGTGTCTGTGTGTCTGTGTGGATGTTATCAGACCTAGAGCCTAAACCAGTCGTCCGATTTTGATGAAATTTGGTATGGAGGTACTAATCCACGGTATCTCCAGGCGTTTTTTTCATTTTTGTGAATTTTTTATTTTTAAGGGTAATTTTCCCATAAAAACCCATAAAATATCGGAAAAATTAACTTTTCTCAAAAACGGCTCTAACGATTTTGATTAAAATTTTACAGTTTATTAGGGATCTAAATTACTATAAACTGTAAAATTTTAATCAAAATCGTTCGAGCCGTTTTTGAGAAAAGTTGATTTTTCCATTATTTTATGGATTTTTATGGGAAAATGACTGTTAAAAATCAAAAAATCACAATAAATTGGTAATAGTATTTTTTTATTAAGTTTCTATAATGAGGGAGAAAGTATGTGTCAGTTTCCTGATACCGTTTATTCTGCTTACTGTAATGTTATTTAAATAGGAATGAGTTCTTTTCGTGATATTACTGCTGTTATTTCATTGTTTTTCTTGCTTTTTTGTATGGGTTTTCGTAGTTTATGATTTAATTATTAAGTTTATTAAATAGTTCAGTTGTAATTTAGTGTTAACTTAGTGAAAACTGAAATTACAGTCTATAGATAACTGGCCCTTTTAGTGATTTTGACAGTATTAAGTACAAGTATTAAGATGACAAAATGTAAATAGTGATGTAAACCTAAAATAAAGTTTGTACGCAATTATTTTTCATTGTATATGATTGTATTTATTATTTTCACTACTCCCATTAACCTTCTTTCTGGCAAAGAGTAGCCTACCTGGAGTACTATTTTAGCAATAATTAAGTTATATTATATATCATTGTACTCAGGAAATTCTTCAGATTTATTTGGTACATGGTTTATTACATTATAGTCTACTTTTATCTCTTGTCACTGTAGACTATTATTAATTGCTTGAATGCGTGAAAACTATAACTGGGTCTACCTATTTCTTTCTGTAGGCCTAATAGCCAACTTACAAAATAATGTGGTAGGTAGTCTTAATATATTTTTGTTTATAATAAATTAGGCTTCGTTGTATGCCTTTTTGGAACATATTTAGTTTGTTTTAACCTTTTAAGGTAAAATTTACAATATGCCTACTCGCCATATTTTTTATTTTCAATACGGTAGCCTACTTACTAAATAATGTGTTTACTATATTTTTGTGTAGGCCTATTTAGAATATATTAGGCTTTATTTTATGCCTTGTCGAAAACATATTTTGTGTTTTTATAAACTTTTTTACTCGTGGAAAAACTAATAGGCGAAGACAAAATATATATAAAACAACGCACAAAATTACACTTGATGTTATTTTTGGGTAGCATATATGTATCCTTTATAATATAGTTTAGAAACCCTAATTTTGCATTTTAACGTATTCATACATTTTTTAAATACGTAAACTTTTGAATTTTGCTGAAATTTAATATTTTTCTTCCAAAAATGTATTTTAGGAAAAACATATTTTTTAATTGTTTCTTTTAAAACAGATTTTTTACATTTTCAAATTTTGAATTTATAATTTAAAAAACTTTAGATATTTTTCAAAGGGCCAACTTTTGACATTTCAATGGGCTAAATGTACCATAGTAGTTTTGTTCCATTTGTACTAAACTACTCAAATTGTTGTTTATAATTGTTAAAAATTCAACTACACAGAAATATTGCATGTACTTTTCTTATGAAGAAAAATGATAATAGTATATACTTCACTAAATTTAATTAGATATATAGATGTTTAAATGACAATGTGCACGAGTAGTAAAAAAGTGCCAGCCGGTATTTTCTGTATTCATTCATTTAGTGAAGAAAATATATCGAAAAAAATGGTTTATACTTGACAATTTTTGTGACAATGTATTAATCCAATTGCATAAGAACAATTTTGAAGCGGTAATTGGAGTTAAATGCGAAAAATAGTCCCTACGCTAATATAAACCCGTGTTGAGTTGGAAACAATATGGCGGCCAGCGCTCGTTGGCCACACTGTCTCTATCTAGTCACTGTACTGACACCCCATCCCGATTACAATGGGCGCAAAGAAGTATAACTTCAAAAATTAATAACCACTTTTTTGTCCAAAAAGGGTGTTGTTTTTCAAAATCTTTTTTCGTGAATCTATAAATGCCTAATTGACATGTTTGGTGCAAAGTTATTCGAAATCGATCGAATAGTTTATTATCTATCTTTGTATACGGTACATACAGACAGACACTTTGTAAAAACCACTTTTTTGGACTCGGGGGTTCCAAAACGGATATTTCCACAAAATCTCAACATCACTTTTTTTTGCGATCACTAAACTTACTTTCACTACACTATTATTATAATAAAATTATAGTGAGAAAGTAAAATATCCACCACAACGCCACAGATGAGTGATGAATGGATGGAGTAGAGTTTAGTTAGCTGTGCATCGTTTTGATGATTGATCATTTATGTTCTAAGTTCAAACTGTTCGAAGAAGATAGTGGTTGTCTATTTAAACGTGTTATCAATAAAACTTGTCCGATTGTCTATTGTGAATAAATTTGAAAGCTAATTCTTAATAGATTTTGTTCTAATAACTAACAAACTGTGTGTGTAAGTACATATATATGCAAATAGTATTTAGTTTGAATTACTGTACTTTGGTTAAATTTGATAGCCTACTCCATAACTCATAAACATAAAATAACAGGCTGTACCATTGGCTATGGTTCTGATTCAGCCAACCCCCGAGAATTCCTTACAGAAAATCAACAAGCGTTGCATCTATTGTGAATTTATGAATCAAACATTGAAATCAACCTAGTAGACAATACGGTGTAAATTTACTATACGACCCTCGGCTGATATTTTTGCAGATGACAGACCTTGTTTTACATTCTACTGTTAAATGGATATTTGTTTACTTTAGCTTGTCAATCGTAACTACTATAAATACACAAACCTTAACTTTTTTCTTTATAAATATAGTATCTATACACTTCACTGATGCCGCCGGAAAGCAATATTTAACCATCTTCAACACGTACAATATTAAAAACTTTCAAATCAAATGTTCCTTATGGGAATTTACATTGTAGAGAGCCGGCATGTTTTTCTCAGCGTTCTCCCAGCGTTGCCGGATTTGTCTTGTTTCCTTTTTTTGTAGAAACAAACAGTTTAGCCAACTCAACTAGAAAGTTGTAGGCCTACATAGGCCTACGTTTTTAAAGCACAAACATACTGTGACTAAATACTATAGGTTAGAACCTTTTAGGTTTTTTTAAAATTTTAATTATATAATGTGATAATAACGAAATAGGCCTATAATCATACTATTATCGACGAGATTAAGTAAAAAGCAAACATACTGTGACTAAATAGTATAGGCCTAGGTTAGAACCTTTTAGGTTTTTTTTTTCTTTTAATTGTATAATGTGATAATAACGATGTTTTACTAGTCCACAAGTCACCGATTTATACACACCCCATTCAGTACAATAACCTATTGTTCGATTTGGCAACGTTGATGAAATTCCATTTTAATTACGCAGGTTTAGTTTCTATTGTTCTTAAAGGTACTAGGTCTATGTTATTGTTTTCTTAATTAACTTTTTGTTACATTATTTTCTAATTTTCTTGCTTTGTGGGTACTTTTGGGGTTAATATTGTTTAGTTTATTTAATTCTTACGTGTTTGGTGTTTTTGAAGTGATTTATTTTTGTTATAATTACGTGAAATATTGTGTAAAAGTCGAAACTTAACCTATACAATTTCAACTTTTATTTCTTTCATAATTCCTATATAAATATTATTTCCCGGGAAAATTTTTGTTGTTTTTACAATCAGTTAGATGTGTTCTTTCATATTATTTCAAATTCCCTTAGAAATCGATTGACAAGTTAAAGTAAATTTTTATCGTTAACTGTTTAACACAGGTAATCATACTGTGACTAAATTCTATGGGTTAGAACCTTTAAGCTATTTTTTTTTTTTTTTATTATTCTTGCTTTTCGGCGCAACATTCGACTCTGCGCCATATTGATTGCTGCAGCGGTGCCAACGCATACGCAACTAGTGTTATAATACGTCATTGTAATGTTGAATTCAATTTCTAAATATCAATTAATAAAATAAAATAATACACTTTTAACTTAAACTCACGTCAAGAATAATAAAAAAAAAACCTAAAAGGTTCTAACCTATAGTAGGCCCTACCTACTTAGTCACAGGATTCCTAAAAAAAGTCATTGTCTCCAAACATATGAGCGTAGAGTTGAATAGTAAAGAAGTTAAGCCTTGCTTTTCTGTAGGCTAGCCTAAGGTCAAATAGTAAATTTGTCCAAACATAGCCTACTGTGACTAAAATGTATAAGTTAGAACTTTTGGCTATTTTTGGAACCAAGTTCCTTCAGTAGCGCACCAAGGATTTGGCTTTTTGGGGGGGGGGGGGTCTAAACACAGGTCAGAATATATATATATATATATATAGGCCTATTTATTTATAGGCCTATATATATTCAACAAATCCTAAACGTGTGAAAGTTCTTTAACCTATCACAAAGTCTGAAACATTATATATTTTTTTTAAAGTGAATGGTGATGGGCTTGAGTCAGACAATAGTGCATATAAACATTCTTTCCGCAAGATCACCCCACACTGACCTTGAGTGACGGTCAGGGCGCTGCCTTTTAGGGCCACGTTATACGAGCGCTGATAGCGCCGCGTTTTCAACGTCGCGTTAACGTCAGTTAATTGGGTAAATGGAACTACTGTGGGCCATGTTATACGAACGCTATCACAGCTAGCGAATTTAAATTAACCGGGCGTTTAGTGTTATCAACGCCGAACAAAGTTATATGGAGCGCAACTACCAGAGATGCCACAGTAGAATAACTTCTAGAAAGTAGTTATTTTTTATTTCAAAGTGATTATTGTGTGCTTCAAAAATGTACACAAGCGAGCAGAGTCGACACGGACGGAGTCGATTTTTCCACACTCTGACAGCATACCGGATCGGGTCGATTCGGCTCAGCTCCAAGCGGGTTGGGCATAGATAGGCCTATAGCCACAGTTCAAAACAAGAAAGAACTGTTCGTTCATGATAATTTTGTAATTCATGGTAGTTGTGACAGTAGTTGTGGTGAGGTGGAATGCGCGTGCATCCTTCCGATACATGTCGGAAGGGTGCGGGTCTGTTAGATTTATCCACTGCTACGGATTACCGCGACTGACCGGGTCGGCTGGACTAAGCTCAGCTCGTGTAAGTATACAGTAGTAGCTGAAGCTTGATACACGATTTGAAAGCACTGGGTGTGTACCCCACCGTCTAGCTTTCCTGATACACAATTCCTCATATGTTTATATTATTTGTAAAACACCTGGAGACAGAATAACTGAATGGTTTCCATTTTGGAAGTGAAGGATGCAACATTCACAAAGCTTCAAAAACGCTGTGTATAACACGGGAACCACGTTACCAACGTCGTGCTTTCAACATCCCATATAACTTGGGAATTTAACGCCCGGTTTTCATCATTATCAACCTCGGCGCTATCAGTGCTCGCATACCGTTAACTCATGAAACAGACCGCCGAGACTCAAACATCACTGTAACAAAATCATGATTGCGTAGGGTAAGAATCATATTTATTTCAAAAAGAACGATTATTTTTACGTGATCACATCACTAAATTACACTATAAATAATGTAATTTTTAATTGAATATCGACTAAGTATTCAACGATTGATTAGTTTAAAATGCAATCCACATTACTAAAAATACCTTCTGGGGGGGGGGACAGGTCCCGTTCGTCCACCCCCGTCGGTGCGCCACTGAGTTCCTTAGTGTGGGTTACGGCAGCCTAGGAGTTAACAAATAGAAAATGTACTGCATAGGCCTAGCGAAAATAGTGTGCATAGCGTAGGCTACTTAATAGTATTGCTATGGCAATGACAAATAGCCTATATAAAGTACGAGTAACGAAAAAACGTTATCAAATTGGTTTCTATGGCAATGAATGTGTTTTGGTTCATCAATTTAAATTAAAAGACGATCGATTCCGTCCGGCGTAGTTGAGATAGGCTATACATTTAATAAACATATATGTACGTAGCGCTGAAATACATTCAATAAACATAAAATGTTGGTTCAACAGTCTAGGCCTAACCTAAAATTATTGTGTGTAGCCTATATTTAATTTATTTCACCTGCCTTAACGGCAACATACAAACGTTAATTTTACGTAAGGTCTAGACTAATGGACCAACATTTTATGTTTATTGAATGTATTTACAATTAATGGACATTTAACTGTGTTTACCATCTTAGCTTTGGTGTTATAATTAATTCTACACCTTTATTATAATAACATTAAACGTATGGAAACAGTAAATATTTGTATAAAAAACAATCTAATAATAAATGGCAATTGAAAGATTAAAACTATGTGTGTATGTTACCATTAAGGCTGGTAAAAGGATTGAAGAAAAGGCATGATGAGCTTCGTTCCTGACGGGGGTCCCCACAAATATGGTACAAATCAGACAAATAGTTTGTCTCATAAATACAATTTAACTACTGTACTGTATTAATCCAACAAATATTGATCAAAACCAGGAACATTATAATATGTGAATAATAAACCAAATTCTACCAATCCCACTTCCCCAATAAACAGAGGTGACCTTAAAGATGTACATACATAAACAAACGCCAACAAATTAAACATTTTAAACTGTGAAAACTGAATTTACATATATAGGCCTACTGTATCATTGTTTAAAAACATCAGTTATCGTATTTTTTTCTGTTCTTTAACTTTCAAAGATTTTTTTAAAGCCAAGTCTCTCTATTTCCGTATGTTCATCACGTCTAATGCCATTAAATCTTTTTGCTGCTCAACATATTACGCAATATGTTACAAATATTACATATTTTGCTCCCACGAAAGGTTCCGACAAAGCAACAGACAAAGAAAAAGAAACAAAGGATGCCGCTTTGTCGATTGATTCTAAGAAAAAATACAGTTGCCGCGGAAGCATGATGGGAATCAAACTCACGCTCCCTCTCCCCTGTTCTGCCTGCCACAACATTAACACAATACACACCTAAAGTTGAGTCACCCAGCTTTATTTTCCAGGAAATGTCCGTGAAACAATCAATGTTTGAGACTTCTGCCAGTTAAAGTAATATAATCTGTAAGAGAAAAAAAACTCTGTCGCTCCATCGGATAGGCCGGTTAATCCGAGGACCGGTTGATCCGAGGCCAGTTAAGAGGGGTTCTACTGTAGGTAGGCCTATTGTACAATTTAATGTAAGATCGCTTAAAACCCAAGTGGCACGAGATCATTCAATAGTAGGGGAGAGTGTTGTATACCTATAGACAATTTTAAGAAAATAATTTTTATCTTGCATGTTTTGGTCAATAATTTAATTCTGATTAAAGTATATTATTTACTAATTTTCACTGGTTGTGATACATTTGATTTAAAACTGTTTTCTTAAAAGTTTTCTAGATACTGAATTAACCCTTAGTTAGGCGCACCCCTAGGACTAACGTCAGTAGGCGCCAGCGGCAAAATCCTCGCACTTTCATTTTCCTGAATTTCTTTCGCTTTTTTGCAGCATTTAAAATTTTGTAGGGTTCAATTTTGATTCAAAACTTGGCTGTTGGCCCTCAGATCGTAAGATGTCCCATGGTAAACCCCCCCCCCCCCACGTGGATTTGAACCGGGTCCATTTATGGTATTTTACGTTTTGATCGATTTGGGAGAACCAAGTGAGCTATAAGGTCGTGTAAAAAACCAAAATGTGCAGAATATTATCCTACATTTATTTTGTTATATAATACTCTAACAAAGTTTCATTGTCGTAAGAAAAATATCAAAAAATAGTTACTTCCTGTAAAAAAAAACGTGCTTGACACCCCAAAACGTGTTCTGAGGACCATGATCGGTTCTCATTTGCCACTACTGACCTCAGGTCTCACCATAAGGGTCACTGCAATAGCTCATTTTTCCTACGGAAATTTGCCAATAAAAAGTACAAAATAAAAAAGCTAATGAATGTTATAGGTCTAGCTACGTAGAGAATGTACCATTTGGAAAATAAAAAAATCGCAGCTGAACAATGTTGGCAACACAGAGCAAACTTGTGTTAAGTCGTACTAACCTAAACAATAACAAGAAATTACGAAAAACTTACACTTAATTTTGGGACGCTAGTGGGGAAACCCCCAAAGTTCTTACAGCACAAAAGCGCGCTAGCGGCAAGAGACCCGAACTGATGGGACCGTTCACTTTCGCAGCTTATCACAGACTGATGATTCGTTAAAATTAAGCAAGGGTGGCACATACCTACTCGAAAAAGGTCAGAAGAAAGATACCTGGAACATTGTTTGTCAACATTGAACAGTTACAGCTTTATTTCAGTTTTTCGGAGAATGCGGGTAAATCCCCGGCGCTAGGCTAACTAAGGGTTAAACAAAGACCAATGCACTGTGTACAAAGGTACAATATGCACATGTACTTTTGTACACCCATGTTGTACCTATAGACATAGGGTCTTCAATGAATAAATTAACACATACAGTGACTATTGTTATTGATAATAAAACAAAGATGAATAAGTAGGCTTAAGCAATTTTAGCAATGACCTCATATTAAGCTAATCATAAACACCTTAGCCTAATAATTAATGCACATTAAGTAAACTTAAATCAACACTAAATGACAAGAGTGAAATTTCACTTCAGAACATTGTGTCCAAAGGTACAACAGCAGCACTGTCCAAAGTTACAACAGAACTCATCAAATAAAAATGGCCTAAACAAACTTTTAGTTTAACAATTAAGTGAAAAGATTATAATGCTAAAAAGAGCTCATTTTTTAGATTATAATGGTTCATTATAATTATAATTACTACAGAAAACAAATATAGGTACTAAAATTTGTTATGATGTAAAACAATTTTCTTCAAATAACAGCAGACATTGTCAACATGGAACAATTTCCCGCCAACTGAATGGTTGCCAGTGCTGCCACTTTACAAGAGTAGAAAGAAAAAACTGAAATAACCTCATATTTAACAAAAATTACAACTGTCCACAGGTACAACACTCTCCCTTAAATTTAATAGTCTGAAATCAAACATAGGAATGACTCATGAAACATGGTTAATAAGTACAAATATTATCTTAGACAATAATTATGTAGTACTTCATAAGTTAGATAGAAAAAACGGTTATGGTCGTGTAGCTTTTTTTTTGCAAAAATCTATATTATGCAGTAATAGTTAACATCATATAACATATATTAAGTAGTACTAATAAAAGTATTTTATTTCTAAATTTTGGGATGAAAATGTTTTTAGTAAAGATACAGGAAGGGTTCTTTCTAGAAAAACTGTCACCATTGCATGTCCCAAGCTACTAATATTTTTAAGGAAACAATCAAATTTAATCAATATCATTGCGCAAAAAACTATGAAGTATTTCACTATTACTTTAATGTGCAAAACTTAGTTTATTATTCATAGTGTGTTAAACATATGTGTATTGTATTCAACTGCTGATGCTTACAAACATATTGCATATTATATATTGTATTTGACTGTTAATGCTTACAAACATAATGAGTATTGTACTTTCATACACTGCAGAACTTTTCATGTTATTCTTCTAAACTGGTCCTGATTATGCGGAGATCAGGGTTGAAGAGGACAGACTTTTGCTACACTTTTATATTGTTAAATTTGGATTAGGAACAAAATTACCACCTTTACCATCACTTTCGTAAAATTAGGCTGTCATCAGTAAGCTTGCCTCTAAATTAATACTGTTACACAAATTATGGAAGTAACATTAAAAACAGTAAAACAGAAAGCACTGAACTCTGTGGACATATATCTAGGTTTTCATTTTTACTTTCTCACTATACTATGGTAGGCTATAGAGAAAGTATAGTGATCGCAAAAAAAATCAATGTTGAGATTTTTGTGAAAATATTCGTTTTGGGATCTCCTGAGCCCAAAAAAGCGGTTTTTACAAAATGTCTGTCTGTAGGCCTATACAAAGCTAGAGAGAAAACTACTTGATCGATTTCGAACAAATTTGCACTAAACATGTCAATTAGGCATATATAGATGCACGAAAAAAGGTTTTGAAAAACCACCCCCTTTTTGGCCAAAAACCCCAAAAAATCAGTTGTTATTTGTTTTATAAAAAAACGGCTCTAACGATTTGGTAAAATTTTTCTTATTTGTAGCCCTTAATGTACTACCACACCATATGCAAAAAAACGCACCTTTCTAAAAAATCTTGTTTAGCTAGTAAAAATAATAACAGGCCTAATTATTATTTATTAGTTTTAGGCCTACTCTCCTACTTTGACGTATCCCCTCTCCTACTTTAATACAATTATAAAATCACAGTGAATCTGTTTAATAATTTAAATATGTTTGTGAGAAAGTGTGTGCCAGTTTCTGGTACCGTTTATTAATTCTGAAACAACCTCTCAAACTTGCTTAACAATTATAAATGTACATTGGAAATATAAATTATTATTAAAATGTGAAGAAATTGTAATTCTAGCCATTGAAAAATGTTATTTTGTTATGTTTTAGTCTATAATTGAACCAATATAAACCAAAGAACCATGGCGGAAGAAACATGGACTATAACAGAGTATTCCAATGAAAGTGAAGAAAGTAAGAATTATTTCTCATATTTTTGTGTTATCAATATAATTGTCAACTTCAATCATGAAATAGTTTATTAACTACTACGCTAGTTGTTAGCATGTTAGCATTTTGCAATGTAGTTAAATGTTTCAAAATCTTTCGTTCATCTGTAGTGTTATATTTTTATATTGAAGAGGGAGTTAGATCTGTTAAAAATATGCCAGTGATAATTACAATAGACCTAATTAGTTATGCTATATGGGTCATCATTATCAAAATAACGCGCCATTAAGCCGATCAATTAATTTGATTTAAATAAAAATTATATAGCTTAACCAAATACATTTTTGCATTGCTACCACTGTCCTGAATAATAATATCATAGTGGCTGAGATGTTTTACACTTATATTATAGGGAAAATACCTATTTTCTTTTACTTGTGTTCACGGAGTTGTGACAAGACCACGGAGTTGAAACATGTGCATGGTGTTTGTTCTTCCAATCGGGTAAAAATGTTAAAAATTACTAACTTTTTTGAGAAATTATAATTTATACATTTGATATCGTAGAAAATGAGGTTTATAAAGGTGCTGCCTTATTTCAATTAAATTAGAGAAGCACCAGAAATTTATAAACTATATAATGATTATTTTTAAAGTTTTTAAAAACAATTACCTTAAAGTTTATGTATGAAAAATGAATTATCATTTGTGAGGGTAACAAAGTAAATCAAAGCAATTCAATAGAAACTCATATATAATTAAATAAATCATTCATTATGCTGCTACATGTCTGTAAGAGTTTTTGACACTAAATAAATTAAATGTAATGTAGCTTTGGTTAAACTTTAACAGCTAGCCTACCAACTTGAAATTCTGTGGCAACTTATCAAAAACATATTGGCCTCTTAGAGTTTATTAAATTTAACCTCATCTTTGTTTACAGAGGCTTCAGGCTCAGTGGAGAACAAAAATTTGTTTTTGGTGTCAATGCACCTTCGCATAAATCGAATCTGGTAACCCCCTTCCTCGAAACATTTGGTCACACAACCTGCGTAGAAGTTTTCGATTTTCCTTCCAAAAACTTTAACTACAACAAAGTAATTAACTTTGACATTGAGCACTGAAGGATCATCTTCATCAGAATCACTGTATACGGTGCCATATATATGGGGGTTTTCCGCTGGACTGTCTCCTGTTTCTTATCTGTAAAAATACAGTCAAGGAAAATCCTGAATCAATGTTTTGTTGCATTTAGGGATTAAAAAGTAGGAACTTAGATTTGCAATGTCCAAATTGTTAAAGTAATATAAAATGTATCATTAAAGTTATTCAAAGCTAAAAATTAATGTAACTCAAGCAATGTAGAATGTTAAAAGGATACAACTTGAAGTTTAGGTTTTGGAGTCTGTGTTTGGCAAATTTTATGAAGGGCTGTCTCCTGTTTCTTATCTGTAAAAATACAGTCAGGGAAAACCTTTAATCAATGTTTTGTTGCATTTAGAAAGTAAAAAAATACTAACTTGGGCTTGTCAATGTCCAAATTGTTAAAATATATCAAATTTATCATTAAAGTTATTCAAAGCTAAAAATGAATGTAACTCAAGCAATGTAGAATGTTAAAAGGATACAACTTGAAGTTTTTGGTTTTGGAGTATGTGTTTTGCAAATTTCATGATGGGAAGACTCCACTTCTTCTTTACTGAAATCTGTAGATTCCACTTGAAGTAGTTCAATTTGCCCCAGACCATAGTGGGTACATTCCTCTTCAAAAGAACAAGTTGCACAGCTCAACTGTCTCGCCTGAATGAATTTGGATCCTTTCACATATATAATTTGATGAATGCTATTTGTTCCTTTAAAGGTTTTTAATTCTATTGACTTTAACTGATCAAAATGGGATATCCTTGACCCAGGAACTGAAATAATTTTAACAGATAAACTGTTTTCTTGCAGATGTAGAACAAACTTTTCAAAATTGTTTATAGCTACCAAAGATAAATGTTTATTTTATAGTTTTATTCAAAATTGTCAACCCCTGTAGCTACCAAAGAGTCAGCAGTTCTTTTAATTGTCCCACCAATTCCATCAGGGGCTTCCCTTTCCATGGGAGGCCTCTGAAAAATGCCATGCTATCATTTCAGCTAAAAACAATTCAGCTAACTGAGACCCTAATAGTTGGAACATTGTTTTATTCCTATATTGGCTGGATGGTCCGTCACTAAGAAGGTGCACTGTTTTCAAAGTTGGGACAAGCTGTTTTATTTGTGTTATTATGGGCTCTAAATGTGCAACATTAGCAACTCATCATGCCGAGCGTCTTCAGATACAGTAACAAATGATTGTTGCCTTAAGTCTCCATACAAAGAGTCACTATAATACAATACTGAAGTGTGAAGACTTATTTGCTGTTTAGAGCCACCAAAGTGAACAGATAGAATTTCCTTCCCGAACTTACATACATAATTTTTGGAGAAATCGAAATGGAGGAAAACTTCATTGTATTTCAGTATCTTTTTTACATTGTCTACCATCTCGTATTGATGGTATATGTTAAATGTGTGTTGCATAAACATAGGCAAACTTTTGTGAAACACTGTTAGCAATTCTTCTTTTGAGCACTTGACTTCAACTTTGATTGTCCGCTTGCTTATCTTTTTTTCATTTTTTACCATGATTGGGACTTCCTGTAGAACCCATTTGTTATATGTTACCACCTCCTTCAAAGAATCACAGTCATTCACTTTTATACGATTTTTTTTGCAAACTTTGCAAGTTCGCTCAAGACAGTTCTTTTTATTATTATTATTTTTTTTTTTTTTGCAGCATAGACTTGTAATTATATCAGAAGATGAATTTTCCTCAATGAGCTTGTTTGTTTTTAGTTTTGCTACAATGAATGCAAAGTTTTCGTGAATTTTGCACAAGCAAGTGTCACAATTGTTTACTGTGGTGACTTTAATCCAAAAAGGTCTATACCGACAAAATGAGGCATAGCTTAGATTTTTGTACTTTGTTTCCGAACAGAACCTTTGGTGAAGATGTTTTAACGTATCATTTAAAAATCGCTTTTGTTTTTTTATCTTGTTCTTTGTCACAGTGTCCTTTTTCCCTGGACAGATTCTGCTGCATTTGTCTTGTTCCAAGAACTGTATTACAGCTGCTTTAGTTGCTTCATACTTGTGCACTGCCTCTATGTTTTTTAACTTTAGCCCTAGTCAACTGATAGGCTGTAAGATACTCAACATATTTAATACACTTGTACTTTTCAATATAGTTATCTGAGAGCAAAGACACCCATTTTCTCTTTAGCTTTCTAGATTTTTCCATGTGGAATTTTTCTTTAACCTGTCGACATACTATTTCATTCATAAACAGTCTCTTTCTTACCCAATCATCAAGATTAGTGTTACACAACATTTTTCCTATACTCCGCCTTGATGTGCTTTTTGTTGGAGACGGTGAGCTTGAAAGTTTTGACTTTAAGCTTTGATTTCTTTTTTTATATTTAGCTACTTTCCTCTCCATTTTTTCAAGCCTCTCCTCAGCTGACTGTATTTTTTTCTCAGTGCTTCTCTATTTTCTTCATCTTTCTTCTGCCTCTATCTTTCTTTCTTCTGCCACTCGACTATTTGAAGGGAGTGGATTCAACAATGCCCCGTTTTCACTTGGCTGCGGGCTGTTTGCATTTACAAATTCCTGCATTTTCTTTGCTTTGTTTTTTTTTACCAACACATCTTTTATATCCCTCCCGCCAGTTTTCTCTTACTCTCCTTTGATCTCTTTCACTCAAATCGTTAATTAATTTAACTTTCCCTTGTTTCCTTCGTTCATGCCATCTTTGTCGTTCTTTTTGTTTTGATTGTTCATATATAGACTCGTCTTCTTTAATCTTATCTCTGGCCTTTTTTTTCATGCTTCTACGTTTCTGCTCTCTTCTTTTTTTCAATTTTCTGTTTCTGAGGATTTTTTCTTAGGATTCATTTTGTCTGAAATAAAAAAAAGTCATTGAAGGCAGACCAATTAAACCTGGAAAAAATCTTCTACTCACATGAAAACACGATTATTATAGATTGCAGCAGACACCGCGTGTTATCAGGCCGCAGGCCGATTTAGCTAGTTAGAAAAATTAAGACCAGTTAAATAAATATTAGTATCTAGCCTACTGGTAATCTATTGTGAAAAAAGAAAACAAAAATGATAGCCAACATATATATGTTGTTTCATCTTACTTTTAATTTTCACAAATAAATTTACAATTTACTAAATAAGCAAATTTAGATTAAGATGGTAGTAATAAAAGGTATTTTTTTATTTAAAAACAACTAAAACCTCAAAATATAACTTGTTATTAAAAGAAGCACTCCACTCCGTGGACCACATACAACTCCATGGACTTGCCATGTTGAGTTGAGGTTCACGAAGTTGAGAAAATTATACATTAATGTGTGAAGCTTATAGCTATGTGTGAAGCTACAGTTTGAGGTTAGGAAACTGTCTGGGTGTTTCTATTGTCATTTAAACAAATAAAAACCAGTTTATGCCAAAAAAGAGTTACAAATTATAATTCTTACCTTTTAAAATAAGTCCTTGGAGTTGAGAAGATGATCTTGACGAAATGAGAAATAATATAACTTCAGAAAATCTACTTCACTATAACCAACAAACTATTCTGCAATAGAGATGAAAACAGAGCTTCCCTCCAAGTAGGAAGCAGTGTAGCCAACCCGAAACATGAAATTATTGTACTTTTAGACTGTCAATGGAGTTGAGATAAAATCTAAGGACATTGATTCATTTGTTATAAAAACTTATTCTAAGTACAATTGTTGGATAGTTTTGGCATTTTAAATGTTTATATAATTCTTATCAAATATGTATAAAATTAAAATACAAAAAGCATTAGAACATAAATAAGTGTGTTGGGACTGCTTTATTAAATTTAGCTTCAACAAAAGAGGGTTTTGCTAAACACCTTCCAAGCAATTGAAACCAGTTCCAGTGAGTCAATAGAAAATAAATTGATACCTTGCATTTCATTAAGGATTTAGGAAAATAAATGGTTTAAAGTGTAACATATAATAAATTAAGGTAAACAACTGTCTCAGGGCCCTAAAAGGTTACCTGGTCAACTGTTTAAAAACCTGTACTTTCATTCTGTCAAGATTGTACTGTAATTTATAAAAATTGATAAAAGTTAATATTAATAATTAGTTGATATATTAATTGATAATAAAATTTAGAAAGATTAAAAGATGTAAGGGTTTTAATTAGAGATTTATCATGTACTGTTGATCGAAATAAGATACTAAATTTGTAATAGATGCCATAAATTAAATGTTAGTATAGCAGAATATTAGATAAATAACACAGCTTTTTTTAGTCGAGTGTAAATTTTGATTGTGTTTATTTACAAGAAGATTTTGACATGAGTAAGATGTGGATGTACTGTATGTGAATGTATTGGAAATTGTGAAGAATAATTGTAGAAAACGATTTTAAGAAATTTTAGTTTATATTTATCCGTTCTATTAAATCGTGTCTGCATTTATTTCAACCTAGTTATTTGGAATCATCCCGCATGCCAAGCTAAATTTTGATTGTGTTTATTTACAAAAAGATTTTGACATTTTAAAATTATAAGATTGAGTAAGATGGCTACCGTATGTGAATATATTGAAAATTGTGAAGAATAATTGTAGAAAACGAATTTAAGAAATTTCAGTTTATATTTATCCGTTCTATTAAATCGTCTCTGCATTTATTTCAACCTAGTTATTTGGAATCATCCTGCATGGCAGGCTAAATATTGATTGTGTTTATTTACAAAAATATTTTGACATTTAAAATTATAAGATTGAGTAAGATGTAGATGTACCGTATGTGAATGTATTGGAAAATGTGAAGAATAATTGTAGAAAACGATTTTAAGAAATTTCAGAATATATTTATCCGTTCTATTGTAGCATTTAATTAAACTAGCTGCACCAATTTAAAACTTGTCCTTGGCACGGCAAATTAAATACACTAAAACTACATTCCCACTCTACCTAGCATCAACACATTTAACTACATCTCAGCTGGCCCCAGCAGTTACTGTTATAGGTTAGCGCATGCGTAGGAAACACACACTAAAGTAATCTAGATTGATGTCATTCAATTCTCAATCCAGCCGGTAGAAGACACGAGACGCAGATCTAACAGAAGCATTGCTTTAACGTAACTTCAGTGTAATTAAATCAAACTAAATAAACGACAGTGCGATTCGTAACCTTTCTCTGGTAGTCGCCTTAAATTAAATAATAGTGTCAAAGTAAATGAGTAATAGTTGCGGACTTGGTAACTGACTTCTTTGTTACAACTACGATAATATGTGAGACATGAGTCGTGTAATTAGAACCTAAGTGGATTAAAGAAAACTGCATGCCGATCCTGACCGATAGTAGTGATGAAAGTAGATCCACTGATATGAGCCTACCGGAAAGCAGCAAACTGTGAAGGGTACTGTCTATCTAATAGTCTTGACAGCTATGTTGGCATTAAGCCAGCTGGACACAGACCTTCAGACAATGTCCAAAATCCTAATGCTGATAGGAAAGGGTCGGCGGCAACAGCTAAAGCTAACTTCCGGACAAATTTTTGCTACCCAGTTCTTGACATTTTGTTAGCAGAAATGAAAAGAAGATTTTCAGAAGAGTTTGAAACTGGCAACTTCTTGTGAACAGTTTTTGCGCTTAAATGTTGAAAAAAGTGTTTTCTTCATAAACAGTTATCTCATAGCAAGTGTCAATGAGAAATCGTTGAAAGCGGATGTCATTATACGAGAAAAAAAGGACACTGAAAATGTTTTAATAAATTTGAAGACTTTCTCACTGAAAAAAAAATATTCCAGCTCTGATCAAAAGAGTCAATGTTACAACCTACCCTGACTTGTATAAGATTTTTTTTTTTTTACTTTGCTATCCAACAGCACAACTTGTAAACGGACATTTTCAGATATGCGAAGAATAAACAACTGGCTGCGTTCGACGATGAATGAATCAGACTTGATGGTTCTGTTTTCGGAAAGTGATATTGTGAAGGCCATGGACAAACTTGCAAATTTGTTTCTATTGAAATGTGGACGAAAATAAGATAACATGAAACCAAAATGTTAAATATAATAATAAAACATTAGGTAGAGATATTAATGAAGCAGTAATAACTCAAATTACTCAAAAGTAGTCTTTTGATGCAAAAATTTGCTTGTGAAGTTTGTATTTTTAATAAATTCACTTAAATCAGGTAACAGTTATGTGCGTTTTTAGATTCTTAGTTCTTTATTAACCAACTTCACAAAACGACTAAAGTTCAAAAAAGATTGCAAACAATCTGCTCTGGAAGCAAAAAAAATGCATTTCAGATTCTCAAAATGTTTTTCTAGCGGTGACATTAACAGTCTATTATGGTTAATAATAATACAAATGAAATGTTACTTTTTACAATTATAATTAGCTGTAACAAAATACGAAAGGGTTATTGTTAGATAAAAGAAATAGGCTACCTTTTAGGCCTAAAATCGGACCATTTAAATTGGGTTTTGGTGTTTGAATTTGTTATTCAAATACCTCATACGTTCCGGTGAGCTCGCACTCCCAGATATCAAGACCTAATTCGCTTATGATTATAGGTCTAAATAGAAGAGAGAGCAAGCATCAATTCTCAATTTTGACATTGCCTTGTTTGTACTTGCTTCACAGTCTTGCTTTTGTGAAAGAAAATTTAAAAATGTTTAATTTACGAAGCTATGTACATGATTATAATACAAGATGAAAAAACTGTATAGACAGTAATTGTATAAGGCAAAGTAAAACGCAACAAAGCTATGAATACCTTGGTGTTAGATTATTCAACAAATTGCCAGGGAGTGCTAGAGCTGTTTCTGTTGAGAGATTTGAAAGTGTTATGGAGAGATGGCTTTTAAAAGTAGAGTCGTTTTATAATGTCGAAGAATGTCGGTTGGCTGATATGAAAATTATTGAATTTTAATTATATGTGCAGTATTATATATTATGTCTTTTACTGTTACATATTATGTTTTTACTGTTACTTTATGTGACTGCACTTTACTGACCATGTCAACATTGTTGTTTAAAGACAATACAATACACATTTGTATTGTATTGTAACTCTTGAGATCTGCCTTAGAACAATGCAATTTCTGTACAGTAGAGCCGCGGTTATGCGAGGTAATGTGGACCGAGGGTACTTCGGATAAGCGAAAACACGAACTCTGTCAAAAATTGAGGGGTTTGGTATACTGGTTAAATCAATGAAAACGTGGTCAAAGATGTGAAAAAGGTGTCTGCAGTATTATCAAATGAAAAACTAAATTCCTAATAAAAATAAAATACAAAAGACATACATAGGCTACAGTACAAGTTCCAGATAAAAAATTATTACTTAAAGAAGTCCATAAGTAATAACGGACTTAAAGAAATTTCTGCTTAATGGAGCTCACTCGCTTGTGCGCCGTATCTATTTTTCCACTACTGGTTTACACTGCACATTGCCATAACACAGCGAGTATGAGTTTTATTAAACAAAGTAACATTTAGTGAAAAAGCATTAACAAAATTGTATTGATGATTAGCAAAGCGTCCAAATGAAAATAAAATACAAATATAAAATGATAAAAAGACATATATATGTTACATGTTCCAGTAATAAAAATTATTGTTATTAAATCATCTCAATTAATTAGTTTCTAATAATTTCTAATGTCAACCGTATCGGATCATACAATTCTGAAATTTGAATATTTGACATCAAATTCGGATTCAGCGACCTCAAAAACACGTAGGCCTACTTATAAATTTGGGGGGGAAATGTTCATAATTCGCTAAGATTTTTAAATTTGTTTAAAAATATCAATTTTTATTGTTTAAATAATTAACAAACAATTTCTAACCAAAACCAACTGGAGAACTTTTTACCTGAAGCTGTTTATAAACGTAATAAAAAGATTTTGAACAAATACAAGCAGGACAGATTTTCCAAATAGTGTATGCTTTTGAGCTACATAGTACTTACGCTAAACCTAACGCCACGTGTCTGAGTGGTGACGTCACGTTGCTGTACCCCCACCACGCCACTGAGTACAGTGGGAGGCAGCGAGCCAGCCCATCCCTATATTATACAGCCCTGATCAAGGCCGTAGCCAGGGGGGGGTTAGGGGTAAAAAAACCCCCAAAATCCCGAAATTTAGCAATAAACATGAATACTAGGTTTAAAAAGTGCAAGTTAAATTATAAAATAGACAACACAAGAGAGGATCCAACAACATTTTTACATCATTGTGCATTGCACGCATACTAATATTTAGATTTGCTTGATTAAACTACAACCTACAATACACATGGCTGCAGTAGGTGACAGCCTTACTCTTGTGAGCTTGATCTGATCTATTAAACAAGAACACTATGAAGGTTCAACAAAAATACTTTACTCTAACAAAACAAAATCATTCATCATCCTACATCCTATAATATTTTACATGGGTAACTATATCAAAATTTTTTAAATAAGCATGGAAATTGGTGTTTAACATGTTCACTGCACACAAATTTCGTATTTCCTATGCTAGGAGCTGACCTTTTATATTTATAGCCTAATGAGTAGAAATTACTTTATTTTTTATTTTTGAACCTTTCTTTGTAATAATCACTAATATTTTAAAGCGGACGCACATGTGCGTCCATAGCACATAGGCTTAAATTTGGCGTGTGAAATGCACTGTATATTGAAAATACTCCCAAACGGGGTTGGTCCTCCCAATAAAGGGGTTGGTGTGCAATGCACTGTGCGTCGGCCGCTTCTCATATTGTTCAGTGTCAAGCTCACATATGCGTCCTTAGCAGTGAACATGTTAAAAGTGAAAAGTAAATTCAAATCCCCCCCCCCCCCCCCCAAGGTTTTCCTGCCTACGGCCTTAGCCCTGATTCGTGTTACTTAGTTGTAAAACTGATTCAAAAGTGAAACTGAAAATCACATAAATATTAACGATGGTCAGTTACAATGAAATGATTGTTACCTGCACTGGGAGATAAGCAAATTCTTAAATTTTTTTAGACAGGAAAAATGATGTGTTTGTAACAGAACTTTTAGGCGAGAGTATAACATTGTATAATTCAAGGATTGAATAAAGCCTTTGTGGCGAGGCTAGAAAAGAACTCGAGTATATTTTGAGGGACAGGGATTTGTTATGAACAATCATTGTGTTGTAATGTAGGAGAATTATGACGCTTAGCTAGTCAAGGTATTTTGCACTCCCGTATTAATACTTTGTCTAAACTGCCACATTTGATGTTATTGTGAGCATAGGCGTAACGGGGGGAGGGTTATAACCCCCCCCCCATTGTAAAAAATATTTCTCACTTTGTGTACATTAAAAGACACTCTTAAGAGTAAAACTTGTTTTCAACACCTATGCAAATGTCAAGCTATTATAAATTATCAATATATTGCTGACATTATCTTTGGTCGAATTGGGCACTGGCACTTTATTTAATATACGATGCAGTATAGTGTATGACCTGGAACACACACGGAGTTTTCGAAAAAGAATATTAGAGCATACACATTGGTCGGAAAAATAAACGATCCTTTTATTTACCGCTGATGACAGCGGATGTGCAGCCGCTCGCTACTACTACAATCGACGGATTTTCCACCGTCTCCACCGAAACAATGACAAACGTGACCAATTGCACGCCAATTTTCCTTATTTTTTTCGTAGAATACTATACTTTAGCCGCGTGTGCAGTTCATCAAATGACGAAACCGACGTTCTTAAATAATTGAAAAGTGATTCTTCTAGTTCCTCAAATCAGGAAACATAGTTTAGAATGCTCCAAAATCTTCTCTTCTTTTATTTATTGATTGGATGTACCCAAATAAGTATATTATTTTGCTTCCTTATCAATCGACAATAAAGCGAGAGTTGCTCTCTATTCATATCAATAAAACATTGAAAGAAATAATATATTAATAACACATTTCTTGATTAATGAACTAGACATTTCAGTTTAATGAATCCCAATGAGACTTTTAGATGGCATCGGAAATTTTACCGCCCTGTGTGCACACTTTATATTTTATCAGCGGCGACTGTAACTAATCCGCAGCCGACAAAAACGCCGTCTGTGTTCCAGGCCTATGGGGTTAGCAGGGCTATAGAATACAAGGGCTGGTCCACTCCTTTGATGTTGACGCTCACCAACTGTCCCAACCTTCCTCTCGCCCTCCCCCCTCCTCTCCTATGTGACGTCTCCGAGGTGCCATGACGCGCCGCGCAAGCATGGTTCCCCTTAACTCTCACGTTTTATTTGATATAACTTTGCAGACGAAACTATTAATTTTGTAATATATTAAGCTGTTGCGTTGCGGTCAAGTTACTAGCAGACCGTTTTAGCAATGTATTTATTTATTTAATGTTACTTTGCAGACGAGATTACTTTATGAAATGTTACCAAAGATTATCAAGTAATATTGTCTGCAGCGTTACTTGACTATTCCAAGAAACACCTTGACCAACAAAATACATTAAAACAAACATTTTCAGAATGATGAGATATAAATAAATAAATATATAAATAATAATAAGATTTCTTAAACTTAGAATAGGCCTACCGGTAATTATTGATAACTCTAAATTTAAAAACAACAAATTTTAAGTACTCAGCTTCAAATTAAAATAAACATAAAAAATATTATTTATTTAATGTAAGAGTTGTAAGCGAGATTACTGTATGTTAAAAACCAAGGTCCTCAAGTAATTTCTTCTGCAGCTTTAAGTTAAAATGTTTTAAAAAAAATCTTTACTAACAAAATGCACTTAAAATTGTCAGAATAATTAGATATAAATAATTAGAATCAAATTTAAACCTAGAGTAATAAAATTATTTATGACAAAAATAAAACATAATTTTAAGTTAATCTTCTAGACTAAATTAAATTGCAGTGTCAATTTAAATTAAAATAGTTCAATTGTTTAAATTCAACTATTAAATTATCTATTTCCTAAGGCCTAGGGAAGGAAAATTTCTATAAAGCAATTTTAATTTTTTTGTAAAATATTTTATGTCAGCAGTAATTATTATGTCAATGTGCATATCTGCATATAAGCTACTCATTATGTGTAAGTATTTATAAGTTTTATGTGTTTTATTTTATAAGTATTACCAATGAATACAGAAACTATAAGAAGCGCAATGTATATGGAGAATAGTCAGCCGATTTTATTCGCGCCAAAACAAGCTTGACACGGCGGCCGCAACGAAGCGCAGGCTGTCGGCGCCAGTGTCGCACACTCCCCTCCAACCCCTTGCCATCGCACCAGCGACGACAGAATAAAATAGACTTTCTCATCGCCTGTATACAGTATGAAATAATGAAGTGTGCCTAAACCATCTTGGGAAGGTCTAGAAAGCCAAAACGGCTCGGAGATGATGCTAAAATTGTGATGCTCGTGTTTCAAATACACTGTTGTTTTGAACACTTGCAACACACCGATTTCTTTGAAATTTTACACACTGACAGAATATTAGTGTGGGATGATATTGTTATAAAAATTATTAATTATAAAAAATCTTTAAAGGTATAGTACATAAATTTCCAAAGCTAAGATTTAATATGGAACTTTAAATTGTGACACGAAAAAGTTGTTCTGTGAGAAATTATTTTGTTTTTTGGTCAGAGACGAAGTGTAAGCGTAAAAGTTTGAGCCAATAAGTTAAATTTTATGAAACATATTTTTTCAAAAAATTAGCTGAAGTGGTTTAGTTTTTACAACAGGTTAAAGATACGATTAAGTACGCGCCAGAATCTCGCTATATTCCCATGGTTCACGGCTACCGTCTCGTTATAGGGTACTATCAGACGATTTATTGTCTCGGGTTTTGAATTACTTACATAGCTTTAGTAATACATTTTAACTGCTTTTCCCCGTTAGTAAAAAGTTTGATTTTCATAAATCACTCGAAGATTAAAGGTAAAATGATTTAGAATGTTGTATGATACTAATATTTATTTTTATCTAAACATTGTTTACCATTCAATCAACATGGCTTAGCAAACTATATAAAATGACATTTAAGTGTATTTTCTTTACGTTATTATTCTGTATAGAATTCAACAAATAATACTGTAGCTCTTTATAGTATGTCAAAGTAACACATAATTACGGAAAGAAAAATAACAATGACAACATAAATATGGCATAGCAAACTATATAAAATGACATTTAAGTGTATTAACTTTACTTTATTATTCTGTATAGAAATCGACAAATAATACTATAGCTCTTTAAATTATGACAAAGAATAGAATTTATATGTGCCGGTAAAAAATTTATTGATGGAAAATTTTCAAATTTATTAGCTAAAGAAACAAAAAATGTTCAATAACAGAAGAAACAAGTTCAACTTTAGGCTTAGGCCTACGTAAAAAGTAGTAAACATTTTTTGAAATTTGTTTTCAAAATAGACAAAGGTTTTATCATTTAATTCTTAATAGAAGTGTATACCTTATAACATAAAAACATTTATTCTTTGATGAAAATATAGTTGGAATGTAATGGTGTATGCTACTTTACAGAAAATTGAAGTTATAATTCTTATTGGAATTAAATTTTATAAGAAATCAGATGAGCCATTTAAATTTTAGTTATTAAAGAAATTTACTCATATGTTGGTGTTTGATTTCTTACTACATAGTGTACCATAAATAGTTGCGACAAAATACGTGGTGAAAGCAAATTTTATTTGTTTTATTTAAATACTAGCTGTTGTACCCGTGGCTTCGCACACGGTCCAAAGTTTCGCCGCATAATAACTAATGTTTATTGTTTTAAGGGTTGTTATTACATTTTCACCCCGATGCGGCTTTGCACGGATAGACAAATCAAAGTTAAATGTATATTAGCAACAAAAACATATCAATAAATATAGTACACTATGTGTTTCTTATGGGGATTTTTAGTAACTTAGACCTTTGATTATGGACGTTCATATTATAATTATGATAACTATTATGTATAATCAAGGCTTAGACCCTCCAAACCACCCTAAAATTTAGAATTTTTTGGAAACCTTTCTTAGGGAGCACCTAGGGCTCTAGAGGAAGCTACATACCAAATTTCATTCCAATCTGTTTGCTGTTTTTTTTTTTTCTAGTAACTTTGACCCCCCCAAAAACCTCCTAAAATTTCTAATTTTTGCAAAACCTTTCTTAGCGAACACCTAGGGTCCTAGAGGAAGCTACATAACAAATTTTATTGCAACCCGTTCAGTAGTTCTTGAGAAATCGTGATGAGTGAGTCAGTCAGTCAGTGAGTGGTATTTGTTTTTTTTTTATATTATAGTTTTGAACTGGTTAAGAATGCCTGTAAATACTTGTGCATTTAAAATACATTTTCACCCCTTAGCAGCACACTGAAAAATACAAATATGGTTTACTTTTATATATATCTTGTAAGAAATTAATGTACCAATTTCCAGCTCTCTAGCTTTATGGGAAGTATAATAATTAGTTTGTATTGTTTTAGAGGTTGTTATCTCATTTTCACCCCTAAGAAGCACGTGAATAAAAGGAAATATGGTTCACATTGTATAAATGTATTGTAAGAAATAATTTACCAATTTCCAGTTCTCTAGCTTTATGGGAAGTATAATAATGATTTCGTATTGTTTTAGGGGTTGTTGTTACATTTTCACCCCTTAGCAGCACACTGAAAAATACAAATATGGTTTACTTTTTATATATATCTTTTAAGAAATGAATGTACCAATTTCCAGCTCTCTAGCTTAATGGGAAGTATAATAATTTATTTGTATTGTTTCAGGGGTTGTTATTACAATTTCACCCCTTAGCAGCACAGTGTAAAATGCAAATATAGTTTACATTTTATATGTACCTTGTAAGAAATAAATGTACCAAATTCCATCTTTCCAGTCTTAATGGGTGTATAATAATAAATATTTATTGTTTTAGGGGTTGTTTCAACCCTTAAATCAAAATGATTTATAGCCTATGTCTCATTCCAGGTCATGATCTATATGTGTGCCAAATTTCATTCAAATCCATCCCGTACTTTTTGTGTGATTGTCAGTCAAACAAACAAACATACATACAAACTTTCACATTTATAATATTAGTAGGATTCAGATAACTCATCAATAATGTAAATACTCTTCAACAGAATAAAAACCTTTTTTAAAGAGATAATTTATAACTTGTTTTTAAAATTATATTTTATTAATTACAAAAATCAATTTATTAAAGTTTTATTCCCATGTATGGTGGTTTATTTTCAAAATTATTATTATAATATGTTAACAGTACTTTTATCAATATTCTGATAATTTTCAATTGCATTTTGAAAATAATTTTGTGATTAATGTTTTATGGGTAGTTATACATTAATTTACTAGCCGGAAAAATTCAAATTATATTATATATATACTTAAAATATTATAGCTACAAACAAATGAAACTCGTTGCCTTGGACAAGGAAGAGAGAAATTGTGTATTTCCCTAGTAGCAGCTGGGCCAACGCGTTCATTCTCTCTGAGTGCCATTCTCTGCCTCTCTCTAGCACAGGCACGGCGGCGACAGTGGCGCTTCCGCTACCTAGTGGACGCCGTGGCAACCTCGTCAAATTCAAATAAAACTGGGCTGAATTTTTTAACATGGGGATTGCGCTTCTTATAGTTTCTGTATTCATTGGTATTACACATGTTTTATTAAACTGCAGTATGACATTCAAGTTTTGGTGGTTTATTGTAATAAGTACAATTTTATTATTTTCAATAATGTGACACATTTTGTTCAATTTCATATTTAGTTTTCAGAAATGTTACGGAGAATCAAATTAAAAGTATGCTAACATTAGTACACTACAACGGTTTATTACCTACAAATTATTTAGTTTTATTGTAACCCTGTCTTCTTCTTACCTCTTTCTTTGCAGTCTACTTATTGCTTTGTGTAGTGTCAATACTAAAACTAAATAAAGAAGAGGGCATCATAAAAATTGTATAGCTTTGATAAGAAATTGAAATTATTGGAGCAGAGATTACTTATGAGAAGCGGTGGGAATGGAGCAGGCCTTACCGCCGTGATGTCATCACAGTGGCAATGCGGGAACGTTTTCCGTGGCCCCCGTGGCAGACTGGTCTAGCCCTGTGGGGTTACAGGCAGCGCACAGAAAGATTTAGCGGGGGATGAGTCATGGTTGCTATTCTAAATTAATTGGTTGAATCGCAATTAGAAGTGGAAAGTATACATAGTCTACCTATATCATTTTAAAGTAGGCCTACTTTTTGGAAGCCTAACACGTGTTATTTTGCTTCTAAATTTAAAAAAATTTCTGTTTAAATCCGTTTACACTATACCACCACAGAGTATTTCTGCACCGACTCTCTGTTTCTTAGTTGGGCGTGATTCTCTACCGAGTATCCTTGTCATTTATGTAACTTTTTACTGTTTTTGAGTATATTGTAAAATTGTATTTATAGTAGTTTACTAATGTTTTATAATGTTTCGATAGTTTTAAATATTTTATTGATGTATATTTTATGGTTTGTAATTTTAGTTATTGGAACGAAGTTCCTTAACACGGGTCGAGGTAGGTGTTAACAAGTAGAAAATGTAATGCGTAATAATGGAAAAAAAGTGTTATTAATTGCTTTCTTTGTCAATGACAAATATAAAATAATACGAATAACGAAAAAAGCGTTAACAAATTTGTTGCTGTGGCAATGAATGTAAATACATTCAAGAAACATGTGTTTAGGTTCATCAATTTAAATTAAGAGGCAATCGGTTCAGTTCGGCGTAGTTCAGATATTATTGTTAGGCGCTGAAATTTAAGGTTAGGCCTAGAAAGTAATTTTAAGTCTAGGTGTAACCTAAAATTATTGTATGTATGTTGTCATTAAGACAGGTAAAATAAAGTAAACATACACTCAATAATTTTAGGTTAGGCCTAGACGGTTGAACCAACATTTCATGTTTATTGAATGTATTTACAATGAATGGGCATTTAACTGTGTTTACCATCTTAGCTTTGATGTTATAATTAATTCTACACCTTTATTATAATAACATTAAACATATGGGAACAGTAAATATTTGTATAAAAAACAATCTAATAATAAACGGCAATTGAAAGATTAAAATTATGTGTGTGTTACTGTTAAGGCTGATAAAAGAATTGAAGAAAAGGCGTGATGAACTTCATTCCTGACCTTGGGGTTCCACGACCGCACACATACTTTTTATTATTTATTTCTTAAAAGTAGAAAAGGATATGACTTGGCCATGCAATTGTTGTCAATGGCCAAAATAAATTAAATTAATTGAATTTGAAATAAAATGCTTTATTATATCTAAAGGATTCAAAATTATAAAAGTAAATTTGTTGATTAAAGATAGTTCACATTTAACGCTAACTTTGATAAATATACTATATAACTAAAACTGAAATAGGCCTAATGCAAAAAAAAGATAAACCGAAAATTTTTAATTTAAGTTAAATTTAGGAATGGTAACAGCAACAACAGTTTATATTTTGGTTTATAAATGCTCAGATGCTTTCATATACAAAACTGTGTAAATAGCTTAACAAGATAATAGTAAATACATTTAACTAATTATAAAACATAATAATAATATTTTGGATTCGTGAAGAATGACAACTGGAGGAGTTTCACTCAAGCAGAGATTTATGTTATTGATCTGTTACACCAGGGGTTGTGGAGGTACCGTATATTTTTTCTTTAAACTTTATTTTTTGAACATTATAACTAGATTTATATATTTTTTGTAACGCATGTGTTTTCTTGAAAAAATAAGTAATGAGTAAGATACATTTAACATTATCTTACATTATTTAACTAAAATAAAGCAATTAAACCTAAAATCTTTTAAAACCACTATAAAAAAGGAATTGTTGGAGAGAGCTTTTTATAAGAGCATTGAGTTTTTGATTTTGCCCATTTGATTGGCAAAAGATAGACCGGAATTGGTCCTGTTTGTGTATTGTTTGGTGATGCTATTGTTATTATTGTTTTTGAGTTTTATTGTATAATTGATTTTTACAAATGGTATTTGCTATTGTTGAATTTTTTGTCAGATCGTATTATTGTTAGGAATTGTATGACGTTGCTATGCACCTTGCGGTGTTTCTGCAAGAAATAAATGAAATGAAATCAATTAACAACAGGCTAATGCCATACCAAACACGTGTTTTTATGATTAGTCAGCTGCATTGGTGCTGTAGAGAAAGACATCCCATCAGGCGGAGATGTAAGTCATGACAGAGAAATCAACAAAATATCTTCTTTTTTAAAGTTTTTTTTTACAGAACAGTTGAGATTATGCGGTTGTGGTCTGAGTGATTCAAACCAGATAATTCGATAATTGGGATTGTTATTTAGTGGAAGGATCTTGGAAGATTCAAAAACATACGATGCGGCCTGTTATAAGATGAGTGTACTATTCACTATTCACCTCGAGAAATAGTGGTGAGGGCTCGAGCTGTTACTAAGGTTTTACTATTGGAAAAAAAGGCTCAAGAAAGTTTTAGCAACATGCAAGCTCCCAATACCATAGGATGCTTTTGAGAAAAGTCTGTTGTTTGTTGATATTATATCAATAGTAAGGCAAAAAGTTATCTCTTAATGAAGCAGTAGTTTCAGGAAAAACGGCTTAAATATTTCAAAATAGGGCATTTTTACATGTAATGATAGAAAATGTTACTGTGAGGCAGACGAATTCTTCCCTTTGTCGAACACAGAGACACAAACAAAAGGACAATAATTATAATCAACAAAATATATTCCTGCTTTCTTAAAATTTTCTGTTGTATTGAAGCAGTTATTATAAAGAGAAACATTTTTGTGTTGATTGTATAATGTGATACTCATGTTACATATATTTTAATCATGTAAATAATTGTTTTTTTTTAGTATCTGGAGAAAAAAAAACCAGACGTTCTGCTAGACTTTTCATAAATCATATTCTTCAGTTAGAACCTCACAAGGAAACAGACCATTATAACTTTCATGGTCTTCCGCTTAGGCATGCTTTTCTACAGGGTATTATAACAGAAAAAAAGCCTTATGGAGACAAATTTATTTATACAGGTAATGTGTTTAAATGATACTGTTGACATAGTTTTTACTATTTGTTTTTATTCAAATGGAATAACCCTGACCTAGCCAATAACCTCTTATTGTAAACATGGATAATGTTATCAATCTGTTAATGTCATCATTTATCTAAAGTCCCGATCATTCGTATCCCGGCAGAAAGGAAATCCATCGTTTATTTTATCAGGTCATCGGTTACTGCTATCCGTGTGGCAAAAAATAACTTGGCTGCTTGGCACCAACATGACGCATTACAGAAAGAGCGGTAAACGGTCTGCAGAAATTGTGTGTACAGTATAGACAGAGTAAAAGAATATACGTGTAATAAGCAGTTGTGTAGGGTGACCGTATGAGTCATCAACAATTTCCTTTTAGTTTGGAGTGTACTAAAAGGTTTTTAATTACTTAGTAGTTTTTGTTAAATGTGAATATTTTCATTTCTCAGTTGTGTTTCTGAACTGATAAAATTCAGAAAGTTATCATCTAGTAGTGGTCTGTATGAAACGGATTTAAATCAATTTTACATTAAAACAACGTTTTTGTTTACGTGCATCAGGCCTACACTACATTAATGAATCATGACAGATTCACAAAATAAACTTATGATTTAAACTTTCAATTCTAAAGTGTTTCGACAAATTACAAAAATATAATAATGTGTTCAAAGAAAAAACAAACAAATCTTTAGTAACGTGTATATAATTTTATTTTTGAGTCTTGCCGACCATGGTTTTGCCAGTGACAGCATTGATGAGGCTGCTTATACAGACTAAAGAATATTATAAAAACAAGCATGTTTAAACGTGAAACATTTACTCAAAACAAAGAAAAAGGGAAGGGAGACAATGAGTTCAATAGAGACGAGTTCGACAAAAATTCTACCTGATCGTTAAGTACAAGGCTAACATCTTTACAAAATAATCTCTTAATTTCTAACATTTCCAAGGAATTTAATTTCCTACTTTTATCATTGACATGGAGAATCTTACAGGTAATATTATTGGAAAATCTGACACTAAATGATTGTTTAAGTGGTTGGAGAAACTAGAGTCATTGTGACCCCAACAGCCAACTTCTTTCATGTTTACTTAACAGGAGGCCTATTGTTTATATATTTAGTATTAACTACTAAATCAATCTTCTCTAGTATTAACCACTAGGTCATAATTCTAGAGTATTAATCATAAGGTAAAGTGGACATGAAAGAAGTTGACGGTCGGGTCAAAATTATTCTAGTTTCTCTAACCATTTAAAAAATAATTTAATGTCAGATTTTCCAATTTAATAATCAATCGGAAATTGTTATCAGTTTGGGTTTGGCCCGTTGTGATGACAATAAGCGACGACCACTTTATTTGTATAATTGTCAGTCGTTCAAGTTTGATTCATAAAATGCGAATCTTGTTACATGTGCGGAGCGGGTACGCATGAGTTATAAAAATGCCTGAGCTGACTGAAGGAGCTGCAATGCGAGCAAGTGAGTGCTCACCATTGTGGACAATACTAAAGACTATAACAGTTTGGCACTCACTCAAACTGTTTTTGATCATTTTTAAGGGTTTTGTAGCCATTAGAAACCAGTATAGTTCCTTTACACTTGGTAATATAGTTACTTTATTTTTACACCTGTAAAGATTTTTTTAAACGGTCGCTTCTAGTACTGCCGCCCAAACACTGAACTAAAAAAAAAAAATTTCAAGCAAATAATGTTTAAGGTACTCCTAAATAATAATGTTTTATTTAATTTTATTAGTTTTCACAGCATTGATTGTTTATCATTTGATCGACATTAGTAACACATTACACGATTTTTAAATTTAAAATTAAGAAAAACTAAGCTAAACTACACAGAATAAAAACAAATTTAACATCTATTGTTTCACAATATTACTTACCCTTGGTGGTATGGTATAGTTTAACTCATACGTACTCGTATGGAACAGAGTGAGTTAAAGCTCTGTTATTTAACCTGTACTTTAACCTGTTGAGGATGTTTTGGGACACCGTTCTTGCTGCTAGTTTTAGGAGCAACCTTAACAAGCCTCGGAGCAGTAAGAAAAAAAAAACAAGCAGTCGTGGGACTGTCATCAGAAGTGAAAACATTTTAGCTTCATATAGTTAACTGTATTTTCGAGTTATAGGAAGTATTTTTAAACAATGTATTAATGTTGTAATGGGATTAAAATAATTGCGGAGATGCGACGGTGCCTAAGTTTCACTTACTTTCCTCAACTAAGTCTTTTACGACATCTATGCAATTTTTTATTTATTTACATGAACGATGCTGGGTACGACAGCTGTAATAAGTTTTCCTCATTTACCTGACCGAAGACGGGTACAACAGCTATAAAAAATTGGTATAACAAATA